>JASEVX010000003.1:128908276-128983745 GCA_031761405.1 Serripes groenlandicus | reverse complement strand
CTCCATCGAAACTGCTAAGACAACACCAGGAAACATGTATATTATTTATAGCTAAATCACTTGAAACACAGCCCATCTGGAACTTCGTGTCCAAGTTTTAATTGTGTTCACATGGTTACAGTGTAACATAGTATCAACATACGTCCATGCCACGGACGGCGTCTATATACCTGAGTAGTTACGTCACCCTTACGTACATTACCAATGTGACCCTGCCTGTTTTAAAGTAAGAGAGCTAGAGAGAGAGAGGGAGTGGTAGTGTTGATGGAAAAGGCTGTTTCGAAGGAGGTGGGCTGTGTCTGTGGCGCGGAATGCTTGGAGGAGGTGGGTAGATATGCAAAATGTATAGCAGACATAATTCAGAGAGTAGAATGGGGCAGGCATTTTTATGTAATGGAAGGGTGTGAGAGGTGCAGAAGATCTGGCGTAATTTTGAAGACATGTTATTTTTTGGTTCTTAGACAATATTCTCAGTAGTAAAATAAAATAGAAAACGCGAGGTACTTTATTTTTGATAACGTCATAACCCACCGTAGTACCAGAGCAGCCATTGATAGATATTACTATGTACGTCATCATTATTGGAATAAATGCCCGTGAGGCGACATGGGGTGCGTTTGATGCTTTAAACAAAAAACAATATATAATTGAAAATCGTCTGAGAATCGTTTGACTTTATATTGTAAGCACAAGATAGATTGCTCTTGCCAAACTGTTCCTTCTGTTTCTTTGCGTTACGTACAAATATTGATAGAACATTATTAATATGTATATATGTATGTTGTATATGTAGGATGGGTTACTCTTTTATGGTGGTACTCAGTTATTTATTTTTGAAAACATATATTAAAGCCAATATATCCTGTGCTACTTTTTATGTTAAAATGTATTTATTGATTAAATCACAACCAACCACAACCCCTGAACAAGATGAAATAATTCTGGTGGAAGTTCTTGAATCGAGTCCACCGGCCGACATGTTGGAAAAGAGAAATCAAGGGAACGCGAGAATGATAGTTTTATCATAAAATGTACCTAGATCTACAAGGAAATGGCTTTACATTAACTATTTCAAATTGTGAACGTGTTGACACACAATTCATATTTCCCAAATAAAACAGAGGAATAGTGCTAACCACGATAATCAAAAACCCGCAATATCTTCAACGTCATGTAGGATATTCTCACGAAAGCGATAGACCAAGGTTCGATCCTCGGTCGTGTCATACGCATGACTTAAATAAACGGTAGTAATGGCTTCCCTCCTTAGCGCTTAGGATTGCATGATAAGCTTTACGACTGATCCGGTGGCAGGATAAATAATACCGGTTACGTGGAAGTACTGGTGGTTTTCCCAGGAAATGCCGTGATATAAATGTCATTCTGTTGTAGCGGCGTTAAACACTCTCTTAATAAACAATAACAAACACAAATTTACAGCAGAAGAACACCAATAGTTTAAATGGCTTTGCCTGATATTATGGCTAATGCATACAGTAGATCAATAAAACCAGAGTAGACAAGGACCTAGACAAGGACCTGGACAAGAACAAGGACGTGGACACGGAACGTAATGCCGTAAGTAAATATCATTTTCTTATCCGATAAATGTTACAGTTACTATAATTAAAATCATTTGGATGAGACTGATGGTCTTTTACTATTTAAAATATTATATTTCTTACATTACCCTTTGAGTTAAAACTTAAATTCACAACATCAAAATTTAAAAGCAATATAGTAAAAATTGAGATCATCTAATATTGCTTCATTTTTTTTAGCTTGTTTCATAGTTTGTTTCCCACATACAACACATCTGTAGCAGACGACTGTGAACACATCTTTGCAAATACAGTCCTACGCATTTATACCAGAGGCCTACTGAGATTCAGTAAGGGCTTATCAGCTAGTAAATCACTTATAACTGTTAATTCCCCATTAACATGAGCTAAGAGCCTAGCCATCGCTAATTGGCCCTCTTTGGTCTTATCTGGGGCCATGAGAGTCAAGTTAATTTCTGTAGATGCAGTTTCTCATAATATAATACACACATTTATAGATGTTTTTTTTTACTCTTGGTGCAGGACTAATATTTTTTACAGAAATGAATTGTAATAAATACATTTCTTAACCCTTTCCCTCATACGACAATTCTGCAGCAGACGACTTTGAACATATCTTGTCAAAAAGCAGAAAATCTCTATAATTGAATGGATTACCTATGATTAAAATAATATAGCATGAAACTCATCAGCTCTCTAATTAACCCTTTCCCTCATATATACGCTTTCTGACGCCACTGCATCAGACGGCTTTTTGAAAACATAGTGACAAAAGAAGAAATTGTTCAAAACGAGCAATTTCTCGTTTTGCCACAATGTTTTCCACTTTTAGTCATAGGTTATCCATTCAATTATAGAGATTTTCTACTTTTTGACAAAATGTGTTCAAAGCCGTCTGCTGCAGAATTGCCGTATGAGGGAAAGGGTTAATTTTAAGTTCATGTGTTAGAGATAAAATGCAGTTTATTTGATATGCGTGAAGTTAGCCGGAGTAGCCGGATTAGCCGAAGTAGCCGGAACAGCGGGAATAGCCGGAACCCCGGCTACTCCGGCTGAATTGACTAACCGGAATAGCCGGAACTCCGGCTGCCCCGGCAGTATTTATCAGCCGGAACAGTTGGAGTTCCGGCTACTACGGCTGTATTAACCGGCCGGGTTAGCTGTATTTCCTTCTCCGACTGTACTAACCAGCCAAAATCATCATTCCGGCTATTCTAGTCATCCTAAAGCTTAAACGACATGCATTATGTGGAAATACATTGTCTGAACATTTAAATATTGGCTGGATGCTAAAACGGCAACTAGTGAATCTCGTAGGCCTTGTTGGAGCTATTATTTCGGCGCTTCACATGTTAAACTTTTTTTTAACTCAAAAAGGGTGCACATTCGGGAAATCGAACCACCATCAACCAGCCAGAACAGCCGAAGCGGCGCCAACTCAAGCTGTATTTATCAGCCGTAAAAGTAATCGTTTCGGCAATTCCGGCTTGCACGAACTGTCTTTATGGACAAGCTTGAACTATGTGCGAACATATTGTCTTGACATTTTATCCTTGGCTTGATTGTCACCTAGTGCGACTCGAGACATGCGACTCGAAGCCAGATCGTGACATCGGTTGCAGCAGGCTTAACTCTCTAACTCGAACAGGTGCAAAGCCGGTACTTTGTTGGGAAAATCTAGACTCCGACCGTCGGCGCAAAACACGTCAGGATGTCGGCTAAACTCTTAACTCAAACACGTCGGTGCAAATCCTGGAACTTATAACGAGTATCAATCCGCTGGAATAGCCAGAGTTCCGACAACTCCGGCTGTGTTAATTCTGGCGAGCATGAACTATCGATATGGACAAGCTTGAATCACCTCAAGTATCTGGATGTTTTCATATTGTCTTGATCATGTACTTAGAGTGACTCAGAGCCAAAGTCCGCCCAACTCCGGCTGAGTAGTGCAGTTAAAATCACTTATTCGAACAGGAAGGTGCAAAGTCGTGTCTTAGTCAGTTTGGGTCGCTTTCAAGTGGCATGCATCAATAGGTCGCTCAATCCATATATCTCGAAAAAGAGGCACGCACAATCGATAATGGGAGCCACTCTGTCATAAATCTAGCTCGACAGATGCTAGTTAAGCTCTCTTATTCGAACAGGACGTGTGCAAAATCGAGAATTTGTCTGGAAATCCCAACTTTGACTAGGCATGGCAGCCGGCTGACGCAACTTGGCGAAATAGGACCTCATGCAGCACAAAGTCAGTTTGAGGCGCTTTCACCTAGCATGGACGCCAACACGAAAGTTGGAGCCACTCTGTCGGCCCAACCCGGCTGGGTTTTGCAACCAGCTGCCATAAATCCGGGTGGAATCCGGCTAGTGCGACTGGGAGACAGACTGTGTCACTTTCACCTGACACATGTCAGGATACCAGTTAAACTCTCTTATTCCAGCAATATACAGCCGTAGTTGCGCCGTAGGCTTGGCCAAAATGCCAACTTCATCTGAACATTGCAGCCAGCTGCCATTAATCAGGGTAGAATCCGGCTGGTGTGAATCGGAGCCAGAGTGTCTAACGTTCACCTGACACATGTCAGGATGCCAGTTAAATTCTCTAATTCAAACAATATACCGCCGGATTTGGGCTGTAGGCGTGGCCAAATAGCAACTTTGTCTGAACATTGCAGTGAGCTGCCATAAATCCGGGTGAAATCCGGCTAGTGCGACTCGGAGGCAGAGTGTACAACATAATACACGAGAGGATGTCAGTTAACCTCTTAAATTCGAACAGGACGGGTGCAAAGTCGGGTCTTTATCGGGAAATCCCAACTTCGGCTGGGCATGGCAGCCGGCTGACGCAACTTAGCGAAAGAGGACCTCATGCAACACGAAGTCAGTTTGAGGTGCTTTAACCTGGCATGCATCAACCAACAGCCCAGTGAATCTATATCGAACAATAGGAACGCCAAATTGAGGGTTTGAGCCACTCTGTCGGCCCAACTCCGGCTGGTTTTTGCAGCCAGCTGCCATAAATCCGGGTGAAATCCGGCTAGCACAATTGGGAGCAGTTAAATTCTCTAATTCAAACATTATACCGCCGGATTTCGGCTGTAGGCGTGGCTAAATAGCAACTTTGTCTGAACATTGCAGCCAGCTGCCATAAATCAGGGTGGCAGAGTGTACAACATTATACATGAGAGGATGCCAGTTAAGCTCTCTAATTCGAACAGGACGGACAGAGCGTGTCACATCACCTGACACATGTCAGAATACCAGTTAAACTCACTAATTCTATCAATATTTGCAGCCAGCGGCCATAAATCAGGGTGGAATTTGGCTAGTGCAGTGGTTGAAATATAATTTCTTAATTTTAAAGGAATCATATGATAAGGGTATTTTCAGACAATTCTTCAAGATCTGTGGAAAAAAACCCTTATTACAGCATTAATGGACATAATTATGTTTATTTTTTCATTATGAGTTATAAGTGATAACAACCTATTACTTATTCAATCTAATCTTTAGAAAATTAATGTTACTTTTGTCTTGTAACAAATTGTTATAATGTGTTGAAATCAAATATATCTCTTTTGAAAATCTCAGTCTGCGTTAATTCTAGAAATGTTCATTTTATTCCCCAGCTAAGACTATAATTTTGAAACTTGATAGGATCATAAAACATTCCAGAATGATGCTATCATTGGTAACATGATAAGCCATGATATTATAATTAAATGCCCATCACTGGCCACCACATTGTACATTTTGGAGAAAAGTGGAGATCTGGTATAAATTCGTAGGACTGTATATATAAATCTCTATAAATGAAGGTATACTTACTGGAAAAGGGGAAGAAAATATTGTGGCAAAGGTAGAGATTGCTTGCTTTGAGAAAGTTCTACTTCAGTCAAAAGATGTCTGCAGGAATGTCATAAAGCCTCTACATGGGGTAAAGAATAAATATCTGAAATGTGCAAATATCTTCTGCAAACAATTTTATGTTAAAAAAGTGAAAGGTATAAATACATAAATATGTTCTAAGTGTCCATATAATGTAATAGTATGAATATATGATTTACTGATCCCTGACAAATTAAATGCATCATGACAAACATGTGTTGGATTGTAACAAAACTAGATAATGACAAGTATACTTAACACTTTCCTACACATAGATCCTTTCTGAAGCCTCTGCAGCAGACAACTTTTGAAAACACTGTGGCAAAAGGAAATATTGCTAATGATGAGCAATTTCTCCTTTTGCCACATTGTTTTCAGTTTTAATCAGATATCGTTTTTTCATTAATAGAATAACCATATTTTTGCCAAGATGTTTTTAAAATCAGCTGCTGCAGAGTTGTTGTATATGGGAACGTGTTAAATTTCTAAGTACCAAAGACCTTGGAAAACTGCATTTTTGACTAGATGTCTTCCCCTTTCAATTGATCATAATTTAATGTAATGAAGTATATAATTGTTCTACCACTTAATGATTATAAAATGTCTCAGTTGCACTCTTGAAGAAGTGAAGTCCTGAAGCTTTTTTAAAACGAACATGACATACAATTCAGACACATATATGAGAAATAGCTCAACTTAACATGACATTTTTAATTATGGCTTTATCAGGGACGTAGATAAATGGGATAAGTAACTAAATTATATACTAAAATATCACCCGTGCCGACATTTGTAGAAAGTAAGAACTATTCAAGATATTAAAACATTTTTTTCTTCTGGAAGTTTAAACATTCTTCTATTGCAGTAGATAAAAATAGTTTAATATATTACAGGTTTTGATAATATGTTATCCGTATGAAAAATGTCAGTCTATTAATTGTTGGAAAAAAATAATAAAATTTAGAAATCCCAATATCTGTGTCTTTTAAACCAGTCATTGCTCAAAATACAAAGAAATTCCAGTTATTCATTGTACCTCTAACCTTAGTTGAAATGTTAAGCTTTCAGAATATGTTTTGTTTATGAGTCAATTGTGACTTCAAAGTTTTAATTGCTACAAAATGTGAACATTTGGACAATTTTATTTCTATGTGTTATATTTTAACCAGATAACAGGTGTACTGGTGGAGTTGCCTATCCCTCTTATCTACGTCCCTGGTTTAATCAAATAAACTGAATAAAAATAAGTCGATTCCTGAATTCGAGATCCCAGCCAAAATAATTTTTTCAAAATAACATGTTGTTATACCAGCTACTTAACTATTGTATTCACAATGTTTTCCCAAAATTTGATCTGTAGACCAAGTTTCGATCCTGACCAGTATTTGATAGAGATGAAAGTAGTATAGGCGTCTCTTTAGACCAAAACAAACGGGCGCCATTTTGTTAACGTAGTTACTATTTATAGTATCTCATTTGCATATAAGGATTGACACAAGAGACGGCGCCATTTTGTTGACTTAGTTATAATTACTTATTTGCATAAAATGACTGCGCATGCGTGGCGGCCATATTTTTTGAATGATATCATAGGTCTATATTTAGAATAGGGCTGTTTTTAAAAAGCATTAACAATGGAGCAAGTGTTCAGCAGCACCCTTCGGGCTAGACCATCAACGATATGGCACCAGCCGTCTACCAATAGATTCTAGCGGGAATGTTGTTGGAACCCTCGAATATAATGGCGGAGAAATTCAACCGAACCTTTGCTACATTGTTTCGGGAAACATTACATGAGACATCCATACGACACGATATATCCCTTTTGAATGTCGTATAGTCGAGCTGAAGCACTCAGTCAAACATGTATGGCAAAGCAATACATTTAAGGTCTTACCTCTATAACGCCCAGAGTTCAAATGACAGATGCGAATGTCCTAACACCCGATCAATTTTTGATCGTTATTTCACAATCACCATCGGATATTTTATCAGAAACACACCAGATATGCGTACAAAAGCCCATTGAAACTGTCTGCGTCTATTGATTTAAGGCCGGAAACGTAGATAATTCCCTATTGAAATCTCAAAAATAAATCTCCTTTAAATGCGTCACAGTGTCTGCGTTTGAACACCTGCAACGAACGCGTTAACACTAGGCTGAGAATAACCCTTTACATTGCTGTTCAAAAGATTACCCCCTATGATGAAAGTTATTATTATGTATCAACTTACACCTGTAAAGTGTCACGGTGGTTATACACGCCTTCACTAATTTGATCAGATTTCAAATATACGGGGAAAAGGAGCCCATTAAAGCCGTCAAATAAATTTTGAACGAGTTGTGCAACCGTTTACGCTTCAAATGATAGAGGATACCAAAACCTTTCTTTTAAAATGCAGATTATTTGGATATCTCCCCTTTATAAACTTGCAGAGCGCTCCGAGCGCATTAAGGAGCGCCCTGCAAGTGTATAAGGGAGTTATCCAAAATAATCTGCAACACACTACTTCGAAAAGATGAGTACAATTTTCTGCACAACGTGTGATCAGTCATTCTGTAGTAGATACAATCTAATAAAGCGTGAGAGAAACAAACACTTTGAAGAACCATCTACACATACAGACCAAACTACTGGAATATATC
This sequence comes from Serripes groenlandicus, assembly GCA_031761405.1. Classification (NCBI taxonomy): domain Eukaryota; kingdom Metazoa; phylum Mollusca; class Bivalvia; order Cardiida; family Cardiidae; genus Serripes; species Serripes groenlandicus. The sequence goes on along the minus strand of JASEVX010000003.1, from coordinate 128,975,651 downwards.
ATCAGGAGTCCAACAATATGAAGAAGAAGAAGAGTGCATTTGGGAGTGCCAGGGGCGCACAAGAGAGCGCCCGGAGAACATTTGGGAGCGCATTTGGGAGCGTCCGGAGCGCATTTGAGAGCGCCCTATTTAGGTTTAAGCATCCGTGTACACTCGCTTTGTCTGGGCCGAGTGGAAGTGGTAAATCGGTATTAACTCAGATGATATTGTGCCAAGGAACAATCCAACCACCACCTCAAAGGATCATCTGGTGTTATAGTCAAAATCAACCATTATACGACGAAATCAAGACAGACTTGTCTAACTTTGAATTTGTAAGAGGGATCCCAAACTGTCTTGAACAAGATATGTATCGAGACGTAAACCTGCGTCATATTGGACGATTTTATAGGAGAGGCGAAGAAGGATGAACGAGTGGCTAATCTTTTTACTAAAGGATCTCATCATAGAAACTTGACGGTCATTTTCCTGACACAGAACGTTTTTCCTCAAGAAAAAGCGTGCCGAGATATCAGCCTTAATACAAAATATTTAGTCGTGTTTATCAACCCAGTTGATGTACATAAAATTTATGTACTGGCACGACGGATCCACCCTACCAATAGTCACAGTTTTATGAATGTATATGCAACACTACAGAAAAGCCATATGGACATCTCGTTATTGATCTTCAAGCCTCTACACCGGAATACATGCGACTTAGACCCAACATTTTTGAACAAAATGTAGCAGTAACTAAACACAAGTGTATAAGGGATACTCCAGCGTATGATCAGCGAGGATATTCAGTAAAGAAAACTATAAGGACACCCCGGTGGAGTACATAGAGAGTGATTCCAGCCTCGAGTCTGATAACAGTCTAGACATGCCCGTCTGCAACGATTGCGGTATCGTGTTCGGAGACGTTAATTCTTTACAAAATAACGTCAAACGATGGTCTAATAAGCGTTCTGCCACGGAAGATCACGCGGAAACGCCTCCATTAAAACGGCGGATATCCTATGACCAGAGCAAAGAAGATGTAGAAGATAAAGACAGCAAAGAAAAGTGGAAAAATATGAGCGAGATGGAATGTCCAATGATGAGGCCCCAAAAAAGACAGAATCTAAAATGATAGTGGAAGATACAACAGATGTCTTATGTATAGACATCTGCTTCTCCACACATTTCAATTAGAACACGGAGTCATTCACCAACGTGTCATGAAAGATGTGCACAAACTCATGTCCGAGTGAATGATACTAGAACAGGCCATACAGTCGCCCGTTCAGAAACTCCGTTATTTAATAGAAGGTATATTGCAGTCGGAGAACGACGACGTTAGGGACGACGGTAGCGAAGACAGTGATGATGAAGAATGCAGAAAATAGATAAGAATATTACTATCACTCACTGTGTACTTTACTACCGTCGACGATGGACAAAGTAGAAATGTGGACACGACATTTTCAGCGGATGGCTGAAGGGAAACTGAAACCTAATCATAAAGGACAATCCGTGGTGGAAAAGATACACATTGGTAGGGCGATGAAAGAACCTACCATTATCTTTGTGACACTCATGGCTCACGCCGTTGAACAAGCCAAGCCAAGCCAAGCCAGGTAGCCAGGAAAAGACAACATATCCGAATTGAAAATGCGAGAAAGGGGTATCGAAAGCAAGGCCACCGGGAATACGTGACTAAAATTACCGGAAAGAAAATGCCGCGGGAGCCCTAAATTAACCACGTTTAAAAGATAACGGAACGGTGGACAGTTATTCATAGAAGTCATGGATGGAGTATGAAACGTATTGGCAATTATTTTCATCTCTTAATGAATCGTGATTTGTAAAATACTGTGTTCAATAAATAGTGTTAGTTATTTTGATTCTGCGAACTACAATACTTGATTATATAATAAAATTATAGAAATTGTATTCATTTCTTTTTTTTAACCCATTGCGCTGCTTATTTACTGTCATGACAACATTGATAGGATATCTTTCAAATTCGGATATACTCATATCTCGATGAGAGCTTTCGGATGATATAGAAATTGTAAACATCGGTTAAGAACTAAGGAAGATATGACCATTTTAGGATATAATGACGTCATTTCCGGTTGACAGACACACCAAACCTCCTCAATCGATAAAGTTTACGAAACTCTTTTCAACGAGTCCAAAATACTAGAGAACGAATAGTACTAGGACCATCATTTTTTGAAAAGGGCGCAACGAGACCTTTCGATGGATATATCTTTATTTTTTTTGGGCTTAAAAACCTCTCTTATAACATAACTCGAAATGAAAGGTTTTGGTGTCCTCTATCATTTGGTAGCATAAAACACAAAAGTTAAAGCGTAAACGGTTGCGCAACTCGTTAGAAATTGATTTGACGGCTTTAATGGGCTCCTTTTCCCCATATATTTGAAATCTGATCAAATTGGTAAAGTCGTGTATAACTACAGTGACACTTTTTAAGTGTAAGTTTAGGCATACTAATAACTTTCATCATAGGGGGTAATCTTTTGAACAGCAATGCAAAGTGTTATTCTCAGGCAAGTGTTAACGCGCTCGTTGCAGGTGTTCAGACGCAGAAACTATGACGCATTTAAAGGAGATTAATTTTTGACATTTCAGTGGGGCATTATCTAAGTTTTGCGGCCTTAAATCAATAGACGCAGGCAAATTTAATGGGCTATTGTACGCACACCTGGTGTGTTTCTAATGAAATATCCGATGGTGATTGTGAAAAAACGAGACTAAAAATAGATCGGGTGTTAGAAAATGCGCATCTGTCATTTGAACTCTGGACGTTATAGAGGTAAGACGTTAAATTTATTGCTTTGCCATACATGTTTGACTGAGTCCTTCAACTCGACTATACAACATACAAAAGGAATATATCGTGTCGTATGAATGTCTCGTATAAGGTTTCCCGAAACAATGTAGCAAAGGTTCGGTTGAATTTCTCCGCCATTTTATTCGAGGGTTACAACAAGTTCCCGCTAGAATCTATTGGTAGAAGGCTGGAGACATATCGTTGGTGGTCTCGCCTCAAGGTTGCTGCTGAACACTTGCTCCATTGTTAAAGCTTTTTAAAAATAGACCTATGATGTCATTCTAAATATAGACCTATGATATCATTTAAAATATGGCCTCCATATAACTAGGTCAACAAATGACGCCCTCTCTTGTGTCAATACTTATATGCAAATGATATACTCTAAATAGTAACTAGGTTAACAAAATGGCGCCCCTTTGTTTGGGTCTTAAGAGACGCCTATACTACAGCTGAAGGTACTGATGATTTTTGTATGCAATATTTGCCTCTAATGTGATCACAAGATTTTTTTTAAACTTGTATGTAGTATCACGTCTTTGTGACCATGTTACCAAGTTTTGACTGAATTTGATGGAGATTATTGATGAGCCCATATGGTGGTTTTCCCTGTGTGCGTTTAACTATTATTTGTCATATCATTTTTCTACAATCATCTTAAGAAAACAAATAAACATGCACACCGATACTTTCACAAATCTCTACGGACAGTCTGAAGCACCTCAATGTGTTGGCATCTCTTTGAGATACAGAGCTTCAGATAATTACTTGGGTCAAATATGTGTTCACTTCCTTAAAATAATTATTAAAGAGTAAATCACTACAGGAAGCCCATCTCTCCAAAATAAGGAAGACTGAATTGTCAAAATATTTTTTAACTTATGTATTATGCTTCTAACCGTAAAAAGGAATTCACCCATACACTTCCTATGCATCCATGAAACAGTTTAAACAGTAAATTAAAAACTCTGAACTTTAACGATATACACTTCCTGTGTATCCATGAACACGAAATAATATAAATTTGAAAGAGATAAATTGCTAAATATAAGTATTTGCTCTTTTTACTGCACTATTTTGAATTTACAATTTGCTTAAATAAACATTTTACTCATGTTTACAAATCTTGTTTAAACCTCCCTTTAACTTCTTAAGTATACAATGCATTTCAAAACAAAATTAATTACTTTCTGGATTCATATCAAAGTATATCAAAAGGCTTATGTTTGATTGCCTAAAAGTGTGAAATATTGTTATTTGTTTTGGGGTCTATTCCATCTACAACATCATTATATACGTTAATCATTTTCGTAAAATATCAAATCTGTCCAAAATGTTTGCTTTACTAAAGGTAATTTTCAATGTTTTTTAACCTAATGTTTAACAACTCGAGTCTTACTTGAACACACATAACAGACCCTGCAGTGGGTTAAAGTCAGGTCTCCAGAATGATTCATTGGTACGTGAAATAAATATTAATTAATATTGGTAAATCACTAAAGCTTGTTGAACTTTATTATTTTAGGGACACATTTTGTATTACTGCAGAAGAAAAGACAAAATACATTACTCCAGTTCTTCTATTTTGACATATTTTAATAACTTTTTCATGATGTTTTCTTTTAATTGGCTGTTGTTTATTTACCCATCATCGATTAAATAAGCGAATTGAATATATTTTGTACAAAGACTGTTTCACTCCACCGCGCAACATTTCTTTGCTGCATAATATTATTATATAGGAAAATATCAATTAGGAATTGTTCATTCCTAATACATAGTAAACAGAACACTCGAATGAAACTGTTTCCTGGACAAAATAACGGTTGTATTGCATGAATGAGTTTAAAATACATAACTTCATCTGTCAAAATCAACCACGGGAACTCCCGTTTCCAAAGATCGATTGTTTTGGGGGAAACCTTTTCATGATGTTTTCTTTTAATTGGCTGTTGTTTATCTACCCATCATCGATTAAATGATTCAAATGTATTCTGCTATTGCAGAATTCTCCAGTTCTTCTATTTTGACATATTTTAATAATGAACCAGGTTTAATTGATTGTGCAGACGGATCTTTTTCGTACGGCAGCTCTCAAGGGACACACACATTTTATAAATTACATATAATTTTTTTTTATCTCGTGCGCACAAGAAAGTATCTCGTTCGCACGAGATACTAAGTCGTGCGAAATGAGAAAGTATCTCGTTCGCACGCGAAAATATGTCGTGCGAACGATTTACTATCTCGTGCGCCCGATAAACTAAGTCGTGCGAACGAGATAACAAAAAAATCGTATGTAATTTATGAAAATGTGTGTCCCTTTAAAGCTGCCGTATTTTCGCCCGCGAGCAGACATTATTTTTGTATAAATTCTCACGCGTGAAATATAAAATTATACCAAGGTGAATTACTTACGTTGTAAGGGTAAATTATTCGACTGCGATTATATTCAACGATCGGGATTTCTCTGGAAAATGCGTCACTTTCATTTCGTCGTACGATTAAAAAACGTACAGAAAATGTTTTATATTCGTTATTGCGGTTTTAAATGCGTTATACACGCACAGCAAATATTTTCAGTTCGTTTTTTCTGAATTTCAATGCGTGATCACGTATCTACGCACCTTATCTGGAGCTCTGTCAGATATATAAATTGCGCTACAGCGTGGAGGTCGATGGTTATATAATGGGCACCTGTTCTCTGCGTCACTAGTCAATTGGCCTTAAACTCCGAATTCATACGTGCCTACAGACAAATGAAATATATGCTTTTCCTGTTAATTTGATATTTTCTTGAGAATTGATTCTCTGTGGTGATTCGATATTATAAATATGAGTTCTCTTAATTTAAATAACACATCGAAGTGATAAAAGTATCGGAAAAATACTAGGACTATTTCCAGCAAAGTTGCAGTTTAACAAAACGCCGAAGGTTAAAGGATAAATCACGAACTAAAAACAATAAAACAATATATTTTTTGAAAATAAATAATTCGTAAATCAAAGTACTAAAAGTACTAAAATTAGAATTGCGATCGTTTAAGAGGAGATGCAGATGCATATAGAAATATTGATCGTTTAAGAGGAGATGCAGATGCATATAGAAATATTTATCTAAAAAAACATGACAGACAAGAAATAATGCATCAGGCCAGAATGAAATGTTTCAAAGGTCATAATTTGTTTTTTGACCTTGTGAAATTAATTGACCCCACCTCCGAATTTATCATTTAGTTCACATGATACTTTTATTAATGATTATATTACCCAATAGCTCTATGACTGTACTGGACCAACGGATGCATTCACAGTATGCAATTTATTAATGTTTCCAATAATGACAGTTAACTAAGAAATGTAATCTATCAAAACAGTTGTGTTTTACAGTTTAGGCATTTCCCTCCCTTCCTTCTGCCGCAGTAAAAACAGATGTGTTCAGAATTTATATCTTTATATCTTTGAACAAATTTGAAAGAGGACCATAAAGGGAACATTCCTATGAAGATTTGTTAAAGTTGTCCCAGCTGATTAGAATGAATGTCATTTGAAGCTAAACATTTAATTTACCCTTTATCTCCTATTTACAAAAATCCAACATTGGAATTCGAGAATGGCACTTTAACTGTTAAAGTTTAACAGGCCTAGTTATTTCAATATAAATTAATCTGATTCTAAATAATATTCTGCTTTAACGCTTACATTGTATTACAAATGAAATGTAACATACTTCATTTTATACCAACATTACAAACATTTGATTAAACACTATCAGTGTGGGGAAACAACTTTATCACGTGACACACAAATGGTAACGTACACACAGGAAGTAGGACAAAAGAGCTCAACTCAGGCAAGTTATTTGCATATTTCTACGTTATTAACTCGCTCCCAAATTAGAGACCTAGCCTACCGACTGCACCAATTCATAAGCTTTCTGAAAATTTGCGTATTGTCTTTCAGAACGTTTTACTTTTTGAGAACATTCAAACAATATTTTCCAAAATTGGCATGCCAACGTACACACTCTTGACCATTTTGTTATGAAAACGTCCCAAAATACCGTAACTTTTCGTTGCAAGTGTTTTTGAAGTGGCCTTCTCGATGTAAAAGAAGATTCTAATCTTCTTAGATACTTTTAATTGCCGGATTTTAAAAGAAAACATAAAAACAAGTGGCACTGTAAAAATGTCAACGTGCACACTCGTGAAATGTTTTGTTATGTTATGTCAACGTACACACTTCTAACGTTTTAAGGTGTAATTCTTAACTTGATACAATTATATGTACATGTTAACGTTTTTTATCGTCTGAAATATATTATTGGACGCCGCCAGAAGGCGGCTTCCTGTATGGATACTTAGAAATTCCGAACAAGGAGAATATTTAGACCTGCCAGCGTGACCACATATCTTGATTTTTTTTTTTGTCCTTACTAAGTACATTAATTTAAGGTAATGACTTTTAAAACATCTCTTTTACAATCTATATACATGTGTGAGTTTTACAAATTAAAACAATAGATAAAGGCCAGTCTATTAATTGAATGTATGTAAATTTTATTTAAGCGAAATTAATTCTGTATCTAGTCTAAACAGTAAACTGAATTGGTTACCTGCCTCAGACGCTTTATTAGTTCGATAGTATGTTAAACCGGAAACCATGAACAAGAGAGGCACGTGGTAAATGTAATCTGGTTCCTTACATGCTATCATATATTACGTAGTAATTATATGAAGAGGTGCAGACATGAACATATATAAACCACAGAAATATCTGTCTCAAAACTAAATTTTGCCGTCTAGTTGAAATTTTAATATTTATCAAACTTATTCATACGAATCACAAGAACAACAATTCCTGGAAGTACTTAAAGGGAGGTAATTTGAAGTATACGCACAATTTAACTAAGTTCCCATTCGGTCTTACACCTTTGTCTAATAATACATATGTATGACGATTTAAATAAACAATTTAAAGGGAATACAAATATTTAACAGAGTTAAACATTTAAATACATGTTCAGCAGCTAACCGTTTGCCACATACAATTTACAACGACCAATTTCGTAGAGGAAGTTCACGTCGTGCTGGGTTAGCTAGTCTCAATATAACATCGTAAATATTGGAAATATACTTATACACGAACGGACGTTTCTAGTTTCAGTACATACAAGAACGGTTCATACTTAAATTTACTTTAACATGTTTGGTATATTGAAATGGGTGTTTCTGCGAGATTCACAGACTTAGTATATACATTTTTTTTTTTTATAAGTTTATAAATTTTATATTCATACCTATACTCGGTATGTAATAGTAGTACCTACCCGAGTTAGTGTGCATATGTATATTTTTATTCACGATGGTAGTGAATGTCGTTACGGGTTTGTACCATTTTGTCAAAAGTATATCTCTTATCTAGCCTGCGTTACAATGACAATTGTTGTAATTTATCCCCACGATATTGTTAGCACGGTTAAACTTCTCTTTCTTGTTACCGTTCCGATAATGGAGTAATTTGTGCTCATAAGTACAGTCCCATATTCTTTTTCTTGTCAATGCTCGCTCTTTCTACTATACACATGCACAATAACTCGGGTAGGTACTACTATTACATACCGAGTTATGGACCTTGCGGAAACTCGCAACATGAAATTTAAGTTACTTTTGAAGATCTAGAACTGATTTTGTGTTAAGGCCAAGGTTAAGTGTTTTCGCAACGCCACTAACAAAACCGACATCGAGAATATCATATAATGGCCGTTCTCAGAAAACAGAAAAACTTATATGCGATTTGTATTCAAACACATGCTGTAGCTCCCGGCGATAGGCAACACATGGTTTTGCATGATACGGCCAAGTCTACCGCAGTGTTAATGTGTTTTACAAAATAATTCAAACAATTTTATAATGTATTTCAGACGATAAAATACGTTAACATGTACATATCATTGTATCAAGTTAAGAATTACACCTTAAAACGTTAGAAGTGTGTACGTTGACATAACATAATGAAACATTTCACGAGTGTGCACGTTGACATTTTTACAGTGTCACTTGTTTTAATGTTTTCTTTTAAAATCCAGCAATTAAAAGTATCTAAGAAGAGTATAATCTTTTTTTACATCGAGAAGGCCACTTCAAAACACTTGCAACGAAAAGTTACGGTATTTTGGGACGTTTTCATAACAAATTGGTCAAGAGTGTGTACGTTGGCATGCCAATTTTGGAAAATATTCTTTAGATGTTCTTAAAAAGTAAAATGTTCTGAAAGACAATACGCACATTTTCGGAAAGCTTATGAATTGGTGCAGTCGGTAGGCTAGGTCTCTAATTTGGGAGCGAGTTAATAACGTAGAAATATGCAAATAACTTGCCTGAGTTGAGCCCTTTTGTCCTACTTCCTGTGTGTACGTTACCATTTGTGTGTCACGTGAAAAAGTTGTTTCCCCACACTGACTATCTTTTCTGATAGATAATATAGTATGAAGAAGATATTTTTTTGCTTATAAATACCCACAACATATTTTTTTTGTTTTCTCTAAAATTCGATAGTTAGGAAAAAAACTGTAAATTTAAGTTTCTAACATATTCTCTTATCTTTATTAGGCGGTATATGCGATCCTCATTTGTATAATAAATCTTTTAAAGACGTGATTTCCATGGGCAGCAAAGGAAGAAGTTGCTTATTACGAGATTTTTCTCCTTTTGCCACAATTTTTTAAAAATATGGAATAAGCGAATTGAATATATTTTGTACAAAGACTTTCATTCCACCGCGCAACATTTCTTTGCTGCATAATATTATTATATAGGAAAATATCAATTAGCAATTGTTCAATCCTAAAACATAGTAAACAGAACACTCGAATGAAACTGTTTCCTGGACAAAATAACGGTTGTATTGCATGAATGAGTTTAAAATATGGGTGGACAGTAGAGAACATGAATTTAAACTAAAAAAGCTAACGTTAGGTTTGGTCAAATTTTCAGTCTCATCGTGTGCTGCAGAATACAGACTTATCAGTATCGTTTTATGCCACAGTATGTATTAGTTCATGATATACACAGAACTATTTCATTCAATGATATATGTAAATTTAACTCTTAAGGCTAGTTTATATTATCAAGGGTATATCCTATACATAGTATCTCGCACGTGTTCGGCATGTTTCCACAATAAATACATGAGTTTTTACAGCTTACTGCAGCGATACAGTGTGCAGAAAGTTGTTGTATAAGTGTTGTATAAGTGTACATTCATTCATTGGATTATTGTTGATTCATTTCGCTTTCATTCGCAATTTCTTATCTGATTTAATAACCAATCACTACCTGCATGATATTGTGTACTTTAGATGTGGTATGTATTGTAGGTTTATATCAAAATTGAGAAGGAATGTATTGTTGTTCTTTTACAGTGTTCTACTTTTTCCGTAATGTTTTCCAATTCAAGTGTGCTGTATGGTTATTATGACTCATCTGGAACATCGTATATGTTCCATGCCAAGTAAATGTGAGGGTTAACAACAATATTTACAAATATTGATATGTACAGTACAGTACATCAATAGTAATATCATTATTTAAGTTTTGGCCACTTTGGTGCTTTACCGAAACGAAATGTAAAACATTATTGGACAATTTATTTCATATCACTGGATTTATCAAGATGATTCATGTCCATCTATATTACATTGTGTTTCAGAAACATACTGTTAACATTTCACTTTGCAACATAAAGTGTAATTAAACAAAGAATACTGCATTTTCAGTAATATACATGTATTATTTGATACATAACTTTTACAATCTTCTTTCTTTTTTTCCTTTTTCTTTTGTACAAATAAATGCTATAGGTAGTATATCACATATTCCTATATTTTTTATTACTTTTATCTAAGAGAATCTTTATGAATTTACTTAAGTTAGTTAGTTGGATATATTCTGTTGTTTTAAGCAATGCTTTAAATTTATAGCTGTTAGGTGCATTAATATAGTATGGTTTAATGTGATTCATTCTTGATTCTTGGATATGTTGGCATGTTAAAAGGTAATGGTATTCATCTGGGGGTTCATTAGAGTTACACACATTTCTATCATTATATTCAATATTATTCCATCTTCCAGTTATTCTTGTTTCTATAAAACTGCCAGATTTTGAAAAGTGTGTGCCAAGGTATTTGTATGATTTAACCTTTTCTATATCTACTCCATTAAGCTTGAATGCAAAATATTTGTCAAGAACATTATTATGTCAACCATCATTATGTGTGAGATATAATAAGAGTCAACTGTTATGATCAAACCAGAAAACAAATCCTGTATGGACTGCATTTGCTTTTAGTTTCTACTTTTACTTAAACTGAACTTGATTGTCTTACCTTGACTTTTAATTTATTTTATTTTATTTTGGTCAAGATTATTTTATTCAGGAATGATTGTGGATTGAAAAGCAATATGTTGAATATAATTTCCCCCCTTGTAAATATTTTCCTAAAAACTTTCTGTTCTTGAATAAACATTGAGGATTCGTAATTTTCATTGAGTTTCGTTACCCATTGATTTAGGATCGGATATCTTACCTGTCCATTTTGGAAATATAGTTCAAGTTTGTGGACGTAAAAGCGCCAAATTTGTCCTTTGACAAAGGTTTTACAAAATTAATGGAAAAGTGAAAATATTTTTTTCCACTAGCAAGTCGGGCTTGTTTCTTCGAATTTTTTACTATTCCAAAAAAAAAATCTACTAGTTATTTACCGTCAGACTAGTGCTAATTTCGACAGCTGCTTCCTGATGTCACAGCAAAGTCTCCGTAAAAAATAAATATACTGAGCAATTTCTTCTTTTGCCACATTAATTCCAAAAGTCGTCTGCTGCAGAGGCAAAGGGTCTGTTTGTGGGTAAGGGTTGATATCTCAGATTTATTTTCTAAATATTTCAGAATAGTACAGAAAACATTGTGGCAAAAGGAGATCATATCCAACTATAAGAATCGGCGACTGTCAAAAATCGATAACAAAAGTTACATGGAATTATAGAGGAACATTTTAGATTTTGCTTTATAACAATTGTATTTTGCAAAAATTTAAAAAGGCACTTATCAAGTATTCAAGAAAAATATCTGCTGAATATAAATATTTTATTTTATGTGTTTTATCTTAATGATATTTTTGTCCTTTTTACATTTGAATACAGTCCCCTAAATGTCCCTCTTACTTACATATAAACCGTTAAAAAACGGTATTTTCCCGTTAATTTGTACATGTTCTTAAGTGAATATCTTTTAATTAAAAATAGAAAATAAAAAGGGCACTTACGGCTTAATGTAGAAAATTCATTTTCCTGTTATTTGACATATATGTTTTAATAAAATAAAGTCATTAAATGTTGGTCCTTTTTAACATTTTCTACAAGTACTTCTAACTTTTCAGCGTACATTTGACGTTTCCGTGATTGCTAGCGAAAGCTTCAGATGATTACCGAGCATTGTCGGAAGATTTATAATGGGGCATATGAAAATTGGTTTGTCGTCTGTGTATTGTGTCTAATTGTACAGAGCCTATACTTTTCAACACGATTGAAGTCTCGGATAATTATGTAACTTAAGAGTTTTCGATTGTTAATAATAAAAATGGCAATTCCAAATATTTTCAATGTTTATGAATTTGTTGAATGGAACTCGGATATTTACCTAGTATTCCAAAAAAAAAAAAAAAAAAAAAAAACCAGAAACGGGATTTCAATTAATGAAATGTTAAGACTGCGGATTGCAAGATGATCTGGACAGTTCTCGGAAATGCCCAAATGAATTAAACTTCCCTGAATCAAAAGAACTTGGAGTATCTACCACATCGTGAAACTCATTGAACTGAAACAGTGCATGAAAAAAGAGATAAAAAAAAGACTGGCAATAAGTAAATCCAAAGGGCATTCCACGCACCCAATAAAGAAGCTGCGTATGAATCTTAACTCAATATACTTCACACAAAAATATATATATATATATTTATGCCAAGTTATTTTTATTAGTCTCATTTTTTCCGAATTATTTTCAGATTTTGCGATAACGGAACGTTAACACTGTTTTCCATGTGTTTACGCATTTACCCGCATCATGCAGATAAGGCATTTGCAAACCGTCTTTTTATTGATGCATGTGCAGCAGACGACATTTGAAAACATTGTGTTCAAAGGAGAAATTATTCTTATTTGCTATATTATACTATAATTAAAATAATTTAAAAATATATATATATTCGCCTTTGTGTTTCCAAAGTCGTCTGTTGCAGAGTTATTGTATACTGGAAAGGGTTAATTATTAAACAGCACTCAATTTATTGAGGTTGATGCTATAGTTAACACATGCGAGGCATATAAAAAAATCAGGAGCCAAGTTAACATTATCATAAATTACATTTATTTTGACTACGAAGTTGTGAATGTTCTTCAATTATAAAAAGTCTCCGAAGCCAAGCTGTGTTTACCACATCTCCGGCCGTTCCTCGTTATTTATTATAAACAGTTGTGCAATTGCAGTCATTACACCATTAATAATACGCTCAAGATTTAGAAAGACAGACTTGAGTCTTCAGTTCAGTTGATCTAAACATATCAACCATCGGCATATGAAAACTTTATAATAATTAAATAAAGTTTCATTGTGTAAAATAGAGGAATTGCTGATCATTTCTACCTTTTCCTCAATGTTTTCAAGAATCCTCTTAGTGGTTAGCTTCAGAGTTCGATAAATTGATTAAAACATATCGAAATTATAAAACCCGAGTTTTATTACCCTATAATCCTATGTAGACGGACAATGAAGTATCCTGTGTATCTCTGTACTGCCCTCAGACATCACTATCGATGTATACATACCGAAAATTACGTAAATGTCCGATAATTTCCGGTAATTAGCAAAATAATAACAAGAGCAAATAACAGTCAAATTAGTCAATAATTAGTCCGGCTTAAACAGTGGTACATTGTCTCCCCTGTTTATCTCATGACGTGCATTGTGCCATATGTATTGCTCTCTATGAGAAATGTCTCCTTTTGTCATAATGTTTACAAAAGTTGTCTGCTGCAAGTGGTGAAAATGCTATTAAAATATCACAAACAAATCTACTTTAACAGAACAAATAGATAATTTAATTATTTTACAGCAGTTTTTTCTTCTTCTATAAATGGTACCGTTTAACGGACTCATTCACAATTACAAACTGTTCTTCACAATTTTCTGACAGGGTCCGACGGACCCGTCCACAATTCTGGCCTTCTACCATAATTTTAACCTTTTACCTTGTTTTTCTGACATTTTGTTTTATAAAATTCTCGACCGTGTTTACATGTTCTGTGCCGCATAGTAGTTACAATACACCAAATAAATTCCTTCTTTGTTTCCATGTAAATCGACGAGTTTCAGTCCTCAATTGTCAGACTTTCTAAGCGTTTCTCATGTAGAACAATATATATAATTGAAAAGAGTTACCTCTAAGCTTTAAAACAATCCAAAGAAAGTGGGGGGTCATGCAATATGCAAGATAGAAATGGTTACCGTCATTTTGGACTAAATCGGGCCCGGACAAAAGCGGTGTTTAGCATTCTCTACTTTCATTTTCAAACAAGGTCCAAATACTCAAAGTGATAAAATCAATCATTTCCAGTGCATCCTATACACCTTAAAATGAATTTAAACTCAATGTCATATTCAATACATTCTGGTGATGGTATACATTCATTTCTACGCAAATAAAGTTTTTTAGGGACTATTTGGGTGCAGATCAGCATGACAGCGAATGTATTTGGCGTAATTTGAGCTAGTGTCGCTTTTTTAAAAACCGAATATGCTATTTAATCGAATCAAATATTTAACGAAATAATTATACATCATATTCATACAAAAGGTATAGGGAGTTGGGTGATATTTCGTTTAATGTTTTTCTACCTATTTCGTAAAGCCAATTTAACCGCGTGTTGGGAGCAAACAAGATGGCGGACGATTGAAAAAAATCGCTGATGTGATACATACTTTTGAGACTCAATTCAATGTTAAATATGATTGATAGCTGTCTATGATGTAAACATCATGATAACGTTGATCGCGCCAGTCGGATAAACGTGAAAGGAAAATAACTTATTGAAGACGAATGCATAACAAAAGCGTCTCGTTGATGTCGATTCAAATGTTTGGAAATAAACTTACTTGATAAAACCACCTAGCTAGTATTGTAAACCTTATTTAAACAGACAACGACATATTATTCAGTAGCATAGCTGTAACATTGAAACTCACACTTTTATTAAAAACAACGCTATTTTCAGAATTTCCCTGATACCGGACCCATTGGCAATTAAGGTAAAAAAATTGTTTTCGCGTTAAATATTCACTGCGGGACGTGATTATTGTGACGCATATTGTGACGTCAGCGCAAGGCGTTCAGGCCTTTTGCAAATGTCAACATTTAATGAACATTAAGCTCCCTTACAGTGTCGTGGTGGTTCTTTGAAACATCTTGATGCTATGGATCGCGAGCGAGAAAAAAACATTTTTCGACCTATTTCTACACAATAATATGCCATCCCTGTTATTTGTCGATTCAAAATCTAGCACGAATGAATGAGGGGGTTGAAATCGCGTTGCACAACTTGTCTTTTTATATATAATACAATAGGGAGTCTATTTATAGTAACACGGTCTTGTTTGGGTTCCCCCGAGTTTTTTCTCATACGATAACATCACGGTCGTTATTAATATAGCATATGGACCATATAAAGACTATTTGTAGTAGTTTAACCATGTATTGTGTAATTTTATTTTCTCAAAAGAAAACTCGGACGCCTGTGGTAGAACCCTTTAGATTTTACTAAAACAGATTTCCACGAAATTTCTATTTGGACTTCGACTGTTCAAGCAATTGTAATTTTGGAGGGGTCAGCATTAGCATAAATATTACACTGGTTCCGCTGTCATTGAAGTATGTTTTCCCAAAAACGAGAGAACAATCCTCCTGCTATTAGATCTTTATGCTCGGCCCAGCATAGTGGAAAGTAAACGAGACCTCATTTCAAATCACCGATTCCTAGGCGTTTAATGTGAATATTTAACGAAAATACACTTTCAATTTTGTTGGACTATTTTTACTCTATGTCGTGTAATCTACGGATGTAGCACGCCAAATGCGATCTCTAACAGTAAGATTAGAACACAAAATATTGAAGCTGGATGCATAGAGAAAAAAAGGAAGCGCGGTGTAGCAAAACCGTTTTTATATTGTTCAGCGGTCGACTTTTAAAAACATTTTTGGCAAAGGAGAAATTTGATTATATTTAAAACTATTTATAACTTCATATGGGATAATAAATCAAACAAAATCAAAAGAGCTATTATGACACAATCTATTGAAAACGGTGGAATTGCAATCCCTAATATATTCTTAATTGTAAAATCTCTAAAAGCGAGTTGGGAAATGCGATATTTAGATGATAAAAAGACAGGCTCGTGGAAAATATTCTTAAACAAAGCTTAAGAAAATGTCGGTGGAAAATTGATATTCGAGTGTAAACTATACGAAACTGATATTCAAAACACGTTTTATAAAAAATACTTTTCTAAGGGATATACTAGTTTTATGGAATAAAATCAGAAGCAAATTACAAAAGAATAATATTAAAAAAGAAATAATTCGGAACAACAAAGATATGAAGTGCAATGGGGATACAATGTTCTACATAAATTGGTATAATACTGGGATAAAGATTTTAGAACATATATTTGATTTCCGTACAAAAAACACACACACACACACGCACGCACGCACGCACGCACGCACGCACGCACGCACGCACGCACGCACGCACGCACACACGCACACACACACACACACACACACACTCATACTGGTATACCCAACACACTGAGGTATATAATTCCACACAAACACACTGAGGTCTATGCTCATTCGACATGTTTCAAATATAAGACAAATGTAATGGCATAAAGAATTGGTCCTGAATGTCATTTATCATAAGCAAATTGGGGTAGTATAATTTTTTGGAAACCAGTACAAGGTAAACACACCGAGGTAACAACCTCAGTATGGGACACTCTCAACCTCGGTATGGGACACACAGCAACATCGGCATGGGACACACAGCAACATAATAATAATAATAATAAATTCTTTATTTTAAGAAGATAACACATTATGCATTTTATACAAATTAACAAATGTAAAAAGTCATATTTACAATGTGGTCTTCTGTAACAAAACACATTTTTTTAACAAATCATTCATTCAATTATACGACAAGCACCATCATGTTAAAGTAAATAGTAAATATAGATTTTAAAAACAACATTATATCACACATTTCAGCATTCATACAGAACATATATGTATCCATAAGCATATATAAATTGAAACAAATGAGAACAATGTTGTAAATACTTTTCTTATAACTTCGATATGTTAAGTAAGTGCTTTTTACACTGGTATTTAAAAGTTTGTAACTTAGTAATATTCTTAATATTTGAAGGCAGACTGTTCCAGATTTTAGCACTGCTATGGGTAAAGCTTGTTTTCAAGTTATTTGTTTTAAATTTCATGACATTCAAATTATTTTTACTAGCAGAACGTAAATTGTAATGTTCGTTGTTTGCAAAGGACACAAGGTTACAAATGTAACTTGGTGTAAGGTTATGTTTACTTTTAAATACCAATAAAGCAATATAATAGTAATATCTTTGTTCAAAAGTCAACCACTGCAACTCAGAAAACATTGATTTAGAACTGGTTTGTACAGGTTTGTTTAATATAAGTCTAGCAACTCTTTTCTGGGTTTTAAATATAATATTTTGGACTTTAGAAGTCCCACCCCATACTGTACAACAATAGTCAAAAGTAGACATAATATACGCATTGTAATATAGTACTTTCATATCATGGGATACGTAAAATGATATTCCTTTAAGAAGATTAATTTTAGAGTTTACTTTCGCACGTACACTGTTCACGTGTAGGTCCCATGAGAGTGTATTATCTACAATAACTCCGAGGATTGTTTGCGATGTCACATTTTCTATATGTAAATTATCAATGCTTAGTTTCATTTGGTGGCCTTTTCTAATTTTATATTTGGAACCAATAATCATGCATTTCGTTTTATTAGGATGTAACGCCATATTATTTATCCTACACCAGTCATTGATAGATGATAAGCGAACTTGCAGGTTAGATTCGATGTTTTTGATATCATTACCAGCTTCATGTAGAGTGGTATCGTCCGCATAAAGATCTGTTTTCCCAGTATGAGAAGAAAGTGATATATCATTGATGTAAAGAAGGAACAAAAGCGGACCTAGTATAGAACCCTGAGGAACACCGCTTGTAACTGGAAGCTTGTTTGACATTACATTCTTTACTTTAACTAGCTGTTTTCTATTTGATAGATATGAAGAGAGGAATGCTACAGCATTTTCAGAAAAATGATATAGTTTTAATTTATGCAGTAAAATATTATGATCTACTAAGTCGAAAGCCTTGCGCAAGTCTAGAAAAACCGCTCCAATATATTTACCAGAATCAATGTCTTTTAACCAAGAATCGATGAGGTATGTCAGCGCAGTGTGACATGAGTGATTCTTTCGAAAACCTGACTGAAATTCGTGAATTAAATTATATCTTTGAAAATAATCCTGCAGCTGATTTGATATATGCCGTTCAAAAATCTTAGAGAGAGTTGGGAGAATTGATATGGGACGGTAATTATGGGGATCATTTTTGTCTCCTCCCTTATGAATTGGAATAACACATGCATGCTTGAATAGTTCAGGGAAAATATTTTTGTCAATGCAGCTATTTATTATAGACGATATAGCAGGTGTTATGTAGTCTCCGCAATATTTTAGTATTCTTGGACCAATACCGTCAAGTCCTACAGATTTTTTAACATTCAAGCTATCTAGATGCTTTTTGACTTCAAACGTATTGATGTGCTTTATTTCGAAAGTGACGTCTGACGTCAATGTCGCATTGATATGACGTTGAAGTTTTGTGAAATGGTCTATAACGAGCGCAGTTTTTTTAATGATATTAGAAATGTTTACAAAATGTTTGTTCAGTTCATTTAAAATATTTGGACACCCTGAGATATTGGAGTTTTCAACTTTTATAATATCAGGAATAGGTGGAACATCGGTGGACACACAGCAACATCGGTATGGGACACACAGTAAACACTTTGTTGACAAACGGAGGAATTTAATAGGAGACAAAGACATCAGCTGTGTGTATCTCATGTGTTTAATAAGTTTTCTAGATAAATTACGTAACCCGTTTGTTGCCCAGAGCTCTAGAAACAAGGAGTAAACCTTCAATATCACAACTGAGTCCTATGTTGCATTTTTAAAACTGTGGAAAACGATTGACATCTTTATTTATATACATTCAAGTAGCTCATTCGTAACGTCTTCAAACCATAGCTTTATACCTTTGGCGAGAATTGTATTTCATTCGTGTATGCAAAGAAGCGAAGCTGTTCAAACTCATTAACATATTTTACATCAACAATTGCTACACATCCATGTGTTTCCATGATCAAAATCACAATAAAAGTACATATCTCATGAAGTGGGGACCCTGCCACTTGCTGTGTGCATTTTCTGATATACTGCGCATGCGCACGCCTGAGTTTAAGTAGAATATCGGGACGAGGTGTGTGGGGTCACACACAGCACCCTTACACGCCCAAAATTGACACACCGAGGTATCGTACATTATTAAAGATATAAACAAAGACGAGCATTCTGCGTTACTTTAGAGGTAAACACACCGAGGTAATGGAAAATATACCTCGGTAGTTTTTGGTACCTCGGTCAGTGGTTGTGTACTTCTATGACCTACCTCGGTGAGTAGTGTATACCAACGTACACACACACACACACACACACACACACACACACACACACACACACACACACACACACACACACATGGATATACATGCATACAGACTAAACTATACAATTGTTTTAATTATTTCATTGACTTAAAACTATACAATTGTTTTAATTATTTCATTGACTTTAAACTATACAATTGTTTTAATTATTTCATTGACTTTAAACTATACAATTGTTCTAAATCATCATGTCTTGCCATGGAACTGCAGCTGCACCTGAGATGGCCCAGTGCTTCAGGAGGTTCCTCTGTTTCTTTCCTTTCTTGGTTGAGGTGTTACTGCCAGCAACTGTATGTGTGTCTTGCAAGTTCCGGTCCTGTCTCCATACTCTAGGGATGAAATCACGGTTTATGTTCCCTGCACGGTCAAGCTTGAAGGATGGTGCTGCATGGTAGTCAGCAGAACCTGGAAGCTGTTCGCCAGGATGCCGAAGGTATTTCCAACAACCCTTCTGGCGCGGGAAAGCCTGTAGCTAAATATCCTTTCTTCATTGTCCAGACCCCGGAGGCTGTATGGCTTCCTCATGTTATCTCGGAGGGCAAAGGCATCGTCACCGATGAAGAAGTAGGGGACATCCTGGTAGTCATTCGGTAGAGGATCTGGCCAGGGAATTCGATGGTACCGTCTTCCGCAAATTCCTTGATTTCACAGTTATTGTAGATCTGTGCATCTGATGCTGATCTTGTACCACCGAGGTCTGTCCAGATGAACTTGTACTCCGCGTCAACAAGAGTCATGAGTACAATAGAGTAGAATCTCTTGTAGTTGAAGTATTGGGAACCACTCTTTGGAGGACACTTACAGGCAATGTGCTTCCCATCTAGTGCACCACATGTATGGGGGAAGTTCCACTTCTGGAGGAACTTGTAAGAAAGGGCACGCCATTCCTCAGGAGTGGTGGGACAGTTCATCACATCGGGCATGTACTCAACGATGATGGCTTCTTGAAGGATCTGGGGTCCTCGTTTCGGACCTCTACCAAACGATGGTCGTAGAGGCGAAACTGCCGTCGTCTTCCGATCCATGGTCTAACCCAAACTTCACGTCTTCTTCTTCTCCTCTTTCTTCTTATTATGTTATCTTTGATGAGGTGAACTGCGAACTAGATTAAATCAAACTGGTGTTGGAGAAGAGCTACGTCCATCCTCGCCCGTCGAAGGTCCACGAATACCTGTAGAAGATCTATAAAAGGTCCCCATATATACACTTTATTAAAACGCTGGCAATGCGAAGGGGATACGCTTGCCATACGCAAATCATACGGTTGTTGTACGTTATGTATACGTTACTCAATGGTCAGGCATACGCCAAGATGTCTATGTACGTTGCAGATACGTCAGACATACGTTAGAAGTACGTTACTCATGCGCCATCAATACGCTAGCTGTAAGTTACACATTCATGCCAGCGTATGTCAGCGTATGACTAGCGAACTCGACCTATGAGTAACGTACCTCTAGCGTAACTCGAGCGTCTTCAGCGTATGCCTTGCGTCTGCTTTGCGTATACATCCAAATAAGCACACATTTTTTAGGCATGCTTAAAAAAAATCTAACTCGCCGTATGCCAGCGTATAACACCGTATGTGACCGCGCTTGAAACGAAAAAAAGCTATGCCTGACGTACCTCTAGCGTATGTCAGCGTATACCAGCGTATGAGTGATAGTTTGCATACCTAGCATACGCTAGTACGATACGCAATAGTGTGACAGTGTCATAATGTATGGGCACTTTGTCACGTGAAAGAGTACGCTGGGCATGCGCAGTTCATACGCTACTCATTCGATAGCCATACGCAGACTACGCTGGTAATAGGCTGGACATACGCTGGACATACGCTACTCATACGCTACTCATAGGTTCAATACGGTAAGTATACAACCAATTTCCAAGGGCTTTTTGTGCGTATGAAAATTAATTTATGAATTTTCATATGCAACCGATACGTTTCTCTCATACGCAATAGTGTGACAGCGCCATAAAGTAACACTTATGTTCCTTGCGGTTACAAAAAGTGTTGTTATTTTAAGGACTGATATTGCAAGGAATATGGTGCTGTTTTCTTAAAATAGCGCAAATGTAATTTTAAATCACATATTTTCCAATGCAAATAATGATATAACTACCTTTCCACATGTGCAGGCATGGTAAAACAATCCATAAAAATATTTGGTAATCATATAAAAGTTGTCATACAAAGGACAGAAAAAAAAAAAAAAGGTTCTTTCTACTTACCTTCAAAAGTTATCCTCTTCTTAAAACAAAAATAAACTCGCAGTTTTCATGCTTTTTCCACCATTGACTTGGAATGGTTCTTCTATATGTAGGTAATTTTGTTACATTGATATGTACGCAATAGGTAGAACACTACTAACTTTATACATTGTTAGAGCAAAGATATAAGTGGGGGACAAACTTTGGTGTGTTCTCATACTGCCATAACTGTATGCATTATTTGTTTGATGTGTCCATTACTTACATAAAACGTGATTATTTGAGATATAAGACAGAATTAAACAATACTAGTTTATTATACTCTATAAATCAAAGCTTAAAGTGTGCATTTATACCGGGGGACACACACAAACTTCAAAATATGAGTATATTAACATGAAAATAACAAGAGTGTTGCATTTTATCATTCCAAGGCATAATTTCTTTTATCTGGCATATTTTTCAATTGCTAGAACCAAAAGACTGACAATATGTCGAAATTATAGATCGACTCAACTACACTGTCTGATCTACTCGAATTACAATGTTCACATACTACATCCCTGACTTAAGAGACTGGCTTAGTTTACCGAAATATAGTAATACAGATGGACATACACTCAGATAGACATAAATTCAGATAGGCATACATTCAGAGAGACATGAATACATACAGATAGACATACACAATGAACAAAAATACATGATGATAGGCATACATAGACAGATAGACACAAACATACATAGACAGATAGACATACAAACACATATACAGATACACCTACAGATTGACATACACACGTATATACATGCATACATACATACAGGCAGATTGACCGTTACATCAACAGATAGGCGGACATACATATATACATAAACATAAATACATAAATACAGATAGACATGCACTCAGATAGACATAAATTCAGAGACACATGCATAAATGCAGATAGACATATTGATGGACATATATAATGATAGACACACATGATGCTAGTCATAAATAGACATATATACATACACATACATAGACAGGTAGACATACAAACACATAGACAGATAAACATACAGATTGACATACTCACGTCTATACATGCATACAGACATAGAGTATGGGTATGATTATCTGACTAGGTATGTCTATCACACTCTCTCTCTCTCTCTCTCTCTCTCTCTCTCTCTCTCTCTCTCTCTCTCTCTCTCTCTCTCTCTCTCTCTCTCTCTCTCTCTCTCTCTCTCTCTCTCTCTCTCTCTCTCTATCTCTCTCTCTCTCTCTTTCTCTTTCTCTTTCTCTCTCTTTTTCTCTCTAACTGTGTAACTGTCAATCTGCCTGTATGCATGTGTATGTCTATCTGTTTATGTATGGGTATGATTATCTGACTAGGTATGTCTATCACTGTGTGTTTCTATCTGTATTTATGCATGTGTCTCTGAATGTATGCATATCTGAATTTATGTCTATCTGAGTGTATGTTTATCTGTATTGATGTCTTTATGTTTATGTATAGTTTTCGTATGGTATGCACATGTATATTGTCAATCTGTTGAAGATCAATCCTATATGAATAAAGGTTCTGTTCTATTCTATGTCATACAAACACTGACTACTATTACACCTAACATCAATATTAACATCGTCGGGTATATAGTTTGTGTATGCCCTATGTATTATTTATTTGTATATTATATTATAAATAAAAGGTTCTGTTCTGTTCTTTTCTATTCTATATCACAGAAACCCAGACAGAGGTTTAGCATTAAACCAATTGTCATCGTCTGATATGTTTCGTATGCACATGTATAGTGTAAATCTTTTCAAGATGAACCATATATGAATAAAGCTTATATTCTGTTTTGTTCTGTATTGACACAGTGATATGACGGAAACATTGTGCAAAGTGACACGAAACACCCTTGAGATGAAACACGCTAACCTGTAGAAGTTTGGAAAGTAGCGTAACACATCGTTGACAAAAATGTTTAACCTGCCAGTATTATCTGCATGGCCCTTAAGAGATTCAACTAAATGATATATATAAACACTAATTTAGGAGAAACCAGTGTGATACCCAAAGGGATCGCAAATGTGCGTATTCCACGTTCGTTCCGCCTCGCAAACGTTTAAAACTAGCCCGATCCTAGGTTTTTATTCTAATATTGTAATGAAACTTAAACATTAAAGTATGCTGCAAGTCTAATCAGGGACGAGTTAATTATCGTAAATAGTATGAAATAAACTGAAATATAAGGTTGATGAAACACAAACTTAAAACATTGGAAGCGTAATATTTCAGATGTATTTACATTTAGTTTATAATAATAACATATTCCCCTCCCACGTAAACTCTTAAAAACTAATAACAAAAGTGTAGCCGGCTTCTACCGGAAAGGCAACGCAACACGGTTTGTAATACTGCGCGGCCAAATAACTCTTTCATTGTTTAAACAGATTTTAGTCCTTAAAACATTCAATATATTTCATTCAATTTCAGTTTTATGCTTACTGCTTCTTAATTCAAGACTCAAAACTCAAACCAAGAAGACTTATACTCAGTTAAGTTGGTTCAGCTATTGATACGATGGCCGGTAAAGAAGACTTAAATTCATTGTCAGCTGAGGGAGGATGCGTATGCGGAATGTGCGATCAACCTGCTTTAGTGAACTGCACTGACTGTTCGGAATTCTTTTGTGATGAATGTTCAATGAAGCATAAAACACAAACGTTTGCTAAATACCATGTTATTACAAATATAGCAAATATGGACAATAAGCATGTCCAAAGCGGCAAAATAGAAGAAACTTGTGAACCTTGCTCAGCAATGGATAAATCCGTCATAGCATTAATGTTTTGCTCGAATTGCGAAGAAACTTTGTGTAAAAATTGCGCCGATGTACATAAGTCACAACAAATGACAAGGTCACATCTTCTCGTTTCAATATCTGATATCAAGAAACCAGCAACGATAACTATGTGTGAACCATGCTCTGAAAGAGGTCTACAACAAAACGCAACTGCATACTGTAATGCTTGTGAAGAAGACTTGTGTTCTGACTGTGGAAATAGACACAAGTTGCAAAAAGCAACACGCAACCATGAAATCGTTGATATTATGATAAAACAGCAAACGGCCCGGAAGAACAGCAGTCTGACAACTGGCAGCAATCTGAAAGTCACCCGAATATGTGAACCATGTGACGAGAATGGAGAGAATATAACAGCTACAAATGTTTGCAAAGAATGCAAAGAATTCCTTTGCCAGAGTTGCTCTGCATACCACAGAAGGCAAAAGATAACAAGAAACCACACACTGTTTGATGTAGGCAGTATCCCAGTAAGATTTTGCGAACCTTGCACTGAAGACGGGGGTCAAAAGGAGGCGACTAAAGAGTGCGAGACCTGTGTCGAGTGCCTGTGTGATTCTTGTTCAAAATCGCATCAGTCACAAAAAGCAACAAAACTTCACCAACTGAAAGTAGTATCTCTACCAGATTTTCATGATTGTAGTCTATGCACAGGGGAAGGAAAGGTTGTTTTTGCTGTTCGCTACTGTCAAGAATGCAAAGAATATATTTGTGATGATTGCAGTAAAATCCATGCACGACAAAAAGCCACAAAGAATCACGTACTTGTAAGTGCAATTGCGGCAAACGAACATGACAGTGCTGATGGAGATGGTTCTAAACCGCAGTAAGTTATTATTCAAACACTGCTTAACACATTGTAACCCTCTCGATTAATATCATAGGTAATGTTTTCTTTTATATATTGCAATTGGAAACACTCGATGTTCACGATAAGCCATTGCCTTTCAGTATAAGAAAGCCAATACATATTTTCTGTATAGGGACAAAGGGTAACCACAATATATGGCTTATATTGAATTCTTGAGTGCTTCAAATACATGATTTATAACTAAATGTTTTAAATTAGTAAGCTTCAAGTTATTTTCACGATACTTCGGGACGCAATATACAACTGCGATCAGCTTTAATTTGACTTTTTGACTGAGTCATATCTTACAATTATATTTCCAAACAGTGTGTAACCGTCAATTTCAATGTTTCAAATTTTAAAATCTGATTGTTTATGTACGTGCAGAAACAAAGCACCACAGAAGACAGTAAAAGAAAAACAACAGGAGGAAGAAAAAATAAAGCAGGTACGTGTATTTGTATTTTATTTCAAGTTTAGAATAAACATCCAGAAACTTCGTGTTGTTAGACTTATGCAGGAGTCTCAAGAGTTAGATTGAATATTTCTCGTATAATCTTTTTGTGTATTTGACTTATATATATTTGAACTCACGTGGAACACTAAAATCAGCATGCGTTCGATAGCTGTTTGTTTTCGAACAACTAAACTGTTTCAAGCCATAACCTCAGACGTTATTGATAGTAACCATATATGATAGAACAGTTTGGTCGGATTGCTAATGCTTTTTATACGCCCGTTTTGAAAAAAAAACCGGATCGTATTATAGTTTTATCTGCAGCGTACGGGCGGGCGGGCGGCGTCCAGTATGTTGTCGGCTCAATAACTTTAGAAGCCTTTGTCCATTCATCACCAAATTTAGTCAGAATATGTATTAGCATAATATCTCGAACAAGTTCGATGACTAACCATATCGCTTTAGTCAATCAAGAGTTATTGCCCTTTAATTATAGAAATTACCTAAAATTAATCTTGTCAGCTCAATAACTTTAGAAGCATTTGTCCAATCATCACCAAATTTTGTCAGAAAGTGTATTGGCATAATATCTCGGACAAGTTTGATAACTAGCCATATCGCTTAAGTCAATCAAGAGTTATCGCCCTTTTATTAAAGAAATTACCTAAAATTGGGATTGTCAGCTCAATAACTTTAGAAGTCTTTGTCCAAGCATCACCAAATTTGGTCAGAATGTGTATTGGCATGATATCTTGGACAAGTTTGATAACTTACCACGTTATCTTAGTCACTACACACTTATGTCCCTCGAAATGGCTCAAACTGTACTAACATTGTCTGCTCTCTAAATTTGCCTGATGTACAACCAATTATCACTATACTTAATTGGTCTAAAAAAAACAGGATGGGCGTATTTTGTGACATTTGGCGCTCTTGTTTAAAATGTGAGTTATTTGAATTAATTGCATCCTATAAATATATATTTATGCACCTTTCTCTCATCATAACGTTTCCACATTTTACGAAATGTTATAGTGCTGGCATTAAACAGTAGTTTGAAACGGCTTCATACATGTAGTAATTAACTCATTTAGTATATTGGAATTTTGAAAAATAAAGCGTTTTTATTAACTTAGAATATTGATTAGTTTTCATTTGCATATAGCATTGATGGAAATAACTGTTAAATATATAAAGTTTCTGTTAAACATATTTTTATAGGTGGTAAATGGAGCATCGTAGTATTGTCATTCTGTTCCTATTCAAAGTAAAAAATGTGGCAACTTCGAACAAGGATCTTTAAACTATAATTTATCTAAATTCTTTGCTTTTCAAATGCTTCTGTAGGTGTTGTATAAATATTTTTACAAACCATACTGCTAGTGACATAAATATTCAGTGTCATTATTTACAGGATGAACTAAGACCAGGAAAACCATTTGCCGATAACATTTTATCGGATTCATTAGTTCTGCAATGGGAGGTGCCTACGAAATTTGAAAGCGATACACCAACCTACCAGCTACGGTACAAAGAAAGGGCCGACAAACGATGGACATTTCATACAGAACAGCCCCATCGAGCGTATGTGGTGATAATGGGTTTAAAATCCAAATGTACTTACATTTTCCAAGTAAGAGCAATTGATGATGACATTGAAGGACCATACAGTACGGAAAGTGAGGAAGTTACAACAAAGTCGTCACTTGCATCGAGATTGCTTCCATTTACCACGAAAAATAAAAATGGAAACCCATCAATTCACAAGCTTAACAGTACAGAAAACATGGCGGCTCGAGATGAACAAGCTAAAACAAGAAAATTTGATTTAGGTTAGTTATTAACAGAAAAGAAATATATATTTATTCCTTTAAATCATTAAATATCTTGGGTTGCCGTTCACTATTAGGCTCACTCGTGCACGAGTTTTACCTTTTGAGATCAACCTGTGTTCTTGGTATAAACCACATGTCGTCCTTAACCGGTGAGCTTATTCAAACATTCACATGATTGTTCCTTTAGTTTTCCTCCAGAGAACGAAGTCGAATGCATAACTCGGATACAAGTGTTATCAGAAAAAATATCTAATAACGATTATGTAAAGAGCTGATTGATACTTATATCGTCCAACATATTGTATAATCTGAAACAAATCGAACAGGAATATCGCCTGTGTGCTGTTCTTGTTCCCCTTATACGTATATACGTATATAGTTATTCATATGATGTTTGACTTCGATCAGTAACCTTCATGATGCGATAGATTGACTGTCTGGTCTTCAAATCATGTTTAAATCATCGGCATACCATTCCAAATAAAACTATAAAGTGTGAATAAAAAGTAATTCGGTTATCCCATTATGTATGTTTTGCAGGGAAACCTCCTATTCTGAACGATACGGAGAAAACCATCCTACTTGTCGGAGCAACTGGTTCTGGCAAGAGTACACTTGTGGACGGAATCATCAACTATATTACCGGGGTCAACTGGAAAGACCCGTTCCGATTTACATTGATAGATTTGGAAAGCGATGAAAAGGATAAGAATCAGGTACTGTTATCTATATATCACGTTTTATGCCGTTTATTGTTTACTGCCAATGTAGATTTACAGTAAAACACCAAGATATATTAAACACTACAGTTTGGATTGTCATTTCCATAACGACTTAACAAAAAGCGATTTAAATTTTTCTCGGCAAATATAGATCGTGGACCCACCCAATCATCTTTTGAAATGTAAATATCTGCGTATATGTTGAAAAACGTTCTGTGGGTTTCACTTATGATAAATAATATTGTAAATTTGAAAGTTTTAACTGGTCATATTTAGCAGAGGTTCGTCCCTTCAAATAGTATGTTTGGGTGTGTTTGTATGGCGTTTCACGCCGCTTTCAACAGTAATTCAGACATATCGCATTGTTTCATAAATAAAATACCCATATTGCTGGTAAGATAATCCTGACACCGCATCGTTCGTAATACAACCCCCGCTTCTCTGTCTTCTTAGTTCATACCGACCAGAAATCGAACCCTGGTCTCCCATTCGCTCCAACCTCTACACCACCGACGCGTTTCACATACATACTTTAGGGGGAAACATATCAAAATGTTCTTATGAGATTTTAATCACGGATTAACACGAATGATAAGATGCAATTCCAGTTAAGTGTACGTATACGTTACATTGTTAAGAGTACGCATATATACATTTCAGACGTGTAACTTCCTATATAACTGCTAACTCGTTTTGTCTTTAATGATTTTTCGTTTATAACACCCACTGTTATATCTTCTTATCATAAGCTTACGACCTAATCAAACGTTAAGTCTTTTACATAACTGTCGTTATCTATGATAATAAGTCGCCGGGCAGAAGCCCGCGACTTCTATTTTTAATAGGTTTTCGGAAATGACATGGGAGGGGGGATTATTATTAGAAAGAAACACATTTAGATGTCTTGAACATATTACAATTGTGTTTGTTTAAAAACACTAAGTAATGACACATCTAAAATGAAATAAATATTCCGTTGTTTTAGGTATTTTCAGTTTCTTTATTTTGACTCGCATTTATGTTTTTGTTTGTTTTATTTACGAAGACAAAACAGTCCCTATTAGCTAGACTGGTATACTTTATTTTACACTATATACTACATGTAATCAAAAGGCGAATACTACAAACCTTTACGTCGCACAGTCTAATTTTTTTACATTCGCGCACCTGCTTGTTGTGTGTAAATATCGAGATTAAAATGACGTCGAGTATTCTCCTTTTAATGACAATTTTAACTTACTGAATTTTATTTTCATGTTCAAAGAGATGTCTTGATTTGTGAAGAAGGCATTTTATAATGTTTATCCATGTATATCTAAAATATGAACTGTTTCTAAGCTAAAACTGTTGATCGCGTGACTCGCGAATACCAACTGCGTAGATCAATCTCCTTTGCAGAGAGCCGCTCTTTACAATCACTTACAAATAGTAAATCATAGGTGATTTAAAATGTTTATTTGTTTCGAAACAAATGAAGAAAAGAACAAACCGAGTAAAACTGGTTTTAATAGAAAAAATACTTTGAACGAACACTCTATGCCTATAAAGAGAGTTTCAAGAACGACACCTCTGCGAATAAGAAAGAATCGGGTCTTTCGTACAAAATTATTTCGTCCTTGACAATTTTGAATGTGTCATTTAATTCCCTAAAGGCATATTGCTTCCGATCTGCATATTGTTATGCATCATTGACACAAAGGCGCTCATCATAATATAATTTTAAAACATGAGTAGTTTGTTATTTTCATTATACAAAAAGGAAGGAAAGAATTAAAATAAATTAACATGTTGTAGGGCTCAGTTTTTTTTCGAAATTAAGTGATG
Source organism: Serripes groenlandicus (assembly GCA_031761405.1). Classification (NCBI taxonomy): domain Eukaryota; kingdom Metazoa; phylum Mollusca; class Bivalvia; order Cardiida; family Cardiidae; genus Serripes; species Serripes groenlandicus. Next base: position 128,945,099 of record JASEVX010000003.1, on the reverse strand, counting down.
AGATTTAACTGTTTAGTTGATATTATATTTCGAAGGTGGTCTAATTTATAAATATTGGACTACATTTCAACATTTGTTAAAGTATGATATAATTAGGATGCCAAGCTAATATCATTTTGAGAAAAAGAGAAAACTCATGTCTTCAGCAATTTAACCCTTATATCATTGTTTTAAAAGTAGATTGCTGTAAAGGTGTCCACTGTTGACTTTAATAGAGGAAACGTAAAATGACGTGCTATATTGCATGCAAATCTTAAATTGTCTGTTTTGTGGTGTGTTTTTTTTAAATAATAAAATTCAAATATTCTGACAAACATCTTGAAAAGTGTATGGGGAATTCACAAATCTTATAATTATTCCTTAATGAAAGCACTGTATACATACTAAAACTAATGATTGGCAAGATTACTCATTTCCATTACTGTTTATGATCAATAATTAGTTGGCTGTGTGTATGGTCAACCTACTTTGGAATGGAGATTGATCATAAACAATGAAATGCTTCAATTATCATTCACTTTGTTGACAAAACAATGCAAGTTATGATACATTTTTACTTGAACCCCACCCCTGATGTTCCAATATGCCCCTCAGCTGATAACTGTTTATTCAACTACTATAATGTTAGTGTTATGCATAACTAACTACACTATGGATATCCGGCGACATTGATGCGTTGCATCAACTTTCTCTTGTAGGCTTTTATTTAACATGTTTTATTTAATGCGTGCAACGCTTCCAAAATTATGTCTGTTTGCGAAGTATGCATAGGCATGTACATGACGATAAGACCTTTTGTACATATTGCCATTTACAGGCTGTTTCCCAGACAGAATGGATCACGTGTTACTCGGTCAATCCAGAGGAAGGTAGTCGACTGAACTACAGACTAAACATCATCGACACACCAGGCTTTGGGGATACTAGAGGTTTAGAAAGAGATAATGAAATTGTAAACCAACTACGCAAGCTATTCTCCTCAAATGGGGCAAAAGGTGTTATAGATATAGATGCAGTTTGCTTTTTGATGAAAGCACCTGACGCTCGACTCACGGCAGTTCAAAAGTACATTTTCATGTCAATTCTGTCGCTGTTTGGACAGGACATTGAAGACAACATATGTACTTTAATAACGTTTGCAGATGGTGACACTCCACCAGTGTTGACAGCAATGCAGGAGGCCAAATTACCAGTTAAGTCTTGGTATCCATTTAACAACTCGGGTCTGTTTGCAAAAAATGACGATGCAATGTCAAGTCTAGCTCCAATATTCTGGGAAATGGGAAGCAAAAGTTTCAAAAGTTTTTTTGACAGCCTGCAGAAACTGCCTAAAAAAAGCTTACAGCAGACTAAGCAAGTTTTGCTTGAGAGGGAACGTCTGGAAACCACTATATGTCAGCTACAGCCACAAATTGATGCTGGCCTGAGCAAAGTAGACGAGTTGAAACAGGAAATACAGATCCTCACTCAAAATGAAAAGAAAATTTTGGACAATAAGGATTTTGAATATGACGTAGAAGAGACACAGATAGTAAAGACAGACCTTCCTGCGGGAGAGCATGTGACAAATTGTATGACTTGCAACAGAACATGTCACCCTTCTTGCGTTTATGCGAATGATGATGAAAAAAGGGAATGTGCAGCAATGGACTGGAGTGGAAATTGCACGGTATGTCCAGGTAATTGTTACTGGAATGAGCATTGTAACAATCCTTATCGATTCACATTTGTAGCAAAGAAAGTGAGAAAAACCTACAGCGAAAAGCTGAAAATGTACCAGGAAGCGGGGAAAGAAAAGTTAAGCCACGAGCAGGTAATACAGAAGATGCGGGATGACTTAGACTACCTTGGACAAACAATTAATAACATGATGCTTATAATCAACAAATGCAACAACATTCTGAAAGACATTGCCCTTCACCCACACCCATTATCAATGGTGGAGCACATAGATTTAATGATAGAAAGTGAGAAGATGGAGAAGAAATCTGGATTCACAAATCGTATTAGGGTGTTGCAGGCATACAGAAAGAGGGCTGACATCCACAAAGATGTCGATAAACTAAAAGAGGAATTTGCATCGATGAATATGAAAAGCAACACTCCAGATAAAAAGCAAAAGAATGTTTTTGCCAAACTTTTTAATTGGTAAATGTTGTACTGGGTTAACACTCCATATCGTAAGATTCTCAATCCTCGAAATAAATTTGAGATTAACATTTAGTGTGTTAAAATATAGTCATATCGACTGAATATTGCTATGTACATTCTTGACACCTTCATAAAACAGATGTGTGCCGTGTCTATTCTTACATTAATTAAACGTTAGATTTAACCACTATTACAAAGGCACACTGGTTAACTTAGGACCGGCGTCGTGGTGTCAATCAGTTACATTTCTGAACAGTTACCGCTCATGATAAATACAAACCTATGAAAGCTACTGATACATTTTCATCTTTGATATTACTGAAAAAAACAATTCCACGGTCTCATAACTCGGATATTTTACAGAACGTGTGTCACAAAGTTAAGAAACTCGACAGAAATACAAGAATAATTTTACTCCGACGTTTAATTCGTATGTGATTTGACGAAGCCCGGTAATTCCCGTTAACCCAGGTGTCTATAATCAGTCATCAGAGCATTATCCTAGAAACTCTAAAATAGTTTTAGCTTCAGTTATATAGGTGCAAAGGCTCGTTGTTAATATCATGACATAATCGAAAACTATCGTACGATCTAAAGGCTGTTTTCTGCAAATTCTGTTGTTTTGACAAAAAAAGGTTTTGTTTTTGAAGCTTCGTCTAATTTGTTTACGGCAGCTTGTCAATGTTACTAATGGAAGCATCCGAAGTAGCTTTACTTTCGAAGTATCCGATGTTGTAATGTGTTATAGAAATGTTTATTAATTATGAACAGTTTTCTTTTTAGTGCATCAAAACTGAGCTTCATTATGTACGCACACTTGAAAACTAAAAATTGTTTAATGTAATTGTTTTACTGTATTCTTGTGAATATGAATATATGGTGCTGCAAAACGCGATTGCGTTTGAGAGACGCCTTTTTTTATTTCATATGTTGGAAGTGCTCTCAAAGGATTTCATGAACTCATAAGACCAGCAAATTATAAATTCGGTTCGTGTCTAGTAATATCTAAATGGAACCACTTTATTAAAAATAACTGTTTCGATGAAGGTGAGTGACTTTGCGCCTGCAAGGGTAAAATGAGGAAAGTGCTAAACTGGCGTTGAGGAATAATGTTTAAAACATGAATATATTTAAAATTGAAATGCAGATCAAAATCAGTTTACATGGATGTGTTATTGATCATGGTCGTCATTCAATTTTTTAGTTCCAGCAACTTACTGTTCGCTAGATAATTGTATTATATACATGCACGTTTTCCTGCGCATATAATGCAGATTGGCACGCACAAATACAACACGACGAAATAAAATTCCGTATTTTGACGTATTTCGTTATTGAAAATATAAAAAGTTGTATAATGTTTGTCTTTTATTATATCTTAAAAGTTATACAAGGTTAATAATAAATCTGAGAATAATGATGCAGTACCAATACCTGGCTTTGTATAGTGTCTACTTGGAGCGTTAACATTGACATATCTCTCGATCTTCGGTCTGTGAGATATCATTTATGCCACGCGCCTCGTAATACAATACAAAGCCAGGTTTCGCTACTGCAACATAATTGTCCCTATGTAGTTAATATATGTTAGGTGATGGGTTTATGTTTTGTATCCGTATAATGAATGCACTAACTATTGGTAAATCTATGTTAAATACATGTATGTTAATAACACACGAAAGTTTTATTAGAGCTAAACTGGCGTTGAGGATGAATGTTTAAAAAATGAATATATTTCAAATTGAAATGCAGATCAAAATCGGTTAACATGGATGTGTAAATGATCATGGTCGTCATTTAATATTTTAGATCCAGCAACCTACTTTTCGCTAGATAAATGTATCATATACATGCACGTTTTCCGGCGCATATAATGCAGATTGTGAGGCGCAAATACAATATGATAGATTAAATTCCGTATTTGACTTGTGTTATTTCGTTATTGAAAATATAAAAAGTTGTATAATGTTTGTCTTTTATTATATCTTAAAAGTTATACAATGTATATAATAAATCTGAAAATAATGATGCAGTACCAATACCTGGCTTTGTATAGTGTCTACTTGGAGCGTTGAAAATTGACATACTTCTCGACCTTCGGTCTGCGAGATAACATTATTTCCACGTGCCTCGTAATACAATACAAAGCCAGGTATCGCTATTGCAACATAATATTCCCTATGTAGTTGATGTATGTTAGGTGATGGGTTTCTTTTTTGTATCCGTATAATGAATGCATTAACTATAGGGAAATCGATGTTAAATACATGTATGTTAATAAAACACGAACAGTCTGATTGACATAGAGAGCATTTACACGCCAATATTTGTACCTATTCTAGATCTTCGGCAATTTCAATAAAACTTGGGAACTGTTCAGCTCCTAATACGTTCATCTGCATACACAGGGTGACCTTGATCATTATTGATCACACTCACCAAAGAGTATAAGAGCGGTGCACCAGGATAACCATCCTTAGCGTAGTTATTACAAGTATAGATTGGAATCAGTCTGCACAGCAATTTAACTCGCTCATATAGACAAATTGGTTTTTTCTATAGAGTAATTTGAATTGGTCGAACATTGAGACAATTATTGTTGTTTATCATATTAACCATTGTGGGGGTCAAAATTCCTTATGTTCGTGGTTTTATTTTTGTTTGTTTTTTTATTTGACAATTATTGTATAACAATTATTGCAGATCATAATCGATTTGCATGGATGTGTATTTTGATTTTTGATCACCAGTATATGTGATTGGTTTTGTTTTTATCTTTTGCCTGGAGTCTAAGAACAACGGATTTCCCCTGTTAATTATCTTTGATGTGCCAGGTCTTTCCTTAAGCTCGAAAACATGTTCCTATGTTGAATTGTTGAATTGTAGTCATTTTTAAAACAGAATTGCATAGGCGTTAGTATCAATTTCAGTAAACAACATTCTTTAAATAGACACAGCCGAGATACTAGAAGATTTACTATAAAACGTTTTTATAACATAATATCGCATTAACTAACAGCGAATATAATAATACTAGGATGTACTGAACTGAGAAGTGGATATTTAAAAAAAAAAAATGTTACATTGTTATTAAATCTTTTGATTATGTTGTCAATTAAAACCTGTTTAGTCATTACATCTTTTTACAATGCTTCAAAATTTTCAAAAAAGTGGATTAAATTTGTTTTAGATAAAGGACTGAATTTTTTCGTGAGCCTTCCAAGCGGTGTCCAGTCGCCATGTTTGATTATGTAATATAACTGGGTAAAAAGAACATATTAAAGACCATGTATATACATTTTAGTCTAGAACTTGTACAGTATCATATTGTTTTGAAATTAAGTAGAATATATTGTAAAACTTTTATGACAATTGAAGATATGTTTAAAAAAAAAAGATAAAAAATATTCATATTTTAACATTTTTTGCCATTCAGACCAAAAAAACTGAAAATTTTGATCAATGACATATACTTTTCTTTTTAAATTTTGATAAATGATAGTAATTGCAATAACCTAAAGAAGTTTCAGAAAAAGTTAAATATTATAAATATGTTTTTTCCTTTTTTCAAAGTTTTGAACTTTTCTTTTCTTACACCTGACAAATATGGATTCTCATAACGGAAAAATAGCTTCTATTTTGTAGGTTAAATTACAACGCATCACATGAACTTCCAAAGATATGGATAAAATAACTTCAGAATGAGATTTAAACCACAAGAAGACAAACAATTAGCATATCATCTTTCAAATATTGGCAATTTGCGTGAAAACTTGTTTTTTTTTCACGTGCTGAAATAGCAAAAAAATGCATATCATAAGGCTTTCATAAATGGATCTAGCAAAAAATAAAGCCCACTAACATACCTTTTTTTTTTTCTTAATTAAACATACATCCAACTTTAAAACAAAACAATGTTACAACAAAAGTTAAATATGATGAAAAATCTACTTTTCAGTTCAGTACATCCTTAAGACTGTGGTTACTCTGTATTTATTGGACGCTTTTACACATGTATGGAATATTTCCGGTGATATAACGCATTAACAATAGCAACTTGTTTTGATCTATGCTTTCGACAACTGTAGGTGATATATAATATAACAGGCCAATGTGGAAGTAAATGTAAGAGTAAAGATTTTTCAGCGAACAGACAAATTCTTACAATGACGAAGGCACAGTGACTGAATGTTTTAAATAGCCGATGAGGAATGGTGTTTGACTAAGTTATTATTGAAAATGGCCTACATGTCATCGAATGATACAGCATAAGGATCAACACCAACTATTTCAAAATTACTTGAGAAAAGTCGACACTCGATATAGGTAACTCATAGTTGTAGGGACATGGTTTTGAGTTTATACTGTTACATTAATATGTCTTTTGATTCACTTAGTCAATGTTGTGCTGTAGATCATTTTATGGGTAACCCCGGAGAACCGACCAGGATATGAAATACATTCTCGACAGCATCCCGATTACAACGTTAAAGGGACGGTCTCAAAATGTAGATCTGAATTTGTTAACAAAGAAAACAGTTTCTATTATAACTAATGGTCAGAACAAATGAGTGGTGCTTTGAGAAAACCAATCATTAGGTATGTGCGATCAGTGTAGAACCAGATTAGCAAGCGCATCCGCGTAGTCTGATCTGGCTCGAAACTTGTCGGCAATTGGTCATAGATGGTTTCAAGAACATTATATAAAGCATGCTCTGTTAGTATTGAAGTATTGGCAGGTATTTCTCCACTGGTGAAATAATTACGTTAATGTTGGTTTTCGCAAAACACTGCTCATATGAGAACAGTAACACTTAGTAGTATTAGTCTTTAGTAGTATTTACAAGGCTAGTTATTATTTTGGCGATCTGACATGTGTTTAAATATGCTACATGAGCTTTTCTTCCTGGTTACTTATTACTATAAAGTAACATGATTAACTCTTTCAGCACCGATTTCCACAGAGCAGATTCTTCCATGTTCTAAATCAGGCGACTTCATGTTTCATGTTTTGAAATGTCGTCTGATGCAGATGCATGACTCTTCGTCTTAAATGTTTTTTTTTTTTATTATATCTTAAAAGTTATACTATGTATATATATTAAAAACTAAAATGATGTTGCGGTACCGATACCTAGCTTAGTAAAGTGTATACTTGGAGCGTTGCAAATTGACAAATCTCTCGATATTCGGTCTGTGGGATATAATTATTTCCATGCGCCTCATAATACAATACAAAGCCAGGTATCGCTAAAGCTTCATTATATTCCCTATGTATTTGATGTATGTTAGGTGATGGGTTTATTGTTTGTATCCGTATAATGAATGCATTAACTATGGGGAAATCGATGTTAAATAGATGTATCTTAATAAAACACGAACAGTCTGATTGAAATAAAGAGCATTTACATGCAATATTTGTACCTATTTAAGATCTTCGACAATTTCAAGAAATTTTTGAAACTGTTCAGCTTATAATAGGTTCATCATACACAGGTTAGCATTGATCATTATTGGGCACATTCACAAAAGAGTAATAGAGCGGTGCATCAGGATATACATCCTTTGCGTACCTATTACAAATATGGATTGAAATGAGTCTGCACAACCATTTCACTTGCTCATATAGACAGACGTTTGCTGAAACATTCTGTGACTTATTGGTGAGCAGTCGAGAACCAGATCAGGCTGTGCGGATGATGCACAGGCTGATTTCAATCTAAACTGGCCACATTTGACGTAAAGTTGGATTTCTCAGTGCCACTCTTTTACTTGTTGTGTTTCAAACTTAGCATGTTAAATACAAGAACGAAGATATGTCAACTGTGTGTAACGAATTGTATTTTTCTAGAGAGTAATTTTAATGGGCCGAACATTGTGACAATTATTGTTGTTTATCATATTAACCATTGTTGGTCAAAAAGCTGCCAATCCCTTATGTTGCTGGAACTATTTGCGTGGTTTTAGTTTTGTCATTTCTTTCGTTCGACAATTATTGTATAACAATTATTGCAGATCATAATAAATTTGCATGGATGTGTATTTTGATTTTTGGTCACCATTATTTGTGACTGGTTTTGTTTTTATCTTTTTCAAGCAGTCTAAGTACATCGGTTTTCCCTAGTTAATTATCTTTGATGTGCCAGGTCTTTCCTTAAGCTCGAAAACATGTCCCTATGTTGAATTGTTGAATTGCAGTCATGTTTAACAATGAATTGCAGAGATCAACTTTAGTCCACAACATTCTTTCAATCTAAACAGCCGAGATACCAGAATATTTACTTTTAAACGTTTTTATAGAATAAGATCGCATAAATTAACAGCGAATATAATAATTCTAGTTAAGACTCTGGTTACTCTGTATTTAATGGACGCTTTTACACATGTATGGAATATTAACGGCGATATAACGCGATATAATAGCAACTAGTTTTGATCTACAGTTCGGATAACTGTCTTTTTAGGTGATATATAATAAAACAGTCCTAGTAAATGTAAGAAAAAGATTATTTATCGACCAGACAGATGCTTACAATGACGACGGCACAGGGGCTGAATGTTTTAAATAGCCGATAAGGAATGTTGTTTGACTATGTTATTATAGAAAATGGCCTACATGTCATAGAAATCAACACCAACTATTTCAAAATTATTTGAGAAATGTCGGCACTCGATATAGGTAATTCATTGTTGTAGGGACATGGTTCTGAGTCTATAATAATAAATTATATCTAAAGTATATCTTTTGATTCAGTTAGTCAATGTGTGTGTGTGTGTGTGTGTGTGTGTGTGTGTAACACCGGATATATTGTCTAGGGGAATAATGATATCAATGTGGAAAATGTTGAATGATTATGCCCGGGGAACTGACCAGGATATGAAATGCATCCTCAGCAGCATCCTGAGTACAACGTTAAAGGGACGGTCTCATAATGTTAGATCTGAATTTGTAAACAAAGAAAACAGTTTGAAGTATCACTTATGGTCAGAACAAATGAGTGGGGCTTTGAGAAAACCAATCGTTAGGCATTTGCGATCAGTGTAGAAACAGATTAGCAAGCGCATCCGCGTAGTCTGATCTGGCTCGAAACTGGTCGGCAATTAGTCATAAATGGTTTCAAGAATATTCTGTAAAGCATGCTCTATTAGTATTGAAGTATTGCCAGGTATTTCTCCACAGGTGAAATAATTACGTTAAAGTTGGTTTTCGCAAAGTACCGCTCATATGAGAACAGTAACACTTAGTAGTATTATTCTTAAGCAGTATTTACAAGGCTAGTTATTTTGATGGCGATCTGAAAATGTGTTTAAATATGCTACATGAATTTGTGTACCGGGTAACTTATTATATGGAGTAACATGATTAACTCTTTCAGTGCCGAATTCCACAAAGCAGACTATTCCGATGTTCAAAATCGGGAGACTTCATGTTTCAAGAGTTTTGGATTATTTTCATAACCCGAATCTGTATTGTTTGCAAAACCCTCAATATTTTCATTGGCACTGAAAGAGTTAAGACATACCTTCACAATATCATATCTAAATGTCTTTCCATTTTGCAACATTTAAAAAAAATCACATCCCTATTACAAACTAATCAGTTCTTCTAGCACATACAGTTTTAAGAGCCGGTCCCTTTAAAATGTGTTACATCATCACAGTAATTATATATTGAATCAGATAGACAGTGTTAACCCTTTCCCATATGCGGACATATCTGCAGCAGACGACTTTGGAAAACATTCTGGCAAAGGGAAACTTGTCTATAATGAACAAATATTTCTTAGGCCAATGTGTTTTCAACTCTATTCATTCATTACACATAGTTGTCAATGTGTTCTGCAGATGTGTTGTATATGGGAAAGGATTAATGATACAGAAAAAGTTTAAATTCAATTCAAGTTCATGTTTACATCATAAATGCAGGTACTATTTAATTGTTAATCAAGTCTATGAATGACTCGAGACACAGCAACATTTACATCATTGTAGACATTTTGTAAGATTCATTCAATCCTGATTTTGCAACTAATTCGCTGTATTAAACGTTCAAACGGTCAATATCTTATTCTACAAATTTTAGTGGTCCGATTTGCAGTATACGTATTCCTTTAGCTAATTATCAGGAATGTATTCAGATTAACCCAACACAGTTTTCACTCCGGCGAGTGGTGGTACTTACTAGCAGTTGTCCGAACAATGTGTTAGCTTTGGCGAAAACATTTTAGATTATCACCTTACTTCTAAGTGAAAACCTGTTAGGATAAAACACATACAGAATACCTTACTCTTTAGCATAAATCTGTTATGGTAACACACATGCATAAGACCTTATATTTTAGAAGATATCTGACATGTAAATATAAATACATAACACCTTATTTTTATCCTTTTTTTTTAATTGTAACACACAAACATAACACCTTATTGTTTAGCAAACACTGTTAGGGAATCACACATACATAAAAGCTATAGCAAAAAACCTGTAAGGGTGACACACATACATAAAACTGATGTAAAGCAAAACGCTTTAAGGGCAATCATATACATAGCACATTATCTTTAGTGGTAACCTGTTAGGGTAATAAACAGACATAACACCTTATTTCTAGCGAAGACCTGTTCGGGTGAAATACATATATTACACCTTATTCTTAGCAAAAAACCTGACCCAAATACATTACACCTTATTCTAAGCAAAAATCCTGTAAGGGTGACACACATATATACAACTGATATAAAGCAAAAACCCTGTAAGGGCTATCATATACATAGCAAATTATTTTTTAATGTAACCTGTTAGGGTGACACACATACGTACCATGTTGTTTTCAGTCCAAATTCGTTGGGCTAACATACATACACAACACGTTACACTGTAGTACCAGGTAGGCAAATCTGAATACATCCCTGATGTGATAGTTTTGACTTTTAAGGTGCAAAAATAGGCATAATGAATGAACAACTCATGAGAAAATGTAGATATATAACGCTTAGTATATGTGCAAAAAAGAGTGTAATTTAAGACCATGTAATTGATACCAACTAGTTGGCGATGGATCTTTCTCCGAGTGGCAATTGTAAACTTATATAAACACATTTTAGAACAATTCTGTATTAAGTGTTTTAAAAAGATCTGGCACATCTTATTTTTTTGTCAAAATTATGTATATTGTACTCGGTATTGTATCATTAAAGGTGTAATCGGAATAACTGTCTTTGTTTTAAATACGATAGATACCTAGCACAATTGAACAGAAATTGTTTCAAAACGTTTGTATTATTTTGCATTCCTTTACGAAGACATCTATAAATATAACTAGTGATACCTTTATTCTCAACGACATTCGGCTATATTCCTCAAAGGCATCGAGCACTAAGCAACTTGTGTTTCCAGAAACAGGTTTATTCCTTAAAGGAATATCATCGTCGGATACTAAACGTTGTTAGTTTTGTTACACTCCGTACATTGTACATGGAGTGTGGTGCAATGAACAACACTGGGTGACCGACGATGCTGCCGAAAACCATGTCCATTCTTTAGAAAGAATTATTATCGTCTGACACAACTATTGTTAAGTAAGTTACAGTCCGTGCTGTAGTCGAGTGCAATCAACAACAATTGTTGAACAACGATGCTGCCAAAAACAATGTCCATTTCTTAGAAATAATTATCATGGTCGGACACCAACGGTTGTAAATTGCTCTATACTCTTTGCATCGTCCGTATTCAACACCCGTGCGTATCCGTTAATGCTGCACTAAAGCTTGTGGATATAGCTACGAAATAAGACATCCATTGACGTGTGTCATCCCGTGAGAGGAGTAAACGAATCCTACATGTCTGATCCTTTTTTTTCAGTTATGAGACGCCCAGAGTGTGTTATATCAAGGCAAGCAGCATAATTAATTAATAACAACAAAAACAAATGTTATGCAAAGAAAAATTAGTTAGGAGTTGGAACATAGAGTTAGAACAGAGAATCACATTGTGTCCAGCAGATGAGTCATTAAATGAATGCATGATGGACAGATGGAAAGACAAGATACCTAGGAATTGATCCCCATGTGTCTCCCTGCGAGGGCAAGTGGAATTAAATTAATTGACAGAAATATGCTAGCAACAGTTCAATTGCTGCCGTTGTCTTGTACTTATGGTTATTCCTCTAACAGGTGTGTACACCATATATAACATACATTAACCTTGCCTCAACCAATTCCCTGGTACAGTTGACATTTAACCCCTCTTTAACAGACAACTTTACACCAAGAGCTCTGCAAAAAGGTGCAAACGCTTCTAGAATAACAATAACTCATGAAAAATGCTTGATACAGTAATGGACACCTTATCTAATAGGCATATAATAGCGATGAAAAAAGAGGTTTTTTTTAGAAATTGTGGGTATAGGACCGATTTACTCCTTCCTCATCTAGGATTCTGAATATCTGTTGGCGTTATATCATCTAAATGTACACTATTTGTCAGAAGCGTTATAATACCTTCTGTGAGCATGGTACCAACAATGCAGACCAAGTTGAAACACAGATGATTGATTGATTGGGACTTATTGCCATTTTAAACAATTTTCAGCCATATCTCATGTGTTTCCTAGTTTTCTCCAACCAGTAATCCACGCAACACCATTTTGAAGCAACTGGCTGCTTATTCCACATAGAATGTCACCCCATTGGTGAAAAACGAATGACGCTTTTTACACTGACTTTTGTCAAACGTCGGAAAGAATGTTGCCCGAGCTATGATTCGAACTCACAATCTCTGGATTTAGAGCCCGCGTCGCTACTGACAGTGCTACCGGAGCTCGGCGAAACACAGATGAGTATGTATGTGCATATTGATTACTTCACTTCACAGTGAGTCGTCACTGTTGACAAATCACTTACAGATTTTTTCCTTTCCCAATTGTAGACGACATTTGACTTCTGAAAATAGTTTGGCAAAAGGAGAATTTAGTAATGATCAGCAATTTTTACCTTTTGTCACAATGTTCTCAACTCTTTTCAATATTCATACTTTCATTCATGGAGATTGTCCACATTGTTGATATGATGTTTTCAAAGTGCCCTGCTGCAGACTTATCCTATGTGGGAAAGCAGGTTTATATTTGAAACTTATCAAAAAATAAGTAATAACAAAAGTAAACCTACAGATTCAACATGTTAAATTAGTGCAAAACAAGGACAAAACAAGTGGTGTATCATATAAACAATAAACAATAAGTCTGTTTCCATGAACCATTTTAAATATCATTCTTTTATCTTATTCCAAATGGACTAGTGTTATAGAAATGGTCATACATCTGGGGGAAAAGGTATTCTTTATCCCATTACTTCACATGTTATTTCAAATGTTTACAATCAACAGATGAACAAGCTGAAACATCTTAAAAACTGGAGGTAACTTTTCGACAAAGAGTTGAAAATATTGCTCGTTTTAAGCAATTTCACCTTTTATTGCAATGTTTTAAAAAGTCGTCTAGAAACAGTAGGCGACAAATGTCGTCAGTGTGAAGTGATAGGTGCAGTTTTTCTACAAACACTCAAATAGTTAAGCTGCAGCAGGCTTAAATAATAGATGTCTCCCTGTGCAAACAGTGAATACTCAGATTAATTAGTGCATGTGCACTGTCTTACCAGAACCATCACATTCCAACTAAGGATAACATTCAGAAGTTAATTGCTTTTCATCATCCTCGGTAACCAGGCAATTTATAATAGATATGATATATTGTATGAATAGCCTGTGTACCGAGGATGCTTTTCATCTGCTGCAGCAATATTGAAACATAACAAACGATATATCTTCGTACAACAATAAGAATATCCGACGTATAACAAATAATTTACATAAAAATATAAAGATATACCAATGATTGACATCAATATGATGTACAATAATGTATTTGTTATTCACTGACACTCACTAAACAGTAAATGACAATCACATATATTTATATAATTTAACGATAAGTGTACAGATGATAATATGTATAGAAAGTGTGTATTTAAAACACCTTGTAACAAAGTGTTAGTGAGTTAAAAATTAAAAGACAATGTATAGTAATAGTGTTCATTTACAAGGAAGATAACTGGTCATTAATTGCCAGACATCCCTATCACATTTCTCTCCCTTTAAACGTTCTTAGGACCTACAATTAATCAGATCACCTCCTTTTTCCTTATTAAACAGTTATAAAATATTACAAGACTTAAATAGGTACATATTTAAGGCTGCTTTCCAGTTTTTGTGAACCACGAAATTTCCAAATTTCAAATGGTATTTCCGCAATGAATGTTTATGCGCCATCTGACCAGGTTCTATGCAGATTGCTGCTCAAATTAAGTTATCTATCTTGATATTCCTAGAATTGGCAACGTACTCATCCAAATGCTAGAGGGTAAAGTCGTTTAAAAGAATCAGCATTATGGGGCTAAACACTTTAAGTTTAAACTAAATCTAGGCCAAATTATTTAAACTCCGATTTCATAATTACTTCAGTACGTGTGTTAGAATAATTAGTTTTTAAATAAGTTTAAAGTGAACGGATATAGCATTTTATTTGTGAACATTGCTAAATTACACATTTTAATTAAAGTATCTATATTGTTTAACATAAAATGGAGACGAGTATCGGTCAGTATGTGAATATGCGGGAGGTAACTTAACCAACTACACATGTACATGTATATCAATTCTGACAATGGCTCAGCCTAATGGTTGTTCAAAAAAATGTAGTCACAAAAAAAAAATGTAGGATATATTCAGCTTATCCTATTAAACTAACCGAGAACTCGGATGTCTTCAAATTACTGCTTTTAACTAGCACCTTTCCAAGGGTTCAGTGTGTTAGGGCAATCTCAATACACTCCAGATCCCTCTTTGTACCATGGAAAAATATACATGTAGATCGTGTTAACATCATGAATACATAATCGTTCTATTTGTTTTGTTTATTTATGAACAGGCGATGCAATAAATCAGCTTGTGGTTATGCCTAGTTTCTGTATGTGCTAAAAAGATGCTACTAGAATGCACATGTATTATTGGGGTGGGGAAGGGGGGGGGGGGGGGGGGGGGGGGGGGGGGGGGGTAAATATTATCAAAAGAGGCTGTAGAGCTCATGCGCCTTTCCTACATTGGTTTTATATTGCAAAGATGAGCAGTTAATAGCCATTCTCTGTAAGCATTTAAACGTTTTGGGTACGCATGGTCAATGATTCGAATCTTGAAACAAATAAGACTTTTCACATTTCAAATTTCACTTTAATTGACTTTTAGAAATTTGTATTACAAAAGAGGTTAAGTCCGAAAATGCGGTAATACACAACGAGTTCTTGATATTCATGTATGTTTTCACGCGCGATTTCATTACCATCCTTCTGAAATAAGTATCGTTTAACATTTGTGTATTGATTCCTTGTAAATTAAAGCTGAAAGAAACATCTTTTTACGTAACGAAATTTGTTTTATCACAAAACGGGTTGAGTACCGAGAAGTGGTATTACAAAGAAACGGGTTCTTAATATTTATGTATGTTTCGCGAATTCATCAACACCATACTGAAATTAGTATTATTTAACATATGTGTACACAGATCTTTACATTTCGGATATGTTTATTACCTAACGGGTCCAAAAAAGTGGTTTTTCAAAACGGGTTGTTGATATTCATGTATGTTTTATGCAATCTTTTCGTACTTACATTCTAAAATCAGACTTTTAACATTTGTACATACGCTGATTTATTCAGTTTAATTGACTTTTCGAATTTTTTACTACAAAACGGGTTGAGTCCGAAAATGCGGTATTACAAAACGGGTTCTTGATATTCATCTATGTCTCACACGCGATTTCTTTACCATCCTTCAGAAATAAGTATTATCTAACATTTGTGTATTGATTCCTTGTAAATTATAGCAGAAATAAACAGATAATTACATTTCCGATATTTTTATTACAAAACGGGTTGAGTCTCAACAATTTGGTATTACAAAACGGGTTCTTGTTATTCTTGTATGTATTATGCAATTTTTCTGTCTGAACCTTTTGAAACAAGACCTTGATAATATTTAAACAAAGGTTTCTTGTTATTTTAAATTGAAATATACAGTTTAAATCAACTTTGAAAATTGTATTACAAAACGGGGTGCTACAATGCCTATCTCTGTCCATATTTTCTTTCTGGAAATGATTTTTTCTAGTATGAGAGATTTCTCCTTCTCTACAACTATTAAAGAAGTTAACTTCTACTCTGCCATAGCAAAGAAATAAAAGTTATTAGTATTTTAATTTAACTTGTTACCTAAACGTATATTTTATACATGTAAATCATTTTTAGATTCTTTCTTATATAACCCTTTCCCACATACAGACGTTTTCTGACGGCTTCTGAAAACATAAAATGAGCAATTTCTCCTTTTGCCACAATGTTTTCAACTCTATTCTATAATTATACTTAAATTAATAGAGATTTTCAGCATTTTGCCCAGAGGTTTTCAAAGGGTTGCTGCAGATTTGTTGAACGTGGGAAATATATATAGGAACTGACATCAGTTGTCATTTCATATAAAGTTTTATTAAACGAATTCAAGAAATTTGTTATTAAGCGAGCCTTTGTACATTACTTGGACGAGTTTAATAAAACTTTTTATGAAATGGCAACGAATCCCAGATTATTTTTTATCACATGACGAAACACAAAAAGAAAATCGGGTTTTTCAAAGCTATTTTCTTTTCGTCAGTAAACCGTATAACAATGCCGTCAATAATTATGCCGAGGTCATATTCAGCTTAACTTTTTTTTTTACACAACAATGCTTCAGATGTTTCAAAAGTCATCTACTTTAAGTAAAGAATTGAACACATACATTTTAGAGTAATTTTAGCTTTCTTAACCCTTTCCAAAATGCAGCCAATATGCAGCAGACCACCTTGTATATATTCGAAAGTGTTATTATTGAATATAGTTGAACACATCTTGACAAAAGGGGAAACTTAGTCAATGTCAATGTCAGTGTTTTAACCAGAATAGATGTTGAAATTTCAACTGTAAGCGACACGCATTTTATATAAAATTACCACCCTTAATATAGTGTCAAAATTTGAACAAATCTCTTTGAACAATGACTACAATATAGTTCGTTCGTGTCAAGTTGAACGCAATAAATTGCCCCTTACTTTTCCCCTCCTGTTTTCCTCAGGTAACAACCCGAAAATAATATATTAAATAAACAGTGAATGGAATTCGAAACATGCAAAGGTGCGATGTATCTTCTGACAGAAACAGAACCCCTGTAATCACGTGTTACCTTTTTATCACATACAACAATTCTGCAGCAGAAGACATTGAAAATATAGATTGAAACCTATTGAAACACTCTATAAATGAAAAACAAGTATTGCCTAAGTTGAAAACGTTGTGGCAAAATTTTAGGCGTCTTGCACAATTCGGCAGCAGACGTCTTTGAAAACATATATTCAAACATATTGAAACTCTCTATAAATGAAAAACAAGTATTGCCTAAGTTGAAAACGTTGTGGCAAATTAAAAAAATGCTCATTATGCAGCAGAGGCGTCAAAAAACGTGTATATGTGGGAAAGGTTTAAGTCGTGTACCACGCAAATACGTAAAGAGCCGATAGAGAATGTCGAGTGGCAAAGAATGGGCACAAGTGGTCTGAAAAGGGATGATAAAATTAAGACAATAGAGCATTTTTACCATTTACTCCAAAAATCATCCAACAAAAACGCATGAGTCTAGTCTAAATTTGAACAGCTGATTATATTCTCAAAACAATAGGCAATCTGTGATGCAGTCAGAAATATAGCTCCTTTTCAAGCAATCTTGGACGCGAAATCTTTAATATTTCTATTAACGCTGAAAAGGTAAATATTGTCGAGTAATGTATACTGCATTGTTGTGAATGAGTCATTCCATTGTTTAGAAAATGAAACAAGAACCTTGGAATGACGGTGTATTTTTCTGGGTTTTTGCCCAGCCTAATATCAGGCCATAGCTATGTAAACTGTTGGGTTTACTAACAGTCTTAGTATTGCTGCTCTGTGTGATATTTTCTACTGCGTGGGGTTGCGTGACGTTGACGTTGCTTAATTGATTGTAGTTGATCAGATTTCCAATTATATCACTGCTATCAGTTAACCTGATTTTCGTACATTAGAACTCAATGTTTAACGCTCTTCAACTGTGCGCAGCTGGCTACCTTCCCTATAACCTTGACAGAAATATTTGTTATCGAGATCGTACGTTCTGCTGTAATGTCAATCCGTTGTTAAAGATTGCTTCTTGGCGATTAAAAAATCTAAAAAGATACACGTTACTGCATTCTAATGCTAACCTACAGGCAAATGTAAGAAAGCTCTTTATAAATTACAGTACAAGTTAAGACTAGCGTAAAAAACATTTGGGGTGGAGGAAATGTTGCTCATTATAAGCACGTTCTCCGTTTTCCACAATTATTTCAAAATGTGTCTTAAATAGATGTGTCGAGTGCGTCTTCAGATGGGAAAGGTTTAATAAGAAATGTTGTCCTATTCTTATCGGCTATTTTCAATCAAATCGAATCGTTACAGGATATTCACTACGTGGCCCTTTTTAAATTTATTCATCTGAACATCCAGATTCCATTAAAATCCTGGGTTCAATAATTGCAAAGATAAAGCCTGAATGAACATTTACTGTTTCCCTGATACAGGCGACACCTGACGCAGACAATTGTTTCACTTTCTATAAAAGGTCTTCAACTCAGTATAAAAATAGTAAATTTCCAAGATATGTATATCCATTTTTTTATATTTCAAAGCAGACGAATATAAAAATTAAATATCAGGTAAACAGTTTTTTAAATGGCAATTTCCACATAGTAAAAGTTGCTTTCATAATTTGAAAGTTAACCGGTTCTGTGTTTAGAACGTTCATCAGATGGAGCTCCATCGAAACGCTAAGACAACACCAAGAAACCTGTATTTGTATAGCTAAAGCAGCCCATCTGGAACTTCGTGTCCATGTTGTCTTTACATGGTTACAGTGTAACATAATATCACTCTACGTCCATGCCACGGACGGTATCTATATACCTGAGTATTTACGTCACAATATTACCAAGGTGACCCTGCCTGCTTTAAAGTAAGAGAGCTAGGGTGAGTGGGATATTTGAGGATAGATTGTTGATAGAAACAGGCAGTTTCAAAGGAGGTGGACTGTGTCTGCGGAGCGGGACGCTTGGAGGAGGTGGGCAGACATGCACAGTGAGAGAGCAGACCTAATTCAGAGAGTAGAGTGGAGCAGGCAGTTTGATGTAATGGAAAAGGTGTGAGAGGTGCAGAAGATCTGGCGTAATTGTGTAGACATTGTTATTTGTTTGGTTCGTAGACAATATACCCATTAGTAAATAAAATAGAGAAATTCACAACGCGAGGTACTTTATTTTTTATAACGCTATAACCCAACCCTAGTACCGCAGCAGCCATTAATATATATTACTATTGACGTCATAATTATTTGACGGAATGCCCGTGAGACGACATAGGGTGTGTTTAATGCTTTAAAGAAAATCAATCTATAATTGAAAATCGTCTGAGAATCGTTTGACTTAATATTGTAAGCACAAGATATATTGTTCCTGTCAACATGTTCCTTCTGTTTCTGTGCATCAAGTATCAATATTGATAGCAAATTATTTGATATGTATGTTATACACTCTTTCATCGCGGTACTCACTTTTTTACTTTTGAAAAATATATTAAAACCAATTTAACTGTAAAATACATCATGTGCTACTTTTTATGTTATATGTCTTTATTGATTAAATAAAAATCACAATCAACACAACCCCTGAACAAATAAAGTCATTCTGGTGGAAATTCTTCAATCGACATATTGGAAAAGTGAAATCAAGGGAAAGCAAGAATGATAATTTTAAGATAAACTGTACCTAGATCGAACACAGGAATAGTGAGATGATCTTCGCGCCATGTAGAATATTCCTACGGAAGCGGTAGATCAGGGTTCGATCATCGAGTCATACGATTGACTTTTAAAACGGTAGTAATGGCTTCCCGCCTTAGTGCTTGGGGTTGTATGGATATATTTACGACTGATCCGGTGTCAGGATAAATAATACCAGTTACCTGGAAGTACTGGTAGTTAACCCAGGAAACGCCTTGAAATAAATGAAATTCCTTTGTAGCGGCGTTAAACACCATCTTTATAAACAATCAAACAAACAAAAATACACAAATAATTTAAATGACTTTGCCTGATCTTTTGACTGATGCACACTTAAAGTAGATAAATAAAGTCATAATTTAACCAAGGTAGACACTGCACCTGGAGAGGACAAGGACACGGAGCGTAATATCGTAAGTAAATCTAATTTTCTTATCTAATAAAGGTTACAGTTACTATTATTGAAATTATTTGGGTGTCACTGATGGTCTTTTACTCTTTAAAATTTTAGTTGAAACACGTGCAAGGGAATTTCGCATGTCAACCTCGCTATCTGCGTTTAGAATTTCTATTGATGTTTGTTACAAGCACGGTGTGGAGTAACTGCCTATTAAAGGCATTGTTAGCCACGGCTAACAAGTTCTTTGTAGAACTACAGGGACTTGCTCCTGTATGAACTAAAACAATATGACTCTATACATAATAATGATGGATTCAATTTGTCCAATCATTTTTAAGTTAACGTTTAATGCATAGTTGAACAGACAGGGATTATGCAATTTGTCATCTTTTTACTATGTCTTTCCAAAACATCTGCCGAAATGCCATCATACGTATGATTAGACGGAAAAAGGGTTGAACTGAATTATTCTAACCAGGAGACAGCAATTCTTACCCTGTGATCAGCTTCATGAACTACTTTGAACATATTTTAAACCTATGCAATATGCAGCCGCATTTTGATGCATCGGCTGCAGGCGACTTTTGAAATCATTGTAGCAAAAGGAGAAAATACTCATGATGATCGTTTTGACTCAACTGGATTCACTTATTAATGGTAAATAAATAGAGAGCTCCCTTTTTTTAACTAGGCATTTTCAAAGTCATATGCTATATTTGTTTTATGTTGTAAGAGGTTCACTTTAAATACATCATGTTTTTCTGAAAATGAAAATTCATAATTCGAATGTAGTTATAATAGTCTTTAGACAAGAATCAGAAATTTGTTACATGCCAATATCAAATAACAAAAGTCAAAGTAATTACATAAGAACAAACAGAAAGACTAACAGATGAATAAGGAGAAGTTATTTTAAGAGTAAACCTGCCAAGGTAGATAACAAAATAGAAGTCCAGTCCCCACGTTAACTATGAAGTACCGAATAAAATTATTTAAATATCTTATTCTCACAGACCAATAGCAATAGATGCCACGAAGGATGAAACAAACGGTCAAAACAATTTTAATAAAAAATATTAATTTCTTTTAAAAAATCATCAAATAATCGATTTTTGAAGAACTTTTCACGAACTGGCGTAATATAAACACAATATAGTGTAACGTGTCGAGCGGATGATTATAACGAATTTACTTTAACATTATTAGAGAATAACTAAAGAAGCGGTGGGACAATATCCTTTTTGCTTAAAACAATGATTGAAAATTGTTGGATGAAGGAGTATTGTCTACCTGACAATGCATTAATCAAACATGAACATGGAATGGTGTAAATCACATAGAAATCAAAGAAATAACCAAGTATGACTAAGGGAAGTGTATGAATCCCGTTATATTATTCTTGGTAAACGGTTCAACCTATCTGGACCCAATCAATGATTTCGGTGAATGTGTCCAGTCTTTAACGCACTGAAACAGTATGCCTGTAGCAAGTCTACTGATCGGTTCCAATCCAGACTAATTCCAAGACTGAACCAGTCGGCTTGACTCGGTCACGGACTCAGTCCTGTATATATTGCCTAAATAATAATGCGACTCGGTACTATAGTTTTCTTTTTGGACAATACACATGATACCGGTTTGCAAGTGCATGAATCCGGGTTGAAAGTTTGTATGTCCAAAATAATGACTCTCTGACCAAAGTCCCAGTAATTATTTTACCACAGGAATATTTTCAACGATGTGAACAGCTCGGCGGGCTCCAGAGAACTGCCTAAATTATTTTTCATATGGTTTTATTTACCCTCGCCTATCGGCATAAAGCCATTTGGCGAGCAGCCATTGTTTTATCTCTCCAATTTTTAAATTAATGCGAGTTCCCCTTTTTATATACACAGTATCCAACTGCCGGACATGCGCAGTATACCATTTCCTAATGAGCCGTAACCTAACAATATCTTTGTTGTACGATTATTTAAACGCTTCTAAACAATATCAAACAATTTTATACAAAATAAACGAAGGTATGCGACGAACGAAGGTACTAACATTATTATGCAACTTGCAGATGAATTATTATATATTGTTTTCTACTTGCGGAAATTTGCGATTTGTAAAACGAAAGTTGGGCCTTGACTAAATAATCAACAGAAATTCCGGATAGGATCGGCCTAAGTTCGTCACAATTTATCATAGGGGCATAATTTGAACACTCTTTGTAGAGGACCAGTAGACAATGCTACACATTAAATATCGAAGCTCTAGGCCTTTTAGTTTCAGACAAGAAGATTTTCAAAGTTTTTCCCTATATATTTCTATGTAAAACAGGTGACCCCCGGAGCGTGGCCAATTTTGATCCAACGGGCATAATTTGAACAATCTTTGCAGAGGACCAGTAGACAATGCTACACATTAAATATCGAAGCTCTAGGCCTTTCAGTTTCGGACAAGAAGACTTAAAGTTTTCCCTATATATCTCTATGTAAAACATGTGACTCAAGGGGCATAATTTGAACAAGCGTCGTAGAGGACTACTAGATTACTAGACACCAAATATTTAAGATCTAGGCCTTTCAGTTTCAGACAAGAATATTTTCAAAGTTTTTCCCTATATATCTCATTGAAAAACAGGTGACTCCCAGGACGGGGCCAATTTTGATCCCAGAGGCATACTTTGAACACTCTTTGTAAAGGACTACTAGACATTGGCTAATGGCAGTGAAGCGATACTGGCCCTCTTGGGCCTCTTGTTGGTTATTAAAATGCATATAAAAACCTCCGGATATCACATAAAGAGAACTGTGAATGGTGTCAACTTACTGTTGGTTGGTGAAGACACTCGTGAACAATAGTCTTCACAAACAATAGTCTCCACAAATGACTGGATCTCTTTGGTTCCTACAGGAGTATATCTATTTCCTCTTTTACAGAGATTACATAATATGATAAATGTATAAACGGAATAAAACATTTATCAAAGTAGGAACATATATAAAAGAAAGAAAGAAAAACAAAGAAAAAAGGGGAGCAAACGGTGTTGATAATCACTATTGTTATGATGATAGTGGTGACATACATATGAACATAAACATGCACACAGTTATCTATCTATTGTGTATATTCATGGGCTCCACCAAGTCTAAACATTACTACAACTCGTACGTCGGACATGTGCAAGTGGAAGACAAAAGAAGTTTTGTCGAAACTAAATACAAGGTGCCAACAACTTATCGCTAACACTGCAAAGTCTAGTGGTTTTGCAATTATTTTAACCCCTATATAGCTAGCTCTTTTACAACATATTATACATAAAGTGAAATAACTCTGTATGTAGGAGCAGGAGAGGAAAGGAGACATGACTTATATAAGTAATGTCGATTTTTCTATGTTAGTTCCAATTGCTATAAAAGGGTTAGTTTTACAATAAATACTTATAGCTGCATGTTCTAGTGCAAGAAATCAACCCATACAACCTGAATACATATTATCATTATATTACACATGTTACATAGTATTAATGCAGGATGATGTTAATTAGATGTTCAAGTTTCAGCGCTATATAAATCCTGTTACGATCACTGCATTATTGATGCAATACCTCAGAGAAAAATGAGATGCACAATTTTGTAAATATATCGAGCTGGTTTAAGTGTATATCAACTTATAACTTTTTTTTCCTTGGGTGACACTCTACGAGATTCCTTCAAGCCACGGTGATTTGTAAAAAACATGGCAACGAGTGGGCGGGGCTGTTTGGAGATATTTTTTTGCTTAATGGTAGTGGAGCGATACTGACCCTATTGGGCCTCTTGGGCCTCTTGTTGGTTATTAAAAAACAAATAAAAACCTCCGGATATCACATAAAGAGAACTGTGAATGGTGTCAACTTACTGTTGGTTGGTGAATACACTCGTGAACAATAGTCTCCACAAATCAATGGCTCTCTTTGATGCCTAGAGGCGTAGTGGACGTCAACGAATATACGGGTAATATTATATAAATAACACATTGCTTTGAATTGGACAGTAATATTGTCATCCTGAGGAGAATACTGTCACCCGAGCCGCAGGCGAGGGTGACAGTATTTCTCCGAAGGATGACAATATTACTGTCCAATTCAAAGCAATGTGTTATTTATTTTATTATACCAAAAAAATATAAAATAATAAATAATAAAATATAAATAATAAAATTATAAATAATGAATAGTTTCATAGCACAAAAGTACAACATAGAGCGCTCTACATGTCTAGTTTTAATGAGTTTCATTAACATAAATCTCCCTACCTACCTAATTTGCATACGTCCGTGAGACAGTAAAAAAATTTGCATACCGCCGTGAGACAGTACAAAATGTCGCATGGTCACGTGGTATATTTGTCTTGACAGTAAAAATAGCAACTTTTTGTCAATGGGAGTTTTACATGGACAATGGAATTGAGGTGTAATAATAAAATATGTCTACTTGGTCACACCTGACGGCCTTTAAACTCGAGCTTCATGCTCGTCCACATGAATAAGCGATCAATCGATTGGCTGATACTGGATTGTTTATTTGTATGTTTTTCCTTATATATACATATACGGAAGTGCAGTAATCTAGGTCTCAGTCATTTGCAGCGATACTATACACCGAATAACTAATGTACGTCAAAACTATGGATGCCTTAGTTGTTCTAAAAACAAAGACAGGACACAATTATTTGTATATTTCTTGGATGAAATCAGTCTGTAGCATAGAAATACCTTGTAAAAATAATACGGTTTGACCCTCCCCTCATACAACAAATATGCACACGTTTTAAACTATCAAGTAACATGAACATCTCTGATGACAAACATAATAGTATTGAAGAGTTGTATTCAATTCAATTCAAAATCTTTTATTCGCTCAAGTCTGGAGTTACCAGACATATGAGTATAAATTACATTATAATTCACGTGAACAAGAGTGAGAGAAAAGTTAAAATGGAAGGATGTAGAGAGCTTTAGAGATAGAAAGAGGAATGAGGGGGAGGGGAGTGGGC
Source organism: Serripes groenlandicus (assembly GCA_031761405.1). Lineage (NCBI taxonomy): Eukaryota > Metazoa > Mollusca > Bivalvia > Cardiida > Cardiidae > Serripes > Serripes groenlandicus. Next base: position 128,919,540 of record JASEVX010000003.1, on the reverse strand, counting down.
GGAAGGGGAGGGGGTGAAATGCTGAAATAGAAAGTAGGATTGATTTTTGTTGATCTAAAAATAAAACATCTAAAAATATATTTCTGGGTATTTGTGTAGCTTCATTTCGTCACAAGAATAGGCCTTGACCTTATAATCACTTCCGTTTTATTTTTTAAGAAAAAACGTGTTTTTGGGATTAAAATTCAGAATGTTTTGGACCGTATGTGCTTATATTCATACTGGATTTTTAAGACATTGAATGGTAGTGTAAGTAGGACTATATTAACAGTGATCTCGGATAAGAAACGATTGGAGATAACGGTAAGAATTATTTGATTTACAATTGAGGTTTGATAGTCGAATTATATATGGTGTGAGAGATCGGAATGGGAGGAAGATAGAAAGATATAGGGCAGATACAGTATAAATTTAGAGATGTCAATTTAACAAACAAATGGTTAACCGTTTGATTAAATACACACTTGGCACCATATTTATAGGGAGCATCAGATGTCCTGGTTAAAAACAACACCGTTGATCAATCAGGACGTCTGCAGCTCAATGTGTATAGATCTAGCATACATTGAAGTATTGTCATTTATAGATAGAAAATGGAATTGGTGAATCTTGTCTTACAGTGAACGATTAACCTTTAAACCCGACTATTTACATATATAATTTATATTTTTACTACAGGCACTTCAGATAAGGGAAGAACAGCACCGGCTTTCTCGATATTAATCATAGAGTGCTTTTAGACCTATGTTGTGCGTACTCATCAGGATCTTCTCCAGAAGACGATCCCAGTGTGTAACCACCAAACAGTGTGATGTCTGTATGATAGGTTCGCATGAGAACTACTCCCATTATCTAAGAGTTTCTCAAGCGATAACAGTACATTGGTTTGATATAAACTATGTTGTGGGTACTCAGCAGAGTTATCCATACAGGGTGACTCTGGTGAGCACCAACAATGAAGCATAATCTAATGGAGATGTAAGTTAGAATAGAGTGTTCTCCCCCCATCCGCAGTGCCATACGTATCTTGAAAATGGACATACAGATATTCCCATTCTGTGGTGTCTACAAGCAAGGCAACATCATCATTATTTGTTTATATACATAAACAAATGAGGTCGATGTTTCAACTCTTTACACCATACCGAGTTTTGCAAATGATCTGAGTTGAAAGCATCAGCAGACGACAATAAGTAAATTGCGACAAGTGACAGTTTCACGTTCAAATAGTTTTGAAAACATTGTGACAAAAGGAGAAACCATTCTTTATGGGCAATTTCCTCTCCTGTCACACTGCCCTCTGTATAGTCGTCTGCTGCAGATATGTTAAGATGCTAATTATGGGGTAAAAGGCTAAGGCCTTTTTCTATAGTTTATTGATGGGCACTCATAGCTCAACCTGTAAATACAAGATGTAGCAGTAAACAACATTTATATAAATAGTTGATTTGACAAAATATTAAATATAGTATAATGAGTAATTCACATACAAGTTAATATGCTTGAATGAGATAACTTTTGACTCCCTGGGACTGTGGCTCTGGGTAGACCCAATCAATGCATGTTATGTAATATGAAGGCTAGCAGGCAGCTTGGGCCCAGATCATGGTTCACCAAAAAAATAATAATCAAACATGAGATGCGGTCCAAACCACCTGCTGCTCAGATTGTATAATGTACATAATTATAGCTTACAACATCTAACATGGTATCTGAACAGTTATATTTGTGAAATAGTTTATCGGTGGTTATCACTGAAATACTTGAGTATGCTTTGTACAAATTTGCTAAGATTAAGTAATTGTTTTGGAGATGTTGATGTCATTAGTTGACTGAATTTTAAAGTAGAAGGGTGTTTCCAGAAATACTGTTTGATATATATATATAAGTCTATTTTGGTTGAAGAAAGGGCACTTAAGCACGTAGTGAAGTTCGTCGCCGACATTATTTAAATTGCACAAATTACATTTTCTATCAGATATATCAATGTTATTCCACCTTCCGGTTTCCACTGGCAGATGGTGGTTTCCGGTCCTGAGTTTTACAAGTGGCATGTGATCCTTTTTTTTGAGAATTAATAGATATTTTTCAAGGTCAACTTTGCTTTTAAATACACTATAGTTTTTACCTTTATTAGAGTTATTTAGATTGCTGAGCCATTTTTGTTGAAATTGGTCTGTTAGTATTGATTTTACCAGTTTATGAACGTTTTTATATACAATTTGATCTTGATTCAGCCAGATATCTGTTCTTCCTACTTCGTTTAATGTGTTTTTAATTTGATTTATTCATTTTGACTCAAATATTGGTGTATTCATCATTAGCTTATATACTTTATATGAAAGTTTGTCTTTGTTTCCAGTAATGATTTTGTTCCAATAGCTTATCATTCTTGTTTGTATTATGATATCTAGTGGGAGTCTTCCACTTTCACCATATAGCATGTACAAGGGTGTGCTTTGTTTCAGGTTAAGAACTTTTCTGATGAAATTACAGTGGATTTTTTCTAGCAATTTATTGTCTTCATAGCCCCAAATTTCAACAGAGTACAGCAATATAGGCAGAATTGTCTGATCAAATAATTTAAATATTAAGTCAAGAGGTAGATTGAGGTTATATGTGCATTGTAAATATTGTGGCATAATGAGAATTTGATCATAATGAGTAAGTTCTTCTTTTATCACAATGTTGACTTAATGTCGTATGCTGCTAATGCGCAATTTCGTCTGCATGTGGGAAATGGTTAAACGAAGTTGATATTTATTCAAAAAATAATCTAAACATTTTTTACAATTTATCGGATATCATGCTATAAACCCTTTCTCGCATAAAGATTCATTTTGACACATATGCAGCAGATGACTTTTAAACTTTTTATAGAGAATTTCTATATTTCTGAAGCAGTGTTTGCAGATTCGTCCGCTACAGATTTCTTTAATGTGGGATATGGTTAAGAATACTAAAAACACATTAATGGGAAAAATAAATTAAATTTTAAAAACATGAAAGCATTAATATTTTGATGACACTAAGATATAGTATAAATCATAGAAGACGCTTTTAACCATTACAAAACAGGTCTTCTGCATAAGAATCAAAAGTTTATTTTATGAAGGAAAGAGATAAGATATTGACACTAGAGCTTTGAAGTGGTTTTGAACCCTGTCCTTGATACAAAGGACTTTAAATGGCTCTGCAGCAACATGATTTTTTTTAAAGAGTTGTAAAACATTGTGTTGAAAGGAGAAATTGCTTGTTATACGCAATTTCCCTTTTGCAGCAATCTTTTAAAAAATCTTCTGTTGAATCAAAATGTGGTAAAGAATACGAATACCAAAATTCTATATTAGCATTGGGTACGAAAAGGAAGCAAAATTCAAAAGAAAAGTGTATCGCGTGATAAAGCCTGATTATAGCCTGTGCTCTTTGCTTAGAAATTCTGCATATTTTGATTGAATACTTGTTGTACATTTTAAGGTTATACAAAATAAAATTTTAAAATGATCTATTTTCACACGTTCCCTATCATGTGACCCGCATAATAAACCTGACCCTGGACGAGTGTTTACCCGCCGTATAACATTCAAGTCCTGATAACACATAAACGAAACTAGAACCTGGGTATTCTTGGAAGAATTAAGCTATAGTTATGTAAAGTCACACAGTATAATATAAAAAAAGCATGTATCGCCTACCTTAACATGATTACATGATTACACTTAAAGATTGGTCCTCCGTCATCTTGAACTATTTTAATATCTAGAACATTGGAAGAAGTGTTAATCTGATAGGGAGTGTCAATGAGATATTGTTCGATTTGAAATCTCGTCATTCCTCTAAGTTTTCCATAAGTTATCTGAAACAGCAAAAGGGTAAAGTTGAACCTTTTTCTAGATACAGACGTTAATCTAGTATCGCCTCTACACCAGTGACTCAACTAATTGACCCCCGTCTAGAAAGTTGGGTCTGTTATCATGAGTACTACATGCAACTTATGACAAATTGGTTTATGACAGACAAACAGACACCAAGAGCAAACACAATATGTCTTCCCATTATATGGGAGAGACATAATTCATTATACTAAACATTTTATGCATTTACTATTTTCCATTCACAGGATAGAATTTGTCTCAGTTGTGAAACACCTGTGAGAAGTTTATCCAAATTGCACGAGCATGTTTTGCTGAATTGTTTTAAACAATAGTTCAATGTCGTTATTTACCGATACAGACAATGCAAGACATAACCATCAAACAGGATGGTGTCTTGGAGATGATAACGTCAATTAGACTTTCGGCAATCGCCACAATTACGGAGTGTATATTATAACGAAATATATTGGTACTAGGGATACAAATGTTCTAAAAGTATCACAGGCATCATCAAAGAATCGCAGGCATGATTATGCAAATGTCTTCTTGAGAGTGCACAGGGTATACATGTTGCTGATTACATGTAATAACTAATATGACAGTTTCATGAAGTTATGACCATGTCAAAGCTACACCGGTTAACTGAGTAATACATTGGTCAGGTCATCATTTACAATTTATAAATAATAAAGAACTTTTACTTTCTAGAACACTTCTTTGTTATCCTTGATTACATGTATGAATTGGTTTTATGCAGTGACATGAACTATGTTTAAGTGATTTAATAAAGGAAGTGTGAGGTAAAGTGGTATATGCCTACAACATGAAGACAGTGGTGCAGAGGTAGAGCGTCGGCCTATCGTAGCAAAGGTCCCGGATTCGAGTCCCGTGATGGTTCTATATTGTTCCACACAACGGCGTGAGTACTAGTTTAGTCTCTAGGAAGGAGACGTCGAGCTTGATTAATATAAGCTGAAAGCTTTTTTCACAATCGATGTAAAAAGAAATAAGTTTAAACTAACATCAAGCTTTAACCTTTATCAAATAGTACATTACAAATATGTAGATTACTTAAATTCTCAGTTTTGGGATCGGTATGATTGTGTAACCGAGTGTACATATTTCAAAGGTTTAAAGATAAATATATGTACATATTTTATATAAATAAGATGTATATATAAACAAACAAAATTAAATCTTTGCCACATGGAGACACATGTCGATGCATTAATAGCAGACATCATTTGAACACATTGTAAAACAATGCAAAAATCTTTTAATGTTCCATTTCTTTTTTCGCCACCATTTTTTAAACTCTAGTCATAATACTTTCATTTACACAGATTTTGTATTATGAGATAAAACTGCTCGTTGTGAGAAATTTGTCAATTTTCAAACAGTTTTCAAAATTTAGCATCTGCATTAGAGAAAGAATGAGAAATTATCAGAGACGAAAAGCTGTATTAAGTATAACTTTCGGATAATGGAAATATTTTGGTTACGGAAGAAATTGTTCATTTGTGGCATTTTCAAGTATTGCAACAACAGTTTTCATTTGAGTTGTCACCTGCAGACGACAATTTAATGAATAAATCAAGTATTTACTTGACACAGATTCCTTTTATGAATGTTCTCAAATGAAAGTACTGAAAGTACTGAAACCCGTTGGGTTGTAATTGTGGAGGTAAAAACTGTCAATGTTATTGGTAGGTATTTTACTACCAAAATAATAATTATTTGGCCCATAAATATGTTAATGATGGGAAAATATTTTGGAAAATATATGGTCTTTTTAAAATGTTAATCCAAGTTGGAGATGCATTTGTGATGCATTCATTCCAGTACGTGTTTTTTATATACATAAACTGTAAGTGTAAAATGTATTATACAATGAACACAGCCTGCTTTCTAAATTTATTTATATAAACAAGAAATAAGAAACAAGAGGGCCATAATGTCCCTAGATCGCTCATCCGAGTTATACAATGAGATTGTTATGCAAAAAACATGACAAAGTCACGAACTGCTGATTTAAAAAGTGTAGTCTCCTGAGTCTTGAAAAGATGTCCCTTCCATTTGGCCTAGAGACCTAGTTTAAAAGTCAATATGACTCATGTTCTAACTTTACCTAGGTATTATAAAGACAAACATTCCGACAAAATATCAAGCTGCTGAAGGTTAAAATGCGACCTCTAGACTGTTAACATGAATTTCCTTATATTCGTCATATTGTCCTAGTTTTGGACCGTACATTACCCATATTCAAACTTGGCCTACATATCAACCAGACAAACATTCTGACAAAGTTTCAATATGTTCAAGTTAAAAATGCAGCCTCCAGAGTTTTAATAAGATTTATCTTCAATGTGACCTAGTTTATGACCCAATATGAACCATATTCAAACTTGGCCTAGATATCATTTAGTCAAACATTCTGAAAACAATTCTAGTAGCTGAAGAAAAAAGTGTTGCCTCTAGAGTTTTAACAAGATTTTTTTCAATCAATTTGGCCTTGTGATCTTTTTTTTACTGGACATGACCCATATTCAAACTTGGCCTAGGCTACGTATCATCAAGACAAACATTCTGACAAAGTTTCAAAATAATCAAGTTAAAAACTGCTGCCTCTAGACTGTTAACAAGATTTTCCTTCTATTTGGCCTAGTGACCTACTTTTTCACCTGCCATGACTCATATTCGCACTTGGTCTACATATCATCAAGGCAAACATTCTGATAAAGTTTCAACATGCTCAAGTTAAAAACTTCGAACTTGTTCAAGATTTGATGGAGATGAATGTTCCGATAAACTCCCATGAAGATCGGATGCATGCGTGTTAACAAGCAAATTAAAGACGACGCAGGACGCACGGACGCCGGACAAAATGTGATCAGAATAGTTCATATTGAGCACTTCGTGCACAGGTGAGCTAAAAACACCCATATATATATATATCTTTATAACTCATATCAGATCCTATATATAACCCATGTATGTCATGTTAAACTTTCGAGTATTAAATATTCTGCTAAGTTACATGGTTGTAAAAATCATCATCTGGTAAAGCATATATTCAACTTTAAAATATGTCCAAGATTTTAAATCGATTAAATAATGATGACAGGTACACACATAATAGACTTGTTCTTCATAAAGTACTTCCTATGAAATTATTCCATAATTTACGGAACTACATGTGTCAAACTATCCTTTCTTATCATTTACGCCGTCGATTTGTTTACCCGTTTTACATGTTGTGACTATGTTCTGACCACGAAAACCCGATTTTCAATTTGTGTTTAGTCGTGTACAAGACATTAAAATAGTTCAAGACAACCTTTTAACAGTTCTAAGACATTGACTATACTATCTATAATCTGAAGTTCAGCACCTTTACCTTTTTTTCAACTTAGACAATATTGTCTCTTCTACTATTTCATGTCCATATAAGGATATAAAAGCTATTTTACACACTGTTACTTATACATCTGATCGAGCAATGTTTACTCGACATGATGATAATGACATTAATGGAGATAAAACCACGTATTAATTATGATAATACTACCTCAAAACACAAAATGTAACTAAAACTATTGAAATACAACATTTTTAAGTATACTACTTTGCTTTCAAGAGAGCAATTTAAACCAACACTTCGTCTGTGAGTGACGCACTTGTTTATCTTTAAGCATGCATTATTCGGATTTAGCTAGAATTTATCATTTCTTAATAATTGACGCGATATCCGCGTTTGTGACACCAATCCGCGATCTGTGTATTCGGATAACGGGTGGTGAAAATGGTTAAATACTGACTGTGTTCACTCATTGCCTTTGGTACTTCTCATTTTGAACAATTCTCTCCTTTGTCAACGATGTTTTCTAAATTCTTATTTTTACAGGTTATTATAGATTTTTTATTTGTATTAATTTACAGTACACACAGGGGTCAGTTTGAGTCAGTAAACAGTACGTTTTCTAAAGCGCTATTTTCCATTTGCAGACGGAGAAATTGGTCATAATAAGAAAAAAATTCCATTTGCACCAATGTTTTTCTATAATTAAACTTTACAATTTAGATATTTTCATAGTTTATCCTTGACGTTTTCTGCTGCACATTTATTGATTGTTCAAGAAGGATAACAAACGCCTATAGTTATAGATCCACTATGACATCCACTCCATGTCATATTCCTAATTAAATGTGCATTTTAATATTATAAGCAGTCAAAATTTCAGTTTTGTTCCAGTGGTGTAGATTATCTAATGCACATTAATTAACCATATGGGCATACCCTTTTTGATGCATCCATAGCAGAAAAACTTTTAAAAAACATTGTGGCAAAAGGAGAAAGCAACAATTAAATGTTTTCAACTAATAATAATTGTACTTTAATTTTAGCATTTTCCATAATTGCCTGGGATGTCGTGAAAGCCAAATTGAGCAGAATTGTTTGTAGTAAAGGGTAATGAATATCTATGGCCTTTTATCTTGTGTGCAAATTTGCTATGTGGCACGTATTACATTACAGTAACACTTTATCTAATAAACTTTTAAACAAAGTTGTATGAAATTATATTTAACAATCTCTCTTTATAATAACTTGTGTCTTTGTCCATGATCTGGTCTCTAAGGTTGTGACTATGCTGACTAAATAGACATGATGCGTCCACTACATCTGACAAAATTAATAGGTTTGCCGGGTATCCCCAGTTTACTATAACATACAGGGGTGTAAAAAAGTAGAATAATCCTTTATCACATGCAGACACATTTTGATGCCTCTGTTTTAAAACATTATGACAAAAGGAGAATTTGCTCATAATGAGCAATTTCTCATTTTGCCACACCGTTTTTAACTTTTTCCAATATTCAAACTTCCCCTTATAGAGATTTTTAATAAGCTGGCCTATATGCTTTCAAAGCTGCAGAGTTGTTAATTGTGTGGGAAAGGGACAACGCGAGGATATACTTCTAGTTTTTTATCAGAAGTTACATGTAAGGCCCTTCTCAATGCCGTTGGACAGTGAAGACACTGGTGAGACTGTGTATACATGTATGCACAGCTCATCAAAGTTTTAACTGTACATATTTAGCAACAATTGACCCCCTTAGATGTCCTGACCAGACTCGTTTTCAATTACTGTGACACAAAGGATAGAGTGGGTGGGGCTTGACATAAAACAGCTATGTGGCATGCCTAATGTTATCAGAATCGAGATTACCCCAACGCAGAATGTTTAATTAGATTAACCCTTTCCAACATACAACAAATCAGCAGCAGATGGCTTTTATAAATCCATCTAGGCAATAAATATGGAAAATCTCTATAAGGTAAAGTTTAATTAAGGAAGAGTTGAGAAGTTATGCTGCGCACTTTCTCCCTATGTCACAATGTTTCTTTAGTCAATTGCTATGAAAATGCGAGTACATGAGTGAAAGTGTTAATAAGATTAATCAATTCCGTGTTAGGAATACTTGATAAGATAATTCAGTCATGCCACTTTATAGACAATTAATTAATGCTTATAGCCATTAAATGTATGAAATTTTATGATCAACTTGTGTATACTTAAATTTAGCACATTGGTATTCACAAGTCATTATTGATGCTTCTTTTTACAAACAAACTATACACAAAATAACTAGGTTTGTATCTGCATGGAATCATCTCAAGAAAAGCAATTAATTATTTTCAACACTATTTCAAAATTGTTTCATTTCACTTTTAAATACTCTAATTGTTTTCTACTTGCAGATGGTTTTCCACTCTCAATAACAAAAAAACAAAAATTTCAGATGTCACTAAATGTTTATGCAAATGGTATAATGCTGTAATAGGCTTAACCTTTTCAAACATAAAGGCACTTTCTGATGCATGACTGGAGCAAACAACTTTTGAAAACATCGTGACTAAAGTAGAAATTGCTCATGATTAGCAATTTCTCCTTTTGCCAAAATGTTTACAATTCGATTTGATTTTTCATATTTTTGCCTAGATGCTTTCAAAGTCACCTGCAGATTTGTTGTATATGGGAAAAGGTTAATCAAAATATCATTAAAACAAAAGGATTGGAACAGCTTAAATCTTTATTTCAGCCTTAATAAGTTATCAAATTAATGCTCTTTAGAGGCATTTTGAAAAATCTACAGCAAATGACTTTTGAAAACATTTTTTGCAAATGAAATTGCACGTACATTATGGAATAAGGTTGAACTATTTCTCCTTTTGCCAAAATGTATTAAACTCAATTAAAAAATTATACTTTCATTTCCATATTTTTGTCGAGATGTTTTCGGAGTCTGTTGTATGTTGGAAAGTGTTCATTTTCTACCCATCTGATACAAACAACTTAAGATGCCCAGTCACAGCAGACGACCTTTGAAACTATTGTAAAAAGGGAGAAGTTAATTGCTAAGAAATACTAATACACGATGCCCAGTCACAGCAGACGACCTTTGAAACTATTGTAAAAATGGAGAAGTTAATTGCTAAGAAATACTAATACACGATGCCCAGTCACAGCAGACGACCTTTGAAACTATTGTAAAAAGGGAGAAGTTAATTGCTAAGAAATACTAATACACGATGCCCAGTCACAGCAGACGACCTTTGAAACTATTGTAAAAATGGAGAAGTTAATTGCTAAGAAATACTAATACACGATGCCCAGTCACAGCAGACGACCTTTGAAACTATTGTAAAAAGGGAGAAGTTAATTGCTAAGAAATACTAATACACCTTTTCTCACAATGTTTTCTTTCCTGTATCAACATTATATTTCAACCTTTCAGCTGTTGCAATTATTATGTTAGGGAAAAATCAAGCTCATTGAGGGCTGAGTGGAAGGATGTGAAATCAGGTAGTGGGTTTGTTATCTGTCATCCGACGTACCAATGTAATCCAAAGTGATAGTCAATGACACTGCATGGAATGTAACAAATTGAACTATTTCCCACATGCAGACACAATGAACCTCGGGTACGCTTTAGTGACAATGAAGAAGACAGTGAGTCAGAATATTCGGATATCGGAAAGCCTGAGCTTCAGTCTAATTTTGGCGGGACACTTATGTCGGCTAACGTGAAAAGTAGACCGTCCAGTGCTTTATTTTCACCGTAAGAATCGACGTTGATGTTGCTTGTTGAATTAATAGCTATATATATGATGATACAAGTTATAAAAGTCTCAATGTCATTCTTAACTCTTTCTCATTTACATCATTTGGCTGTAAACGAATTTTCAACCATCTAGGCATAAATATCGGTCCTTGGGAACAAGAATTTTGACCTTTATTTGGGAAAATTAATCGTTATTATCTTTATTTTGGATTGAAAAAAAAAGGGTTAACATGTCAAAATAGGTAATTCTGCATGCTTTTAAGA
>JASEVX010000003.1:128664359-128908076 GCA_031761405.1 Serripes groenlandicus | reverse complement strand
AAGTTATAAAAGTCTCAAATGTCATTCTTAACTCTTTCTCATTACATCATTTGGCTGTAACGAATTTTCAACCATCTAGCATAAATATCGGTCCTTGGGAACAAGAATTTGACCTTTATTTGGGAAAATTAATCGTTATTATCTTTATTTTGGATTGAAAAAAAAAGGGTTAACATTCAAAATAGGTAATCTGCATGCTTTTAAGACTTGCATTGGAATAGATCATAATTGTGACCCAGAAGATGCCTAGCAAAGGGACTGATATGGAAAGGTCTATACATGAAATTATAACTGAGTTGAAAACATTCATGATGAGCAAGTTCTCTTTTTGCCACAAATGTGTTCAATTGACCTTTTATTTACATATAGTTTTGTCTAGGTGTTTTCAAACTCATCTGCTGCAGGAAGCTGAGACATCAGGAGTATTAGATATAAGTTGAAGGAGCTAATTTTGTTGTTTTTGTAAATACAGACAACATTAAAATGTTGACATCTGTGCTGATTACAGCTATTATTGGTGGAAATGTAAGAAAATGTACATGACCATCAATCTTTTTTCTCCTCAATGTTATCAACATTCTGTACAATTTTTCCCCCAGATGTTTTGAGGCAGACCATTTGTTTCCATGATTCTTTCAATTCTATAGGTTATCAAAGTACTGCAGTACTAAAAGTTGGGTTCATATTAAAAATCCAAAGATTAAATATATTTAAATGAAAAATGATAAGTGTCAATAATTAGTTAACTTTGTTTCAGTAAAATGCTTCCTACATACTACATTCAAATAGAAAGTACTTTTTAGTAATACAAATTTGTTTGTGTTTAAGTATACAAATCTTCAGATCAGGAAATAGGAAAGTGTGAAAGTATCAACCCCAATTGACCTTAATCTGGCCATTTTACACAATAAATGTTTCTGTGTTTAGATGCGATGTAAAACATTGCCAATATCGCTTAACTCCTCTGAATGAACCAAGAGAGAGAGAGAGAGAGAGAAGAGAAGAGAGAGAGGAGAGTGAGAGAGAGAGAGAGAGAGAGAGAGAGAGAGAGAGAGAGAGAGAGAGAGAGAGAGAGAGAGAGAGAGAGTGAGAGAGAGAGAGAGGAGAGAGAGAGAGAGAGGAGAGAGAGTAGAGAGAGAGAGAGAGAGAGAGAGAGAGAGAGAAGAGAGGAGAGAGAGAGAGAGAGAGAGCGCGCGCGCGCGCGAAAAACGAGGCTTGGAGTTAGTCCTTCCGCCATTTCTGATTAAGATGTGACTCGGGTGTCCTCGCGAAGATCGGCCATCTTTCGGAAAGAACCAGAATTTACATTTAACATCAAAATTATCTACTCAATATTTGTGTTTCCAGAGGCATGTTTCTACACAAACTGCGTGCGTTTATAACGAAATAATTTCACATGCCATTTGCCTATTTAGCGTTTGCAATAAGAATTGTCGAATTGTTTTACAGTGCGCACACATTTTTGTCGGCTATATGGTTAACATCCGTGAACATGTTTCCACCCCAAAAGTCGGTTTAATTTCTTTGCAATAAAACCAGACTAAAAGTGAAAGGACTTAGCATTGAACAGAAATGTAACTTAGCCAACGTACTCGATTAAGCTATACAGTGCATTGTATTATTATTATTATTATTATTAGACATCATTATATGGAACCATTTTCATTGTGAATAATTCAAAAGTGCGTTAAAATATATACATATATTCATGAAGGTAAAAGGAACATATGTTAAGAGAAAATAAATTTAGATTAGATTAAAATTAAAATGTCCACAATTCTTATATTGAAACAATTATGTAAATTTGTAGACTTCAATATCCACTAGTTAAATGCTTAAAACAGCCAGTGTGTTATAGTATAGGTCCTGCCCATTTATGTTCATTTCTGTTGTCGTTAATGGTTTCATCTGTTGGAATATACACTGACTTGTCACTGAAACTCAATGATCTCAACAATTTTGAAATGTTACTTATACTTCCTTCCAATGAAAGTACTCAATAATCCAGAGTATCTCTTCTCTGCCATAATAGACCGGTAAGTGTGTCCGAAAGTGCGTTATCTCGAGTGCGTTATCGAGATTATATCTTCTCTGCGATACTAAGCGGGAGGCAGTCCAAAAGTGCGTTAAGTACAAGTTGACAAATGAACATACATTGCAATCTGTTCCATCCCTATAAAATCACAGTTATGTCCTTGTTTATTTTATATCCCTAATGAAGACAGAGACGGTTGCCGATACAGAATCATTTCAATCAGACACCATGGTTGATTGCAGAGCGCCATCCTTGTCACTCCGGTACGATGATAATTTTAAAGGTGATATGCTAGTCCAAGATGTTTACGTTCCATCCAATGGTCTTACGAAGCAGACGTATTACTGCTGCTTACAGTGGAATGCTGGGATAAACGGTGGGGGATATTGCGGTATTCAAGACCACGACAAAGGTCGGAATTATATCTTCTCAATTTGGGATCCTAAAGGAACGACAGAGAAAATACATCCAATCTATGTGGTATGTTTCAAAAACATTTGTTTACTCTTTCTTTGATAGAGATAACATATTAAGACCTCTGCAGTACAATTTTTGAAAAAATTATCTGAAAAATAGAAATTTCTCATCATAACCAGTGTCGCCTATTAGCTTATTCTAAATGTGTGTTCAACATTTCATCATAATTTAAGATTTTGCATTAATATCCTTAGATGGTTTCATTACTAGTGACTTTAACCCTTTCCGACTTACAATAAATCTGTAGCAGACGACTTTGAAATTATCAAGTCCAAAATATAGAAAAATATCTCAATGCTAGAATAATTATTGAATCGAGTTGAAATCATTGTGCAATTTCTCCTTTAGCCACAATGATTTCAAAAGTTTTCTGCTGCAGAGGCGTACGGTCAGAAAGCGGTTATATTTGGGAAGTATATAAATGCAAGCATAATTGCTTCAGAAAAATGAAAGCATTGTGGTAAAAAGAGAAACTGATTGTTTTGAGCAATTTCTCCTTTTGTCATAATTTTATTAAAAGTTGTCTGCTGCAGAGGTGTCAGAAAGTGTCTACAATTGGGAAAGGGTGAAACTACACTGTCTATAAGTGGTAAAAAAGTGGTTCTACACTAGCTGGTTGCAAATAGCTTAAGATTGGTTTTCCTGGAGTACCACTCCTATGCAGTTGTGTACTTGGGATATTAATAAGGCAGCCACACTTTGATATTTTTAAAGTTGCCTAATTATCCTTTCCCACATACTGACTTTGAAAACACTGCGGCAAAACTATGCCAAATTCATATAAATGGTATTGTTATTGTTGAATAGAGTTGTAGACATTTTGGCAATTATTCATAATTAAGTAAGTTTATCAATATGATTCAAATTTAGTAAGATAATCAATATAATTCATAATAAAGTAACTTTATCAATATGATTTAGAATTAAGTAAGATTATCGATATGATTCAGAATTAAGTAAGTTTATCAAAATGATTCATAATTAAGTAAGATTATTGATATGATTCAGAATAATGTAAGTTTATCAATATGATTCAAAATTAAGTTAGTTAATCAATATGATGCAGAATAATGTAAGTTTATCAATATGATTCAGAATAAAGTTAGTTTATCAATATGATTCAGAATGATATAAGTTTATCAATATGATTTAGAATTAAGTAAGATTATCAATATGATTCAGATTTAAGTAAGATTATTGATTTAGAATAATGTAAGTTTATCAATATGATTCAGAGTGTATTGATATGAATCAGAATTAAGTAAGATTATCAATTGGTATGACCTTCCAGAATAAATAATAGCTAACCAATATATATATAGTAACTTGTTATTGAAATTAGCTTAAAAAACTCTAATATGGTATTAAAGTGATGGTTTCAGAAATATATTGTACAATTCCTCCTTTTTGCCTATGATTTCAACTGTGTATACCGATGTTTTATTTTTTGTCAAAATATTTTCACATAAATGATTTTATCAGATTTGTCATATGTGGGAAATGTTTTTAAAAAGGAAGATATCAAACTTGTATTCTGATTATTGTTTCTCTCTATTTCAACCAGGGTCCTGGTACAATATGTGAACCATTTGGTGGAGAGGGTACCGGACTGAAGTCTTGGAACTTTGATCTTGGCTGGGACCCAGATAACTGGTACACATTTGTTTGCAGAAGGTGGGACCAGGATGAACACACATACTATGGACTGTGGGTAAAACACCATATTGAAGGAATATGGACGCATTTAGTCACCGTTGACTTTCCTGTTCCAAAAACATATTTTGAAACAAGCACATGTAGTTTTCTAGAAGATTGGAGGGGAACTGGTCAGAATGAACGCAGAGTCCATTTCAAAAATGGATATAAAAGACAGGTTGATGAGACATGGATCCCATTTGATAAGGCGATTTTCGGAGTAGTGAAAGAATTTTCAAGTCGACGATATGCTGATAATTATGACTCAGGCTCATTTGAGGAGACATTCTACCTTCAATCTGGCGGTAAAACGCAGGCCCACCAGGAGTTTACGCCTGAAATAGTCCTGCAGAAACCAATGCTGCCGGAACCGGACACTCTGCCTATCAGTTGTTGTCTCACCTCAGTCACAGAACAGGAAATTGTCTGGGAAATCCCCTCTGGAAGTGTGCCCCAATTTCAGTACATCATAAAAGTAGATGGAGAATACTATAAGCAGGGATACAATTCTGAAGTGAGAATGTGTCGTATTGATGTTCGCATTGATGATATCGTAGAACTACTTATTGAGGATTTGTATGGTAAAATATCTCGATTACGAAAAGACGGATTAAAATTCCGTATTTGACTTGTGACTTAAAGGTTATACACGGTATATAATAAATTTGAAAATGATGTAGGAGTACCGTTACCTGGCTTTGTATAGTGTCTACTTTGAGTGTTGAAAATGGTCATACTTCTCGATCTTCAGTCTGTGAGATAACATTTTGTCCACGCGCCTCGTAATACAATACAAAGCCAGGTATCGATATTGCAACATAATTTTCCCTATGTTGATGTTTGTTAGGTGATGGGTTTCCTTGTTTGTATCCGTATAATGATAGGAAAATCGATGTTAAATACATGTATGTTAATAACACACGAAAAGTTCGATTGAAATAGAGAGCATTTTACACGCAATATTTGTATCTATTCTAGATCTTTGGCAATTTCAAGAAAACTTTGGAACTGTTCAGCTCCTAATATGTTCATCTGCATACACAGGGTGACCTTGATTATTATTGGTCGCAATCACCAGGATAACCGTCCTTTACTAGTTATTAAAAGTATAGATAGTGTCCATATGAGCGAGTAGTTTAATGGCTGTGCAGACTGATTCACTAACTGTCAGACGTTTACTGAAACCTTCTGTGACTAATTGGCGATAGTCTAGAACCAGATCGAACTGTGCGAGTGATGCACATAGTGATCTGAATCTAAACTAGTCAGATTTGACATAAAGTTGGATTTCTCAGTGCCACTCTTTTACTAGTTGTGTTTCAAATTAGGCATGTTGAAAATAAGAATGAAAATATGTCAACTGAGTGTAAAGAAATCTCTTTTTCTAGATAGTAATTTGACTAGGCCGAACATTGTGACAATTATTGTTGTTTATAAAATTTACCATTGTTGGTCAAAATGCTGCCAATCACTTATGTTGCTGGAAACATTTGCGTGGTTTTAGATTTGTCATTTCTTTCCTTTCACAATTATTGTATAACAATTATTGCAGATCATAATCAATTTGCATTGATGTGTATTTTGATTTGTATGTCACCATTATTTGTGACTGTTTTTTATCTTATTCCAGCAGTCTAAGAACATTGGATTTCCCTAGTTAATTATATTTGATGTGCCAGGTCTTTCCTTAAGCTCGAAAACATGTCCGTATATTGAATTGCAGTCATGTTTAACAATGAATTGCACTGGTGTTAGTATTAACTGTAGTCAACAACATTCTTTAAATCAAAATAGCCGGGATACCAGAAAATTTACTTTAAAATATTTTCTATAAAATAAGATCGCATTACCTAACAGCGAATATAATAATACTCGTTAAGACTATTGTTACTCTGATACACTCGTATTGAATATTTCCGCCGATATAACTCATTTACAATAGCAATCTACAGTTTTGACAACTATCTTTTTAGGTGATATATAATATAACAGTCCAATGTGGAAGTAAATGTAAGATTAAAGATTAACTAGCGAACATACATATGCTTACACTGACGAAGGCACAAGGGCTAAATGTTTTAAATAACCGATGAGGAATGTTGTTTGACTAAGTTATTATTGAAAATGGCCTACATGTCATAAAAATTATACAGCATAAGAATCAACAACAACTATTTCAAAATTATTTGAGAAAAGTCGACACTCGATATAGGTAACGCACATCGGGTGACACACATACATACAATCTTGTTTTCAGTCCAAATTCGTTAGGATAACACCCATACACAACAACTTACACTCAAGTTCCAGGAAGGCCAATCTGAATACATCCACGATGTTATAGGTCTGACTTCCAGGGTGCAAGGAATAGGCATAATGAAGGAACAACTCATGCGAAAATGTAGATAGACAACGCTTAGTATATGTGCGGAAAATAGTGTAATGTTCATCGGTGCATCAATAGTTATTTAAGACCATGTAATTGATAGCAACGTCCTGGCGATGGATCTTTCTCCAAGTGGCAAATGTAGACTTATATAAAAACATTTTAGAAAACAATCTGTATTAAGTGTTTATTTCAAAGATCTGGCACATCTTTTTGTTTTGTCAAAATTATGCATATTGTACTCGGTATTGTATCATTAAAAATGTAATCGGAATAAACGTCTTTGTTTTAAATACGATAGATACCTAGCAAACAATTAATAGAAATTGTTTCAAAACGTTTGTATTATTTTACATTCCTTTCCGAAGACATCTATAAATATAACTTGTGATACATTTATTCTCAACGACATTCGGCTATATTCCTTAAAGGCATCCAGTTCTTATCGACGTGCATGTCGTTGTTAGTTTGGCCAACAGTACTCCTTTCAACACTGAGCAACTTATATTTCCAAAAACAGGTTTATTCCTTAAAATAATTGTCGTCGTCGGGTACTAACCGTTGTTATATAGTGTTGTTAGACTCCGTAAAATGTGCATGGAGTGTGGTGCAATAAACAACAATTGGTGACCGACGATACTGCCGAAAACCATGTCCATTCTGTAGAAAGCATTATTATCGTCTGACTCAACTGTTGTTAAGTTAGTTACAGTCCGTGCTGAGTGCATGCAGTCGAGTGCAATCAACAACAATTGGTGAGCAACGATGCTGCCAAAAAAGCAATATTCATCCTTATAAACAATTATCATAGTCGGACACCAACGGTTGTAAATTGCGCTATACTCATGATCATTGCTTCATCCGAATTCAACATCCGTAAACGCTGCACCAAAGCTTGTTGATGTAGCTACGAAATAAAACATCCATTGACGTGTGTAATCCCGTGAGTGAGAGGAGTAAATGAATCGCACAAGTCTCACACCAGTATTTCACATAACAGTCTTACCAAGCAACTGGCTGCATTCCCACATATACTGTTAGTCCTTTCAATTGAAGACGAATGACGTTTCTCTTTTGTTAAACGTCCTAAAGATTGATGGACCGAGCAGGAAAACGAACTCATTACACCCGGATTGACAGACCGCGTCGTAACCGACGAGCCCGTCAGATTATCTTACAACTAGTCAGTCATGCACACACAAGTACCATAAGTCGTTGGATTAAACAAGAAAAAACAATGTGTTACCTTGCCAAAAATAATCCCAAGATCTGCCTATGAAATCATACACGAATATTTAAGGTATCTTAATTTAAACTTAAGCAGTCTAGGATGGTTGTTGGAGTTTATGTTCACTTTCAACAGTATTTCAGTTTTATTACATAGACATTTCACAAACCCATATGGTTCTTTGCTTTCTCGCGCAGTACTCGACATACCATTAATTTTCTTCTATGAGCCATAGATGCATTGACCTTTTGAGGTGCTAGCCCCCTATCCATGGCATATCCATATGGTAGTTTAGCATCATGTAAAGTTCCGTGAACATTGTAGCTATACCAGGAGTTCAACTTGCATTTAAACAATAAATACATAGTCCAAACTGATATCTCAGGAGCATGTTGTATCACATATTAATAAAGTATTGTTTAAACTAAATGTATAGGTTGTATCAAATATTAATAAAGTAGTGCTTGAACTAAATGTATATGTCTTAATGGCCAAACGAAAACTTGAAATTTACGTATTGCAATGTTTTCTTTAGTTCATTACTTTGTCAAAAGATACACTGTTATTTTATTGCCACAATTTAAATTGTAAGAACATATTAAGGGAGGATTTAGACCTCATAAACTCTTTTATCGGATAATTAAAAAAGGGGCCAACCAACTCGGTTGTAATTGGGCCGTTTTCGACTTGCATCGACTTGCATTGCAAAAGAAAATATAAAAAACAATAAAAAACGTCAACAAAATCAGTTTCAATAATTTCATTTTAATAAAAACGTAGCCATTGACAAAGAACCTAACACAAGTTTTACCTTTTTTATTGAATCAAAGATTTTAAATTTTCCTTCTGTGTTCATTTTTTATGACATGCAAGTTTCAGAAAACAGCATCAACATACATATAAAGGCACTACATTGTATCAGACACCTAACATAACATATTTACAAAATGTAAAACTTAAACCAAGAATGTTGGCAGACTGACTCTGAGGTTAAATATTGTTACTTTTATGACTTATCGCACATTTCTATTACGAACACATGGCATCTCCCTACATATTTTGTTTACAGATATCGTGCATCTACTGGAATCTCACCCGCTAGGTGACTTCGCGTTACTTTTATTCTTTGGTAAGTAGCAGTATCGCATATCTGTGTTATTTTAGGTCTCTGATTGTATCAAGGATCTTGCAAAATTTGATGTAGCCAAAAAAGCGGCTTTTACAGAGTAAACAATATTTTCCTTTAATTTTACCTAGTGACCTACTTTTTGACCCAAAATAACCCATGTTCGAACTTGACCTACATATGATCTCGACAAACATTCTGATAAAGTTTCAACATGCTCACGTTGCTCTAGAGTGTTAACAAGATTACCCTGCAATTTGGCCTAGTGACCTAGTTTTTTGAACCGGCATGACCCATATTCGAACTTGTCCTAGATATCATTCAGCTCAACATTCTGACTAAATTTTAAGCTGCTGAACATTCTGACAAAATTTTAAGCTGCTGAACATTCTGACAAAATTTTAAGCTGCTGAACATTCTGACAAAATTTCAAACCGCTGAAGCAAAAATTGCGGCCTCTGGATTGTTAACAAGATTTTCCTTCAATTTGACCTAGTGACCTACCTTTTGACCCAACATGACCCATG
The DNA here is from genome assembly GCA_031761405.1 of Serripes groenlandicus. NCBI lineage: Eukaryota > Metazoa > Mollusca > Bivalvia > Cardiida > Cardiidae > Serripes > Serripes groenlandicus. The sequence goes on along the minus strand of JASEVX010000003.1, from coordinate 128,898,602 downwards.
TTCGAACTTGACCTAGATATCTTTAAGACAAACATTCTGACAAAATTGCGGCCTCTGGAGTGTTAACAAGATTTTCCTTCAATTTGACCTAGTGACCTACGTTTTGACCCGACATGGCCCATGTACGAACTTGCCTTACATATCATCAAGACGAACATTCTGATAAAGTTTCAACATGCTTAAGTTCGAAAATGTGGCTTTCAGAGTGTTAACAAGATTTCCCTTCAATTCGACCTAGTGACCTAGTTTTTGACCTCATATGGCCCAGTTTCGAACTTTTCCAAGATTTAATGTAGATAAATGTTCTGATAAACTTTCATGAATATTGGATGCAAAATGTAGCCTGTAGAGTGTTAACAAGTTCAAATGTTGACGACGCACGAGGCACGATGCACGAGGTACGACGTACGATGGCCGGACACAGGACTAAATGTGATCACAATAGCTCACCTTGCACTTCGTGCATAGGTGAGCTAAAATTAACCAAGGAAAACAAGTTGATAACTTGAAGGATATATTTAACATAGTGTTGACAGAATTGTAGGGAAAATAAGACATTGCTTATATTGAGACATATTTTGATTAGAAGTGGGAAACATTGAGTCAAAATGAGAAATTGCTCATTTTGATCAATTTCTTCTTTTGTCACTATGTTTTCAAAAGGTCGTCAGAAAGCGTCTATATGAGGGAAAATGTTAAGGGAAAAGGTTAGTGACAAACCTATTTCCTGACACTCACAGCACTGGTAGAGGTTTCGAGAAATTGTTGACAGATAATTAATTGCTCTGATTAGACAAGTTCCTCCATTTTTTAACATATTGTTTTAAGCTCTGTATAAAGATTATACTTCCCAGTTTTTCTAATTTTGGTTTGTCTAATGTCACTCAGCATTATCTAAACATCTTATTCTTTGTCATTTTCATTTGGTACAGTATAATTATAACATATAAGGTGATAAATGTATCCTATATTTATAACAATTATTGTAATATCTACAACTCTGGAGGTGCAATTTTGTTACAGAGGAGAAAGCATTGTGAGGAAATAAATATTGCTTATTTGGATTCATATAGCTTTTCCCACAATGTTTTCTCTATCAATGACAAAACATAAATAAAAACTCTTGTTTAATCCTATTATAAATCTTATTATAAAATTATCAAACGTGTCAATATACTTTTTATTCTTTGAATGAAGGATTTCATATGACAAATAATAAATAAATAATAAACAAATTAATTTAAGAGTGTGCATATACATGTGTACCAGAATCACAGTATTGGGAGTCCAATATTTCATAAATATGGATCCATCATATTTAACCCAAGCTATACCATTTAGGAACCTGCATGTGACTACTGAAGATCAAGATCAGCCTGTGTCTACATCATCGTATCACCTATACAAAGGGTGATCCAGATTTAACTAGATTGTGTCGATAACTTCTTGATTAAATGAGCGAAATAAATAATAGTTATTTCTGTATCACCTCTCGTAGATGCATGGGTGTTATATTCGTAGGGCTATGCTAGACAATTCTTGTAAAAAGGTACATCTAGAGCCATATGAAATGTAGCAGTACAGTATGCCAATGCAGTCTCAATGGCGTCACTGGTTTACACAAATGAAGATGAGAAGACTCCAAATTGCCACATGCGGCTCATTTAGACATGGAAATCTGTTTCATGGGTAAAATGACTTAATAGAAAACAATGTCAGTCTAGGACATATACTTCTAATGACATGCACAATTGATTGTTCTCCGCCTGTGCTTTTAAAATTATCAAATGTGTAGATTCAATAAGGAAGGTTTACATAATACATATTTATTATGCTTGTTTAGGTACATTTATGGTTACATTGCAAATTTAAAGCTTGTATCTGTATCACTGTCAATTGATATCAGTATGACAAAATATGCACCTTCTGCCTTTGGGATTTTTCCACACAAACGGCACGAGTATAGGTCATTTCTCCAGGAAGCAGACATCAAGTGTGATTAATATAAGCTTTAAGCCTGTTTCGCAACCAATGTAAATGAATAAGTTTTAACTAAACATAATTTAAAAATTCAAAATCTAATGTTATGTCAAGAAAAGATTAGTTGGAGTTGGAACATTAAGAATCGCATTGTGTCTCCAGCAGATAACTCATTACATGAATGCATGATGGACATATGGAAAGAAAAGACCACTAGGAGTCGATCCCCATATGTCTCCCTGTGAAGGCTTGTGGCATCAAATTCTATAACAAAAAAAGATGCTAGCAACAGCTCAATTGCTGTCTTTGTCTTCTATTTACGTTTATTTCTCTAACAGGTGTGTACAACATATAGAACATATATTGACCGTGCCTCAACCAATTCCCTGGTACAGATGACATTTAACCCCTTTACAACAGACAACATTACACCAAGAGCTCTGCATAAAAAGGTGCAAACGCTTCTAGAATAACAATAACTCATGAAAAATGCTTGATACAGTAATGGACCCCTTATTTAATAGGCATTTAATAGCGATGAAAAAAAGAGTTTTGTTCGAGAAATTGTGAGTATAGGACCGATTTACTCCTTCCTCATCTAGGATTCTGAATATCTGCTGGCAAATATACACTATTTGTCAGAAGCGTTATGATACCTTCTGTGAGCATGGTACCAAAAACGCAGACCAAGTTGAAACACTGTTGATTGATTGATTGGGCCTTAATGCTATTTTCAACAATTTTCAGCCATATCACGGAGGTCTGTTCACCTACTCATGTATTTCAACGCAGTAATCCACACATCATTTTGAAGCAACTGGCTGCTTATTCCACATAGAATGTCAGATGAATGATGCTTTTTACACTGACTTTTGTCAAACGTCGGAAAGAATGCTGCTCTAGCTGGGATTCGAACTCACAACCCCTGGATTGACAGCCCGTGCGATACTGACTGAGCTACCGGGGCTCGGCGAAACACAGATGAGTATGGATGTGCATATTGATCACTTCACTTTACAGGGAGGCTTCACTGTTGACAAATCACTTACAGATTTGTTTAACCCTTTCCCACTTGTAGACGACATTTGAGTCCTGAAAACATTTTGGCAAAAGGAGAATTTAGTAATGATCATCAATTTTCCTTTTTTTACAATATTTGCATCTCTTTTCAATATTCATACTTTCTTTCATAGAGATTTTCCACATTGTTGATTTGATGTTTTAAAGTCCCCTGTTGCAGATTCATCATATGTGGGAAAGCGGGTTAATGTTTAAATCTTATACAAAACAAAGGAATAACAAAAGTAAACCTACATATACAACATGTTAAATTAGCGCAAAACAAGGGAAAAACAAGTGGTTTATTAAATAAACAACAAACAATAAGTCTGTCTCCATGAACCATTTTAAATATCCTTCTTTTATCTTATTCTAAATTCACTATAAGTAATAACTTTTATATAGTATATATGATCCAGTCAAAATGAATGAGATTTAGAATAAGAACTTTAGAAAACCTGTCTCTATCACAGTAAAGTACGCAATATGGACTAGTGTTATAGAAATGGTCATAAATCTGGGGGGAAAGGTCTTCTTTATCCCATTACTGCACATTATATTTCAAATGTTGTCTACTTTACAATCAACAGATGAACAAATTGAAAAATCTGGAAAACTGGAAGTAACTTTTCGACAAAGAGTTGAAAATATTGCAATTAAAGGTTCGTTTTAAGCAATTTCACCTTTTATTGCAATGTTTTAAAAAGTCGTCTAGAAACAGCAGACGACAAATGTCGTCAGTGTGAAGTAATAGGTTAAATCGGAAAATTCTAAGCTAATTTATAAATAGAACATGTGCAGTTGTTCTACAAACACTCAAATAATTAAGCAGCAGCAGGCTTAAATAATAGATGTTTGCCTGTGCAAACAGTGAATATTCAGACTAGTAAGTGCATGTGCACTGTCTTACCAGAACCTTCACAGTCCAACTATACATAACAATCAGAAGTTAATTGCTTTTATCATCCTCGGTACCCAGGCTATTCATAAAATATATGATATATTTTATGAATAGCCTGTGTATTGAGGATGCTTTTCATCTGCTGCAGCAATATTGGAACATAACAAACGAAATATCTTCGTACAACAATAGGAATATCCGACGTACAACAAATAATTTACATAACAATATAAAGATATACCAATGATTACAGTAATCTATTCGTTATTCACTGACACTCACCAAACAGTAAATGACAATCACATATATTTATATGATTTAACAGTATGTGTACAGATGAGAATATGTATAGAAAGTGTGTATCTAAAACAAATTGTAACAAAGTGTTTGTGAGTTAAAAAGTAAAAGATACAATGTATAGTGATATTGTCCATTACAAGGAAGATAACTTATCCTGAATTTCCAAAGATCCCTTTCATATTTCTCTGCCTTGAAACGTTCTACTCAGAGCACCTGTCATTTCCCAGCTTCTCTTTTCCTGCAACTTTAAAAGGGCACAAAATACAAAAAGTACTGGAAGCAAATCAAATTCGAACAATTTTAATTTCTGGCGGCTGCTTTCACACTCGCACTGTTTGGTCTGTTAAGATTAGAGTAATTTATAGAAGTCTACAATAAGTCACAGGATAAAACAATAATCAAATATAACGAGACTTAACAGGTACATATTTAAGGTTGCTTTTCAGCTTGTGTGAAGCACTAAACTTCCAAATGTTAACAAATAGTTCCGCAATGACCGTTAATGCGCCATCTGACCAGGTTCTATACAGATTGCTGCTCAAATTAAGTTATCTATCATGATATTCCTAGAATTTGCAACGGATTCATCCAAACGCTAGAGGGGAAAGTGATTTAAAAGAATCAACATTATGAGGCTAAACACTTTTACTGCTGTAATCGTTAATAACACATTAATAATGTGTATGATAATAATGGGAACCGCACAATTATTAGAGTTAATCTGTTTACCGCTCACGAGGCGGATATTCTTACCACTTTAACATTTTACCATGGAGGTGGTCTATCGTTCAGATTCAACAGCTTATCTTATAATGTATCGGTTAGAAGTACACACCTTTTGTAACCAAGAAATGGTTTTGCTTTAGGTAACTCTTAAAGAAGTTCTGAGTAAATTACGCAACCTGCTGTCACAGGGGTTGTTTGTGCATTTTCATTACATGTCAATTAACACAATCCTGATTTTGTATGTTTGTAATTGTATTATCAGTGAAATTATATTTGGTTCTTCCGAGTGCATTATAATTGATACCAGCAATATGACCGTGTTAACCTATAAAATAATGATAACCAATTATTTAGATTGTTCACAATGTCATGAAAATGACATGATTATTGAATGCATTGTGTAGCCATCTACAGTTATAAAAGACGTAACGTCGGAAATATTAACACTTATTAACGGTTATAAAGGATAAATACTCCAATTATGAGAATTCGAAATAAATGTTTTACTTAAGAGATAAATGAACATAAAAATAAACTATTCGAGAGAACGTTACTTTCACAAATAGAAATTACTATAGTAATACTAACGTAATCTAATAAACTACATAACATGTTGAAAAGTATAATTATTGTCCATTTAAGCTAAAGACTTAACACAACTAGAGCTATCACTGAATGTGATGAATACCCACACATGGCGCTTTGTCACTGGACAGGATTAAAAAAAAGACCATTTGGTAAGGAGGGGAACACTTTTAGGCTAGAGGATATTGCCTGTTTTCGGTAGTAAAATTCACGAAAAACGACCACTGCAGGCGTTCATACCTTTTACTTCTCACACCATCGAAGTAACAAACGCATTTGCTATAGAAGCTTCATATAATACATCATTGAATTCCAATAAATAAATGCTGGGAGATAGTGGGGAATGTTAGTATATAACACTGTGTATAATAAATACTCAAGGGGGCAATAACTCTGTCAAATAACATCCAACAGATAAACCATAAGACATAAGTTTGAACTCTGAAGTACATTTTGCGAAATGACAACACACCAATAGATTCTAAATAAAATATGTGCTAAATAGTATGGGAGATAAGGTATACACATTGGGGGCTCCTTTCCTTTCAGCATGTAAAAATGAGGTTTCCAGGTATGTCCTATTCGTAAATGAGTAAGAACAATTTCTGCAAGATGACATGATCTCAGTACTTGCAGCCTCTCACTTTGTATATGTTTGTCTTAGAGGAGTTGAATATCTACTTGTTCATAGTAAATTTTTTGCCAATTGCCGTGATTTAAAACATTCGTGGAAGGTTCAAAATCAAATAACGGTACTTTAAAAGGTAAAATATATTGTGAAAGAGCATCTGTGCTGCCTGATTCAGCTTTTTCATTACCACGAATGCACATATTACTGGGGAGTCAGCAAAAACAACATATTATCATTTAGAAATACGATACATCTAAGAAAGAATGGCAACATTTGAAGGGTTTATACATTTCTCATTTTGAAGTTTATGCATTGCAGACAATGAGTCGGTGAAAAGTAATATTCCTGAAAATAATTTTCGAATTTAATATGATCCACAGTCAAATGTACTGCCTTTAATTCGGCAAGTAAAATAGAGGCATTATCCTGTAGCCGAAATGTAATTATTTATAAATCAGAAACTGCAGTATGTTTCATATTTTCCATAACAAATGATTGAATGATTGTTCATTGTTTACTCAGATTTCAACAATTGTTTAGTTATATCACGGCATTTCCTGGGCAATTTACCAGTACTACTGATTCATTTATCCTGACACCAATCAGTCAGTCAGTCGTAAAACTTATCCCACAATCTTGAGCGCCAAGGAGGGCAGCCATTATAACTATTTTAAAGTTATTTTTGGATGTTTAATGGCCCAAAACATGCACAAACATGAAGTTTTGTTATATCTTTAAACATGTGAAACAGTAAAACCTTAGATGTTACGCCTTTTGTTTCTCAAATACCTACATGATGCGCGATTGCTCAAAACTGGCCGGCCTCAAACTGCAAAGCTTTGTTTTTGGTAGCATAGGAAAATTGACATTTCTTAAAAAATAATTGACTAGTCCTTATATTTGCTTTTAGGCTTTAATTTTAATGCATTCCGTGTTATAATTTCCATGCAGAACTGTGGTTGCCATGGCAACCAAGATGATGTTTTTTAAAAACTTTGAAAATTTTCTTGTCTGAAACCGAAGTTTAGATATTTGGTGCGTAGCATTGTCTAGTGGTCCTGTACAACAATTGTTCAAATTATTTCCCTTGGAACCCCTGTTTTACATAGTGATATATAGAGAAAAACTTGTTTGAAACTGAAAGGTCTAGAGCTTAGATATTTAATGTGCAGCATTCCGTACTGGTCCTCTACCAGTATTGTTAAAATGATGCCCCTGGGGTAAAAAAATGGCCCGCCCTTGGGTCACCTATTTTACATAGAGATATATGGGGAAAAACTTTCTGCTGAAACCGAAAGGCATTAAGCTTAGATATATGGTGATTACAATGGTATAGTGGTCCTCTACAAAGATAGTTCAAATTATACTCCTGGGGTCAAAATTGGCCCCGCCCTGGAGGTTCATCTGTTTTACATATAGATATATAGGGACAACCTTAGAAATTTTCTTGTTAAATACTAACTGGTACATAAACATTTCTTTGAAGACCTTCTAAGTCATATTAGGTTTAAAAAAGACAGACAACATAGGGTGTGGGTTTCCGCTCTGTGGCAGTGGAGCTATACTGGTCCTCTTGTATTGGCATACTTGACCGCAAAATGAGTTATTGTGGTTGGCATGACAAATGAATTACATAACTCAGGTAAGCGATCCAGGGGGGCCATCATGGCCCTCTTGTTAAAAGTATGGGACTTTTTGTCGGATGCAAGATGGCTATTTAGAGTCCATTGTTGGAAATCAGCGATTATTTGCTGCGCAATGTCGTTATTTCAACATCGAGTTTATCGACTTCAGGCCATAGACGGACACTTAAATAGGTGTATAACGCGTAAGTTATTTAACAACATTTCTTTTATGAAGGGAAACAAATGAGTTATGCTTGAAGAATTAGATTTAAGTTTTGAAAATATCGCACGTCTATTTTGTCGTCGTAAATATAAAGTTGGGTTATCGGCCTTTACATAAAGACATTTGACGCGCGTCCAGGGCTATCTTCAAACCCGCTGAAACAAGATGTTAGTGGCGTTAACGAAGTTGATAACACAAATGGGCGTGAAGTAAGCCGGAGTAGCCGGCACAGCCGGAACTCCAGCTACTCCGGTCGAATTAACTAGCATCTGATTCGAACAGGAACGGTGCAAAGTCGGGACTTTGTCTGGAAATCCCAACGCCGGAGTGCCACACTCGGGCTCCGAGTGGCACAAAACGGATTACACTCAGATGTATGGCAGCTGGCTGCAATGTTCAGATAAAGTTGGCATTTTGGGCAAGTCTACATACCAACTCCGGCTGTATATTGCTCGAATTACAGAGTTTAACTGGCAATGTGTCAGGTGAAAGTAACACACTATGGCTCCGAATCACGCTAGCCGGATTCCACCCGGATTAATGGCATCCGGCTGCAAAACCCAACCGGAGTTGGGCCAACAGGGTGGGTCCCGCCCTTGTTTTGGCGTGGTTGTTCTAATTAGATGGATTGGACGGTTGATTGATGCATGCCAGGTGAAAGCGCCTCAGACTTACTTCGTGTTGCATGAGGTCCAGTTTCGCCTAGCAGCGCCAGCCGGCTGCCATGACAACCTGAGTTGGGCTTTCCCGAAAAAGTCCCGACTTTGCAACCGTGCTGTTCGAATAAAAGAGGTTAACTGGCATCCTGTCATGTGTCAGGTGAAAGTGCCTTACTTTGGCTCCAATTCGCAATAGCTAGATTCCACCAGGATTTTCGGAAGCTGGATGCAATTTCCAGATATAGTTGGCATTTTGGGCAAGTCTACAGCCCAACTCCGGCTGTATTTTGCCTCATTTAGAGAAAGATTCAGGTGAAAGTGACACACTCTGGCTCCGAGTCACGCTAGACGGATTCCACCCGGTTTTATGGCAGCCGGCTGCAAAACCCAGCAAAAACCTGTACAACATCCATTAATTGTCATGGTAATGTTATTATTGTATACAATACAAAACATTATAACAAAAAAGAGAAATTACTTGTCAGTGTGTTTCTGATTTTGCAGATCGAGAATTAGCACAAGTGGTCTGAAAAAGAGTGAAAACATTTAGACACAAAGAGCAATTTTACCCTTTACTCCAAAAATTATCCCACGAAAACGCAGGTGTGTAGTCTTAATTTGAAGAGCTGGTTATATTCTCAAAACAATAGGCAATCTGTGAATGCAGTCAGAAATAGCGCGTTTCAAGTTCATTTTCAAGTAATCTTAGACGCGAAATCTTCAATATTTCTATTGACGCTAAAAAAGCAAATATTGTCGAGTAATTTATACCACATTGCTGTGGATGAGTCATTCCCAATGTTCAGAAAATGAAACAAGAAACTTGGAATGACGGTGTATTTTTCTGAATTTTTGCACCGTCTATTTTATGAGGCCATAGCTATCTGAACTGTTGGGTTTACTAACATTCTTTGCGTTGCTGCTCTTTGTGATATTTTATTCTGCGTGGGGTTGCATGACGTTGTTGTTGCTTAACTGATTGTAGTTTAACGCAATTATGGACCGCTTTCAAATCATATCACTGCGGTCTGTTAATCTGATTCTCGTACACTAGAACTCAACATTTAACGTTCTTCAACTGTTCACAGCTGGCTACCTTCACATATTCACTAGGTGGCCCTATTTACATATATTCATCTGAACATCCAGATTCCAGGTATAATTCCGGGTTCCATAATTGCAGAGATAAAGCCTGAATGAACATTAACTGTTTCCCCGATACAGGCGCCATCTGACACAATATACAGCAGACAATTGTTTCGCTTTCCATAAAAGGTACCAAAAATAGTACATTTCCCAGGTATGAATACCTAATTATGTTTTCAAAGCAGACGAATACAAACATATAATATCAGGTAAAAGGTTAAAATGGCCGTTTCCTCTTAGTTAAAGTTATACACATGAAGGTTGCTTTCCTATGGCATCCGACTGAGGTCAAATTTGAAAATTAACTGGTTCTGTATTTAGAACGTTCATTAGACGATTGTCTATCAAAACTGTTACGACAACACCAGGAAACACCATGCGTCCATGCCATAGACGGCATCTATATACCTGAGTATTTACGTCATAATGTTACCAAGGTGAACCTGCCTATGTTAAAGTAAGAGAGAGTGGGTGAGTATGAGGATATATTGCTGTGGCGCGAGACGCTTGGAGGCTGTGGGAGTCGCAGAAGATCTGGCGTAATTTAGTAGACATTGTTATTTGTTTGGTTCGTAGGCAATATACTCAGCAGTAAATAAAATAGAAAAAATAACAATGCGAGGTACTTTTTTTTTATAACTCTATAACCACACCGTAGTTCCACAGCAGCCATTGATAGATATTACTATTGACGTCATAATTATTTGAAGAAAATACCCGTGAGACGACATGGGGTGTGTTTGATAATTTAAAAAAAATCAATTTATTATTGAAAATCGTCTGAGAATCGTTTGACTTTATATTGTAAGCACAAGATAGATTGTTCTTGTCAAAATATTCCTTCTGTTTCTGTGCATTACGTACCAATATTGATAGAATATATTAATATGTATACATGTATATGTATGTTGTACATGTAGGATGGTGTCACTCAGTTATTTATTTTTGAAAAATATATTAAAGTCAATTTATCTGTAAAATATATCCTGTGCTACTTTTTATGTCAAATGTCTTTACTGATTAAATAAACATCACAACCAACCACAACCCACGAAAAAATAAAGTAATTCTGGTGGAAATTCTTCAATCGAGTTCATCAGCCGATATTTTGAAAAGACAAGGATTGGTTAAAAGACAAATTGATAATATAATGCAATTTGTCCTCTTTTTACTATGTCTTTCAAAAACATCTGCCAAAATCCCACCAAACGTATGCTTAATCGGAGAAAGGGTTTAACTGAATTATTCTAACCAGGAGACAGCAATTCTTACCTTGCGATCAGCTTCATGAACTACTTTGAACATCTTTTAAACCTATCCAATATGCAGACGCATTTTGATGCATCTACTGCAGGCGACTTTTGAAAACATTGTAGCAAAAGGAGAAAATATTCATGATGACCATTTTGACTCAACTCGATTCACTTATTTTTAACTAGGTCGTTTCAAAGTCATATGCTGCACTTGTTTGCTGTTGTAAAAGGTTCACTTTAAATACATCATGTTTTTTCTAAAATGGAAATTCATAATTTGAATGTGGTTATAATATAAATCAGAAACGTGTATTTGTTACATGCCAATATCAAATAACAATATTCAATGTAATTAAATAAGGACAAACAGAAAGACTAACATATGGATAAGGAGAAGTGATTCTAAGAGTAAACCTGCCAAGGCAGATAACAAAACAGTAATCCAGACGTTAACCACGTTAACTATGAAATATTGACTGAAATGATTGTATCATCTAATTCTCACAGACTTATAACAATAGATGCCGCAAACGGTCAATTAAATTTTAATAAACAATATTAATTTCTTTTAAAACAATCAAATAATCGATTCTGGTCTTACAGACTCGAAAAGGTGCGAAGTTTGATATTGGAAGAACTTTTTACGAACTGGCATACTATAAACATATTCTAACGGTGACAGAATCTCAAAGGTGGCAGCCACTCACTTAATTATTTATTTGCTCATTCCAGAACATTGATTACAGCTTAAAATTAAAAACAAATACTACTTTAAATTGTTAAATATCTTGTTAAAGAGCAGACTTTGGTGACTGTTCAGCCTTTTCATTACGAAATACGATATAATTTAGAAAGACATTATGAAGTATATGTCGGCGTTCATTGGCTTCTTCATAATAACGTTTGACGGGTGAGGTTCGAAATGCGTCATGGGCTATCCACAAATCCGTTGAATCAGGATCTATGTGGCGTTAACTGCAGCAGCCATTTAGTCTTAATTTTGGAGAATTTAAAACCGTTTTCGTTTGAACAGGTTTGTAGGTTATTTAAACCTGTCTATAATTGTCTTTCGATTGTATTCATATGTTTTGATATGTAACATAAACAGAAATCATCATCATAAACAAACAAGAGGGCCATGATGGCCATGGATCGTTCACCTGAGTCATGAAATGTGATTTGTCATGCCAATCACAGTAACTCATTTTGCAGTCAGGTAAGCCAATATCAGAGGACCAAGAGGACCACAGAGCGTAAAACCCACACCCTATGTTGCCTGTCTTTTGTCAAGTTAATATGACTAAGAAGGTCACCCAAGACATGTTTATACAGTTAGTATTAAACAAGAACATTTCTAAGTTTTTCCCTATATATCTCTATGTAAAACAGGTGACTCCCAGGGCGCGGTAAATTTTGACCCCAGGAGTATAATTTGAACAATCTTGGTAGAAGACCACTAAACTATTGTACTCACATATATATCTCAGCTTTACTTATTCCCTATATATCTCTTTATAAAACAGGTGACGTCTGGGGTTGGACCAGTTTTGACCCCAGAGGCATAATTTGAAATATCTTGGTAGAGGACAACTAGCTAATGCTTCACACCAACTAACTAAGTTCTAGGTCTTTCGGTTTTAGACAAGAATATTTTTAAAGTTTTTCCATATATATGTAAAATCTATGTAAAACAGGTGACCCCCGGGGAGGGGCCAATTTTGATCACAGGGGAATAACTTGAACAATATTTATAGAGGACCACAAGACGATGCTACACATTAAATAAGGTCACCCAAGACATGTTTATACAGTTAATATTAAACAAGAATATTTCTAAATTTCCCTATATATCTCAATGTAAAACAAGTGAACCCCTAGGGCGCGGACAATTTTGACCCCAGGAGTATAATTGATCAATCTTGGTAGAAGACCACTAAACTATTGTACTCACCATATATCTAAGCTTAAGGATTTTTCGTTTCAGACAAGAAGATTGGTGTGACGCCTGGGGTGAGACCAGTCTTGACCCCAGAGGCTTAAATTGAATAATCTTGGTAGAATACAACTAGCTAATGCTTCACACCAAATATCTAAGCTTTAGGCCTTTCGGTTTCAGACAATAATATTTTCAATTTGTTTCCATATATAATTATATTTAAAACAGGTAACCCCCGGGGAGAAGCCAATTTTGATCACAGGGGAATAATTTGAACGATCTTTATAGAAGACCACAAGACAATGATACACATTAATTATCGAAGCTCTAGGCCTTTCAGTTTCAGATAAGAAGATTGTTAAGGCTTTCCCTATATATCTCTATGTAAAACAAGTGACTCCTGGGGGGGGGGGGGGGGGGGGGGGGGGGGGGGCGGCGGCAATTTCTACCCAAGGGGCATAATTTGATCAATCTTCGTAGTGGACTACAAGATTTTTCTACACACTAAATACCTAAGATCTAGACCTTTCAGTTTCAGACAAGAATATTTTCAAAGGTTTTTCTCTATATATCTCATTGAAAAACAGGTGACCCCCAGGGCGGGACCAATTTTAATCCCAGTGACATAATTTGAACAATCTTTGTAAAGGACTACTAGACATTGCTACACACCAAATATCGAAGCTCTAGGCCTTTCGGTTTCAAACAAGAAGATTTTTGAAGTTTTCAAGCAAATTTCAAGGGCCATAATCCAGTCTTGCATGGCCGGATCTGGCTGGTTTGCAAAAGGAAGCAAGCTCTCATGGATACCTAACTTCTGTGTAAGTTTGGTGAATATCAGATAGTAAATGGAGCCTCTATTGTGTTCACAAGCTCTATTATAGCAATTTTGACAATTTAAAGGGCCATAATCCAGTCTTGCATGGGCGGATCGGGCTGGTTTGCGAGAGGCTGAAATTTGTTACTCGATAAATGGGAATACAAACATAATTCGTCAATTTTTGGTTATTAAAATGCAAATAAAAACCTCCGTATATCACCTAAAGAGAACTTTGAATGGTATCAACTTCCTTTTGGTTGGTGAATAACAAACTATGTCTACTTGGTCACACCTGACGACCTTTATACTCGAGCTCCATGCACGTACATGTGAAAGGAAATAACAATTGCAGATTAAGTTTATGTATTTATTGTCAGAAGAGCATGTCAAAAATTGTAAATTTTATTAAACTGCCAATTTAGAAACAGAAGGACCTTGTTGGCACAATATCGCTCACCTGAGTGCAAGAGCTCACAAGACATGAAGAATCAAAGGGAAAGTTTCTGCATTATTATATTGAGAAATATGTCAATTTTAAATCACATTCCATCAAGTTGAAATAGTTCTTTAAACCATGTACTAGACTGAGAGAAAGTGTTTGAAATATGCAAAACTCATCAAGACAATTATTCTGACAAAGATTCAAAATGCAATATCAAGTGTGTTATCAAGATTTTCCTTCATTTGGCCTAGTGACCTATTTTTGTTTACCCGATATTACCCTTATTCGAACACGGACTAGATATCATTTAAGATAAACATTCAATATGGTATTGTATCAATGTGGGGTTGGGGGAGTCGGGCATGGGCCTCATGGGCCCCATGGGCCCCCGCTAAATCCGCCACTACATTTGCCACGCTTTTTTTTTTGTTTACCATTAATGTTTCGACGCATGGGCCCTACGGCCCCCGGTTAATCCGCCACTACATTTGCCACGCTTTTTCTTTGTTTACCATTAGTGTTTCGACGCACGGGCCCTACGGCCCCGGTTAATCCGCCACTGTATATTTCACGTGACTTATTTCGTGGGGTGGGGGGAGTCAGGCACGGGCCCTATAGGTCCCCGTTAAATCCGGCACTACATTTGCCACGCTTTTTCTTTGTTACATTCATTTTTCAACGCACGGGCCTTACGGCCCCCGGTTCATCCGCCACTGTATATTTCACGCGACTTCTTACTTTTTTTCCTTTCCTCTTCGCAAATGTTAATAATGTTAACAAGCGTCCATATTTGACCTCTCGGTGCATTCATTTCTAAAACATTTCTTAAACTTATATTGGAGTACTCACGCCTTAAGTTTTTCACTGATGTTCCAACAACATTAAAATGATATTTATGGGGGAGATCCTAACCTTTTAAATGCAGTTTTGTTGAATCCATGATAAACTATTTTTCTCGCGCATTTTTTCTCGCGTTGTTTGATGCTTACAGCAATTGGCATGCTGCCAACTCCGAAAAAAATAGTATTACTACTATGACCAGGGGCTAAAGCCCCAGGCCAAAAACAAAGAAGGCACACAATTATTTGAATACTTTTTGGATGAAATCAGTCTGTTTACCGGATATCATGCTATAAACCCTTTCTCGCCTCAAGATTTTTTTGACACATCTGCAGCTGATGGCTTTTAAACTTTTCATAGAGAATTTCCAAATTTTTGCATCAGTGTTTGCAAATTCGTCTGCTGCAGATTTCTTTAATGTGGGCAATGGTTAAGAATACTAAAAACTAATGGAAAAAAATAAATTAAATTTTAAAAACATGAAAGCATCATTTTTATGACACTTAGATATAGTATAAAACATAGAAGACGCTTTTAACGATTACAAAGCAGGTCATTGCATTATAATCAAAGGTTTATTTTATGAAGGAAAGAGATAACATATGGACAATTGAGCTTTGAAGTGGTTTTGAACCCTGTCCTTTATACGAAGGATTTTGATGGCTCTGCAGCAGTATGATTTGTTTTTGAAAGAATTGTAAAACATTGTGTGGAAAGGAGAAATTGCTTGTTATATGCAATTTCCCTTTTGCAGCAATCTTTTAAAAAATCTTCTGTTGAAACAAAATGTGCTATAGAAAACGAATACCAAAATTCTATATCAGCAAAACCATCCTTAAAGTTGTATTAATCTTTAGGGTACGAAAATGAACCAAATTTCAAAAGAAAAGTGTATAGAATGATAAGCCATATTTTAGCCTGTGCTATTTGCTAAGAAATTATGCACACAGTGATTGAATACTTATTGTACATTTCAAAGTAATACAATATCATTAATTTGAACTGATCTATTTCCATACGTTCCCTATCATGTGACCCACATAATAAACCTGACTATGGACGAGAAATTACCCGCTTTATAACCATCGAGTCCTGATTTGAACGATGGAAAACGAAACTAGACCCTTGGTATTCTTGGAAGACTGATTGAACTATATTTATATATAGTCACGCAGTTTAATAAAACAAGAGGGCCATGATGGCCCTAGATCGCTCACCTGATTTATACAATGTGATTTGTGATTCAAAACACGTGACAAAATCTCAAACTGCTGAAACAAAAAATGCAGTCTCCAGTGTTGAAAAGATTTTCCTTTAATTTTCCTAGTGGCATAATTTTAGAGTCATTATTCGAACTTGACCTAGATATCATTAAGACAAACATTCTAACAAAATTTCAAGCTGCTGAAGCAAACAATGCGGCCTCTAGAGGTTTAACAAGATTGTTCTTAACGTTGGCCTTGTGACCTAGCTTTTGCATGTACATGATCCATATTTACATAGCAAGACAAACATTCTGATGAAGTTTCAATATTTTCAAGTCAAAAATGCAGCCTCTAGAGTGTTAACAAGAGTTTCCTTCAGTTTTGCCTAGTGACTTACTTTTGACCAACATGACCCATATCCAAACTTGGCATACATATTACCAAGAAAAATATTCTGATGGTCAAGTTAAAAATGCGGCTAGTGACCTAGTTTTTTACCTCAAATTGCCCAGTAGCCTGTATGGTGTAAACAATGAATTGTTAACGATGCAGGACGGATGACGAACGACGCACGACGGTCGACGCACGACGGACGACGAACGGACGACGGACAATTGATTGATTGATTGGGATTTAACGCCGTTTTTAACAATTTCTCAGTTATATCACGACGGCCAGGTCACCTACTCATGCATTTCCTGGTTTTCTCACACCAGTACTTCACACAACAAACTTCCCAAACAACTGGCTGCTTTTCCACATAGACTTAGCCCATTGGTGGAAGACGAATGACGCATGTCGCGTTGACTTTTGTCAATCGTCGGAAAGAAAGTTGGCCGAGCCGGGATTCGACTCACAACCCCTGGATTAACAGCCCGCGTCGCTACCGACTGAGCTACCGGGGCTCGGCGACGACGGACAAATGTGATCACATGTAAACAGGATTACACTCATCTTGAAATAAGTTAATATCTAGAAAATTGGAAGAAGTGTAAAATGTTGCTGGAGATATTGTTCGATTTGACATCTCGTCATTCCCCCCAAGTTGTTTCCATAAGTTGTCTGAATCAGCAAAAGGGTAAAGTTGAACCCTTTCCCAGGTACAGACGCTAATCTAGTATCACTTCTACACCAGTGACTCAACTAATATAATTTGAACCCCGTCTAGAAAGTTGAGTCTGTTTACATGTTTAGTCCTAGATGCAACTTATGACAAATAAATAAAACTATAATTGTATCTCCATAAGTATTTAGCTAATTTTCCTTTATAAGACACCAACTCGCAAGGCTCATTGTGACTTCCAGGTAAAGTATTTAAGTAAGCTATATGCTATTTCATCCAATGTAAACCCATGTGTTGTGTCATATATTATAATAGGTCTACCTTGTTGGTACTAGGGATACATATGTATCATCAAAGTGCTAAAGGTATCACAGGCATCATCAAGGTGCTAAAAGAATCGCAGGCATGATTATGCATACGTCTTCTTGAGATTGCAATGGGTATACATGTTGATGATTACATGTAATAACTAACATGACAGTTTCATGCAATGATGATCATGTAAAAGCTACACCGGTGTACTGAGTAAGACCTTGAATAGGTCATCATTTAAATTTTGGAAATAATAAAAATCTTTTACTTTCTGGAGAAGATCTTTCTGTTATCCTTGATTTCATGTAAGTATGGGTTTTATGCTTTAAAATATGTTTGGGTGATTTAATAAGGGAAGTGTGAGGAGTAAAGGCCAACAACATGAAGCTTTAACCTTTATCAAATAGTACATTACAAATATAAATATGAGCCGTCCCGCGAGAAAACAAATATTATGCCTCTGTGTAATGTATCTACCCAGATCAGCCTGCGCAGTCCGCGCAAACTGATCTGAGCCGGCACATTCCGTCTCAGGGTGATAGAGGTATAGAGTAATGATTCCTGAAACAGAAAATCCACAGGAGGCGAAAAGTGTTTATCCGGGTTAGCCTGCGCGGCATGCTTAGGCTGTTCCGGGTCGATACATTACGCAGAGGTCATAATGTTGGTTTTCTCGTGGGTAGGCTCATATGTAGATTACTTAAATTATCAGTTTTGGGAACGGTGTGATTGTGTAACCCAGTGTACATATTGCAAAGGTTTAAAGATAAATACATGTACATATTTTATGTAAATACGATGTATATAAAAGTTTTTACTCTTTGATGCATTAACAGCAGACACCATTTGAACACATTGTAACACAATGAGAAATGCCTTTTAACGTTCCATTTCTCCTTTCGCCACATGTTTTAAACTCTAGTCATTATTGACGCCGCGTGGAAGCGCGGCGTCAGTATGGGATAGGTTTTAATTTTGTACCATGGGGTGACGTAATCGAAAAGGGAGCAATCAATAAATATTATTGTATAGAAAAACTCTGTAATATGTTTGAAAAAACAGCCTTTATGATGGAATAAATTGTATTAACTGATTTAAGAAACAACAAGATACAAAATATGTACATCTTTTACCGTTGTTACAAAACTTTAGACACATTTAAATTGTTTTTAATAACTGTTCCCCAACTAACTAGGCTAAGCTATTTTTATGAGTTGATTTACGGAGTTCATTAGGCTACGCTATTTTAATTGTTTGGTTTACTGCTCTGAAGAGCTCAGAAAAAAGATTCGGGTGATGTTTTTTCCTATTTATTATGCCCCCTTCGAAGAAGAGGGGTATATTGCTTTGCACATGTCTGTCGGTCGGTCCGTCGGTCCGTCTGTAGACCAAAGCCCATTGGTCAAAGGTCAAGGTCACAGTGACCTTTAACACAAAAACCCTTTTAAGCTTGTCCGAGTAATAACTCAACAATGCCTGGACCTATGGTCCTCAAACTTGACTTGCAGGTTGGGCCTGACTAGTAGATGAACCCTATTTATTTTGAGCTCATTGAGTCAAAGGTCAGGGTCACAGTGACCTTTAGCACAAAAACCCTTTTTAAGCTTGTCCGAGTGATAACTCAATAATGCCTAAACCTATGGTCCTCAAACTTGACTTGGAGGTTGGGCCTGACCAGTAGATGAACCCTATTTATTTTGAGGTCATTGGGTCAAAGGTCAAGGTCACAGTAACCTTGAACACAAACACCCTTTTTAAGCTTGTCTGAGTGAAGACTCAACAATGCCTGGACCTGGAGGATACATAATATCTGCAAATATCAGTCATCATCACAATGGGATGAAGAACTGTACCTACCATCCTCAAACTTTGAATGAACATTGTTCATAATCTTAAAACTGACTCATAGACATCCAATGTGAAATGACAAATCAACTGGCATTTCGGTCCATGCACATTTTACTCAATTGTCCTAATATTCCTGACAACATGGCGCTCAGGGGGGGCATAATGTTTGACAAACATCTCTTGTGTCTGTTGTATTACTAAACTTAAAACGTTCCTCCCCATACAGTTGTTCATTCAGACCAATGTATTCTTGCTATATGTTGACTATACATGAGAACTTTTTCTTTTAATTTCATAAATGCTTAATTTTGATATTAAATATCTTTAAACTTGTTACAATTATTTGTATTTTTTGTTTATATACTCTCGTTTTTTGTTATCATACTTCTGCTCAACTTGAAGGAAAATAAACTTCCCTCTCTCCTTCCAAACGGTTTGAAGACTTAAATTGTCATTTCACGACTAAACTTTACATGCTGAATATCACATAGATCGTAGCATATAAAGTGTATAATCCTTCTGTCAAAATGGACTCTTTTTGCTCTTGATAACATTTTACTATAGACTATGGTATCTAGGTGAGCAATAAAGGAACATCTTGGACTTCTTGTTTAAGATAAAGGTACATTTGGCCTTCTTGTTCAAAATATTTACATCCTGTCCGTTTGCACAGGTTATTTAAATGTATTGAACTGCATCTGCTTCCCTTTAAGTCATGCTTTAAAATCATGCGCGGCGTCTTTGATGCTTAGCATCAAAATTCGTCTTGTACTTTCATTTAAACAGATTAAAACTGCTCACTGTGAGAAATGTGTAAATTTTCAAACAATATCTTTAAGTTGTTTGAAAGTGAACCACATCTAACTGCATCTGCGTTTGAGAAAGGGTTAAAACGGAATGATCAAAAATGAAATTCTTGAAGAAATCACCGGAAGAAACGCGACAACGAAAATCTAGAGATTAAGTATACTTTTGGATAATGGAAATATTTCGGACAAGGGAAAGAATTGTTCAGTTGGGGCATTTTAAGTTCTGCAACAATGGTTTATTTTAGTTGTCTGCTGCAGACAAACATTTAATGAATAAATCCCTTATTTCCATGACACAGATGCATTTTGAAAATATTCTCAAATCAAAGTACTGAAAACACTTTAACCCGTCGGCTTGTTATGGTGTTGTGGGTGTAAAAACTGTCAACATTTTTAGAAGGTATTTTACTACCAACATTATTGATGGGGAAATATTTTGGAAAATATATGGGCTTTTTGTATTTTAATGCAAGCTAGACTTTGCAGTAGTAACGCAATCATTCCAGTACATGTTTAAACTTTAATTATAAACATACACTGCAAGTGTAAAAGGCATTACAAAATTAACACATTCTGCTTGCCAAATTTATTTATATAAACAAGAAATTAATAAATAGACCCAAATAGGTATATCAAAGGACATACATTAGTTATGAAAAGTGGAATACATCTATACAAATCGAGTTAATTTTTACCTAATACCTTGGGTTTCAATTTAGAAGTTTTTTCCAATGAACACATTTGGATACAAGGAACAAAGACGATGAATTAGTATACTTTTAAACAGAAAAGAAGACATGGTTGGAAAATAATAAACTGCTATTATGACTGTCCTCGATTAGAAATCAGGTTTTTATGCAAAAAATGGGACAATAAGCATGATAATCACGAAACTGATATACAAATGTTAGAAAGAACACACGTAGTGACAGCCAATACATATGGTTAAAGGTGCTGAACATCAGATAGAGATAAAAATGTTCATATTGCTAATAGTGACAACAAAGTAAGTTATAACAAGTTCAAAACTATTTTGGCCGTAAATGTTGAAAAACACTTTATAGAAATTCATGAAACTGTACACAATTTGGCTTGCTGTGTATGTCTACCCAGTAAAAATGAAGCATAAACCATCAATATTTCGATGTTTTTTTGTACTGGAAAGTGAAATTATTGCTTACACTTTATCCCATAATTAAGAATCTTATATTTCAAGATAACTTTTAAACAGTTTTAAGATTTTGTCTATACTATCTATAATCTGGAGTTCAGCACCTTTAACGCTTTCCCACTTAGACAATATTGCCTAATCTACTATTTCATGTCCATCTAAGGATATGATATCCATACCTATAAAATAAGGATGCACAATGTTCACCATTTGCGTATAGAGTATTGGCAATCGGTGGTGATTTGACACCTTTTTTTTATTTAATCCACTATTACTATATTAAATATAAATATATTTTAAATAAGAATAATAGTAGTAAAGAAATTAAATCCTCTTTCGTCAGGACTTACAGGAGTCATTTAGAAATTTGTCATTTAAGTTCTTGCATCAGTATTTGGAGGTATGGACAAATAACACGTACATTTTAAAAGATTCATTTTCAATCAGTTGATATTACAAACGGAAAACAGCAATAATATAAAGGTTAGGTTTATTTGTGAAGCCCATTATGTTGTATTCATATCCGGAAATCTAGTAAAAAACGTTACACACGTTAATCAATTTGGACTGATCCCAACAAAACAGGTTTGGAATACCATTTCATTTCCATTTCATTTTTGTGAAAAGATTAGTTAGTCTTAACGGCTGTAAAACGTTTGCAGAAGTTTGTCAGTTAAGTTTTTTTAACATACTTATGCTTCAAATACGAAATTCCCTTGTCCTAAATATTCGGCTGAATGGAGCCACGCCAAATTAAAACCGACCATAAAAATCAATGGCAGTTACGATCTATCTCAATTTTAAACTTGTATTGTCAGTTCTTTAAGTCATTGTTCTTCCTGTGAGGAGTCTGTGATTCTTGTGTAAGTAGATGACGAGCGGACACGATCCTGATAACACTTCCCAGATGCACAGCCTGATATGAATACACTGGTCCCAGAGAACCGAGGTTTTGTTGTGTATGACGTGGCTCATTTGGTGAAGACATCTAGTACCACCTGCAAAGAATAACAAAGCTGTTCTGGTAAATTGTAACAATGCTAACTCATGCAAACAAAGCTGATTACATGACGCACTACTTTTTCTTATCCAACGGATTGCTTACGTAAGGAACTACATCCTATGACTCAGTGTTAGGGGAAATACGTACACGAACATTTTGACAAAATAAACTCACAAAGTTGTATCTCTAACTCTATTTCTAAACTCATACAGACTGATACTTATTCACCCCAATGCAGAATTAATTATTTGAGCATGGTCCTAAACTTGGATTTCTTGCGAATGTAAACATTTGTTTCACATTTAGAATGACGTGGTATCTATTTAGTAGATGTCAAAGAACACCCATGTTATTACTTCTTTATTCCAATGTGCATCAACAAGTTTCAATCCTCAATTTTCAAACATTCTTCAATTTTTACAGGTGGAACAACCTATATTTGTGAAAATATTTACATGTTAGCTTTACAAAAAGAAATGGGGGGATAAGGTTGATGTTTTATGCAAGAAAGAAAATGGTTCCCAACATACTCTAATTTCACTATCAGACAAGGTCAAGATACCGAAAATGATCAAATAAAAATGTTACAGTGTTTCATATACAAATTCACAATGATCTTTCAAAGAACATTCAAGTTTCGTTTACCACCCAAACCAAGGTTTTGCAGCTTGAATCAGGCCAGTTTTGTGTTATTGCGCATCATACAGGTCTTCAACAAAAATGTTAAGAATCGCGTATTATATTTAGGTTGTATTTTGCATGTGTATAATGAAACGATCCACCGTCATATAAATGCGTGTTTCGGGCCATTAAACAAGCAAAGAAGAAATAATTAAATAGAAATTTTAGGGAAAACATTATGCAAGGGTTGTCTAATACCTAATGGCTTAATGCCCACATGAGCCACTGGTCCACTCCAGGCAATCAGTTCCATCACATTTGAAGACATGTGACTGCATTCAACCACGTAGGTGACCTATACGGCTTCATTCATTGCTGACAACACAAAATTGACCTTTCATATATTTGACCCAAAATATCTCAAGGTAAACAATTATACCAAATAAATCCTTTCCAGAGCACTGCCGCGTGGTCCCGACTTTGATTCTCGTGAGAGCAGGGTCACAATTTGAAACCTTCAAACGAATTTAGCCAAAGTACTGGTCGAGTATATGTGAAGCAGACACTTAGAGTAAATAAGGTAAAAAGTAGGAACACGCGAGTTGTTTAATGGTTTTGATTTCCTTTTCTGAATGTTCTGTCTTTGAATATTGAAGCCAAAACCTATGAAACTTAAACTTATCAGCTGAGAAAGTAAACCTAGAAAAAAAGCGGACTTTTACTATCTATTCATAAAGCTCTTAAGCACGATTTGATAATGGTGAGCTTTCATGAACGACATTTGTCTGTCGTGTGTGCACTCTAGAGGCTGTCATATATACATATTATAGGACGATGTTGATATTTTGATATTGATCATTCTAACATACTTAGACCTCTGTGTCTTTTAGATGCTTATTGATTTTATATTGTATTAGAATGCGTCCAATGATCAGGAGCAATAAACGTGGAAACTTATAACAATGTCTTAATTATTACATGGTGTCAGAAGTTTGACGAATCCTTGGCCTAATAATGGACGGATTAAGTTGCTCAGCGCCTTGTATGGTATGGGAAGCCCCGGACTTGGAATCTGCATGGTTCGTTACACACGCCAATTTTGTGTTTAATGGCCCGATAAGTTCGAAAGAAGAGGAAGAAAAATGTGCTTACCTCATGATTTGGGTTGGAGATCAAGGCAGAACGATATACGAGACCTGGAATCTTACTGCAGATGAAAAGAAAGTACTAAAGACGTATCTTGATAAATTCCAGGCTCATGTAAAGCCAAAGACTAGTATTGTGTACAATCGATAAAAATTTCAGAGTCGTTTACAAGGAGATGAAACGTTCGATCAGTTCGTCACTGACTTACACACTTTGGTACGAGACTGTGCATATGACAATCCAGAAGAAATGGTGCGAGACCGAATAGTGTTCGGTGTTAAAAGTAACAAAGCGAGGGAGAAATTGATCTGTGAAGGATCAGGATTAACATTAATAAAAACAATTGCTATTGTTAGGTCATATGAAATCAGCAAAGCACAATCACAAAAAATGAACAGTGAATCTGGCTCAGCCGTAAATAGTGTTTCAGAAAAACAGACAGGTTATAGCTTTAAAAAGCATGACAAATATAAACACAATCAATCATCATGTTCTAGGTGTGGAAATGACGACTTGTCAAATCAAAAATGTCCAGCCATGGGAAAAAATGCGATAAGTGTGGAAAAGCTTACCATTTTGCAAGAAAATGTAGATCCACGCAACAAAACAAACCTCACAGAAACAAAAAACATCACAGAAAGAGTTTCAATTAAATTGATCTAGATTCTCAGTCTGAAGACTCAGATTCTGAGACATTTTATGTTGGTATGGTGATTGAGTTAAGTGGCCAGGAGTATAATGTTAATGCCCTGAACAATGAATGGTTGCTAGATACCAAAGTGAATGGCTAGACAATAACAATGCAACTAGATACAGGTGCAAAGTGCAATGTTATTTCTAAAAAAACTTTCAAATCATTGAAAAAGAAATACAAGTTGATTAAATCAAGTTCTGTTTTAAGATCATACAGTGGACACATGTTAAGCACCATTGGACATGTTATTATACCAGTTCAAGTAAAAGAACAAGAATATAAAGTTAAATTTCAAGTAGTTGAAATGAATCAAGCAGAAACAATATTAGGGGCAGAGACATGTAAAGATATGAATCTTGTTAAAAGAATAAATTCAATAGAAAAAGTGAATTCTGTTCCTGAAGACATTAAAGATGGTTTCCCGGAAATATTTACTGGTCTAGGGTGCTTACCAGGTAAAAATCACATTACGATTGATAACGAGATTAAACCGACAGTTCACGCGCCCAGGAAAATTCCAGTTGCTTTGAAAGAAAGAGTAAAAAAGGAACTACAGTCAATGGAAAGACAAGGTGTCATTGTACAACAGAAAGAACCAACAGATTGGGTAAATTCCATGGTTACTGTTATAAAACCAAATGGAAAGTTGAGAATATGTATGGACCTAAAGGATTTAAATAAGGCTATTAAAAGGGAACACCACCCATTAAAGACTATAGAAGAAATATTGCCACAAATTACAAATGCCAAAGTGTTTACAAAGCTTGATGCAACTTCGGGTTTCTGGCAGTGTGCATTAGACGATGATAGCCAAAAACTATGTACATTTAACACACCTTATGGAAGAAACAGCTTTACAAGGTTACAATATGGTGTTAAATCAGCCCCAGAAGTCTATCAGAGACTCATTTCAAATATGCTACAAGATATTGATGGCGCAGAAACTATTGTGGATGATATTTTAATCTGGGGTAAGGACTTGACAGAGCATAATACTAGGCTGAAGAATGTGCTACATCGTATTCAAGAGAATAATCTTAAATTAAATCAAGAGAAGTGTAGATTTAGACAAAACTCAGTAAGTTATGTTGGATATGTTTTGTGAAAGCAGACCAAGAAAAGGTTAGAGCAGTCAAGGAGATGCCAAAACCTGAAAACACAAAAGAATTGATGACTTTTTTAGGTTTTATTAATAATTTGGGAAAGTTCATACCAAATTTATCACAAAAAAGTGCACCAATTAGAACACTGTTAACAAAAGACATTGAGTGGCACTGGGAACAAGAACAAAGTGACTCATTCGAAGTGCTAAAGAAAGCTATAAGTACAGCCCCAGTACTTCAGTATTACGATCCAAGCAAAGATGTAGTTTTGTCGGTGGATGCCTCGTCAAAAGGCATTGGAGCAGTTCTGCTACAAAATGAACACCTATAGCCTATGCGTCAAGAGCGCTTACAACATCACAACAAAAGTATGCTCACATAGAGAAAGAAGCTCTCGCGATATCATATGGTTGTACAAAATTCCATCAATATGTATTTGGAAGATCTGTTAAAGTTGAAAGTGATCATAAACCACTTCAGGCTATTTTTAGCAAACAATTACATCAAGCACCACCGCGGTTACAGCGCATTTTGTTAGCATTACAAAGATATGATTTGAAGGTAACCTACAAACCAGGGTCAGAAATGTACATTTCTGACTGTTTGAGCAGAGCATTTTTAAATGAAACGAATGAAGACTTGAACGGTGAAGAAATAAGTTTAAACCTGTTGTCATATTTACCGGTTTCTGAGAAAAAAATGAGAAAGTTTCAAATTGATACACAAAATGACTTTGTAATGAAAAGGTTAAAGGAGACAGTTATTGAAGGTTTGCCTGAAATTAAGAAAACATTAGATATGGACTTGCAATCTTACTGGAACTTTAGAGATGAGATTTCAATAGTTGACAATATGCTGTTCAAATCACACAAACTAATAGTGCCTAAATCACTTAGACCAGAAATGTTAGATAAAATACACGAAGCACACTTGGGTATTACCAAATGTAAAAGTCGAGCAAGAGAAACCCTCTTTTGGCCAGGAATGTCTACAGATATTGAGAATAAAGTCGCGGCATGTGAAAAATGTGTTGAAAACTACAACAGAAATCCAAAGGAACCACTCATGAAGACAGAAATACCTGATAGGCCGAGGTCTAAAATAAGTGTAGACTTGTTTCACTTTAAAGGAAATAATTACTTGTTGTCTATGGATAGGTTTAGTTCATGGCCTGAAATTGCCAAATTAGACAACATGTCAAGTCAAAATACAATAATGTACTTAAAGAGCCAATTTTCGAGATATGGAATTCCGGATGAAGTGTTTTCGGATAATGGACCTCAGTTCTCAAGTTCAAGTTTCACAGAATTTTCGAAGAAATATGGTTTTGTACACACAACAAGTTCTCCAATATATCCTCAGTCAAATGGACATGCAGAAAGAGGATTACAAACTGTAAACAATCTGCTAAAGAAAGCAAGTGATCCATATTTATCTGTTATGATATATAGAGACACTATAATTAAAGGAATAGGCAAATCACCATCACAATTATTCTTAGGAAGAAGGCTCAAAACAACGTTGCCAATGACAACACCACTTTTAAAGAGTACCGGTATGTCTACCAACAACATAGTTCAGAAAAAACATTATCTTCAGAATAGAAACAAGTTCTATTATGATAAGCGTTGTGTAAAAGAACAGCCAAGTTTAAAAGCCGGTGAACAGATTATCATGAAACGTAGTCACAAAACAAACTGGGAACCAGCCATAGTTGTTAAAAAACATGATTCTCCAAGATCATATTGTTCGTAACAATAACAATAGAGAGCTATATCGTCGAAATCGTACACATCTTCGTTCAACAAAGGCTAGTTTTCGACCACAAGAGGAAGAAGATTCGTTCCAAAACATTCTGAATTATGAACAAGAAACATCAGAGATGACTTCACCTTTATTAGAGACAAACGTAACAACAACTCGATCAGGTCGACAAGTCAAGCTACCGTCAAGATTCAGTGATTTCGTGGTTACAAAATAATATTAAACTTAGATCAGATTCATCATTGTGAGCAGCAGTTAATTGGGCATAATAATCCCAGCTGTCACAGTAATACTTGACCTTAAAACAACTTCATAAAATTGTGAAAAAAGTTTAATAACACTAGTATTGAAGTCAAACCAGATTTTATGTAAATGTCGATATAACAAACTATTATAACAACTAGTCATCAGTGTTCTAGACAATATTGTGGTTAAGCTTCTAGCTTTATATTTACTTAAGTTTAATAGTTTTTAGTTTGGATAGGAACAAGAAGTTCTTTCAGTTAGCTTTTATTTTAGCTATGTTTAACCTCTTAAAATGTTTCTACAGTTGAGATTTATAACAGAAACAAAATAATGAATATGTGTGAACATTAGAAACTCATTATTATAATGTGTGAACCTTAGAAACTCTGTACCAGAAGAAAACACCAAATGACTTTTGATAAGATCAATCTTAAGAAGGGAAATGTCATATATACATATTATAGGACGATGTTGATATTTTGATATTGATCATTCTAACATACTTAGACCTCTGTGTCTTTTAGATGCATATTGATTTTATATTGTATTAGAATGCGTCCAATGATCAGGAGCAATAAACGTGGAAACTTATAACAATGTCTTAATTATTACAGAGGCCACATTTATTCATCCAATCTTCTTGAATCTTATGCAGAACGTTTGTTGCGGTGATATCTCAGCCAAGCCCAAAAACAATGTTACGAGGTTTACATTTAGGAAAACATTGTGGATATTCTGGAGGTCGCATTTTTTTGTAGCATGCTAAAACTATGTCGAAATATGTGTGTATTGATTAAAGATGGGAACGAATTAATTTCGAATGTACGAAACATTGCCGAATATTCGAATGCGAATATTGATTGTTTTCTAACGACTTTTTTTAAAGATATAAACTTTAAACTAACAAAGAAGAAATATTAATGTCTAACAGATATCTTGAGTTGGAGCTAATCATGATAAAGGATGAGGTGATAAAGAGAGTTTATGAGTCATCGGTAATGTTTTATTATAACGTATGTCAAACCTTAAATAAAAACATCTGTACTTCTGTCCCGCATTTTTAGTCGCGCTGGACTGTAACTTAAAAACTTAGGATCAGACTGGCAAATAACACTGTGGAAAATTTCCGCTTTTCACCGAAGTCTCGAAAGTTTCCTGCTGCAAATTTGCTTTTATAAACGTAAAAAAAACCTAAGTAAGAACAAGAAGAAAAACAAAATCGAGCAAAGAAACATCATACATGAGTAACTTCACGAAATACCTTGCGAACGAAAATGTTTTCGAGTTTTCTTCTTGAATTCTTAAACGTTTTAGTGAAATACATCTTTAACGATAAAAAGTGTAAGTACGTTTCAAAACGTGTAATATAAATGTACATACTACCTTATATTAGGAAAGCCACGCTTTTTGAAGTGTAAATATATCAGTATTCGGATCAACCTTATTTCGGATACCTAAATATATTCTAATAGTGAAATCAATATTCGACTATTGTTTTCAGTATTTGTTCCCATCCCTAGTATTGATGATATTGAGGCTAGTTTCGAATACGGGTCATGTTGTATCAAAAACAAGGTCACTAGCCATCATTTGTGTTGACTATAATATTAAATCTACACAATATTGGATAACAATACTCCATATGCCTGACCGTAGACTTCCTGGTAATTGTCATAAAATGTTGAAGAGTCTAGATGAAAGTGAAAGGAATACATGGGCAACGTCAATTAAACATTTATTGTATCTTTATGGCTTTGGGTATGTCTGACAAGCGCAAGAAGGGGTTAACAAGGACATGTTTTAGCTGCATTCAACCAACGACTGAGAGACTGTCTGCAACAAAACTGCTTATAATAAATATATAAATATGAGTCCACGATGCTCAATTTACAAACATTTTAAAAGCATGTTAAATCCAGAAATATATTTAACTTTAAACCTATCATTCTATCTTAGGAAAGACGAATATCATGTATTCTTCAACAGTTTTCAATATTCTGATGTACGGAGACGTTTTTTGTATTCTTGGTATCTTGGAAGGTCTACTTATTATAGATTCCATTCATTAATTAGCACTATCGATGAAATGACCATTATGCAAAATTGCAGTCTTCATTTCACCAGTCATGAAAATTAAAGAGTCTGAAAATAGCAAACATCAACAATTTATATAGTTATTAAAAAGCAACTAAAAATCTTAACAAATCAACATTTGATATATATTCCTACAACTTTGTATCATATGCCAACTATGTATACTTATTTATGCATGTATGTATATATTGTAATATATCTATAGGTGCTACCTTTTTACGAACAAACAGTAAGATGATTGTAAATAAAAATTTAAGAGCATACTTTGGCAATAAAAAATGATTTATATTTAATTGACTAGATGATAATAATGTTAATCTCATGTTTTTTGCATGATCACAAAATGTTCGGAATTCGTTTTGCTGTCGTCTATTATAACGAACAGAAAATAATAAAGTAAAGACTTTCAGAAAATCAATGAATAACAGTTATAATGAACGAGATTTAAACATGAGGGCCAATTTGCTTAAGGTCCTTAATCAATTACCTATGATAATTATTATTATGGTAAAGAAGAAAATATATAACAGCCCTTTTCTGATGCCATCTGGCAACTACTTTTTTAAACCAGTCAATATGACTGGAACAAATTATGAAAGGGGTCACATTTCTGCTTAACTCTTTCCCTAATAGAGACGGTTTCTGACTCCTTTGCAGCAGACGACTTAGGAAAAGACTGTCGCCAAAGGTTCAATTGCTCAATAAATATGTGAAAGTTATCCTTTTTCATCAATATTTAATAATTATACTTTGTATGAGTGAATCTATAGCTCACGCATAGGAATTTGAGGTAGTAAACGTGCATACCACCTTTTTGTCGGGAAACGACGTCGCTCCATTTGACGTTACGCTAAATGAAGTGTTACGGAAATGACGTCACGTCGTTCTTTGGCTACGGTCAAAATTTATGTTCTGACGTCGAATTGCGGTCGTTTATTTCAAAGGTCCATTTATTTTTTAACTTTTTTGTACAAAAGTTAGATAACTCGAAAATAACACAGTACTTTTATGACCTTTTATGACCTTAAATGTCTATTTTTTTTTTTTTTTTTTTTTTTTTTTTTTTTTTTTTTAATTTTTTTTTTTTTTTTTTTTTTTTTTTTTTTTTTTTTTTTTTTAATAGATTAACTAGACGACAATAATTTTCAATCTGTGTTTTACGTCTGGCCGACCGCTTTTTATATACATATCCAAAATGGCGAGCCCCCATGGATTTTGCCAGTTTCATTTCAGAAAGCTTCATGGGTTATGTTACCTTTGAGTGTTTTATTCGTATGATAAGCCGGTGGCCTTTTATGTACAAATAAATGTAAAATGTTGTATTCTAAAAACGATCTTGTGGACACTCTAGAGGTCGCATTTTTGAATCAGAAATGATGGTGATACTTAGCCAGACTCTTTGTCTTGATGCTATATATGTTACGGTTGAATAGGATTAATTTTCCGTAGAGTGGCTGCGTTCTGGACAACATAATGATAACACTGTGTAATAATGTTTGTCCTTGTAATAGCTAGGCTACAATCCAATATGCGTTAAGAAAGCTTTTGTAAACTGTAGATGTCGCGTCTTTTAACTGGAGCTTTGTCAGATTTGTTTTGATGATTCAAGGGCAGTTATGTCGGAATAAAAGCTAGGAAATTAGGTTAGACATTTTGACGCCCTGTAACCCATATGTGTTAATCAATCATAGGCAATATTATCTTTAAGATTGAATATTGGTTTTACTTGGTCTGTGTCTTTATGTTATCAAATCATTTCTTAAAGCATTGCTTAATAACTCTTTATCATATATAACCATGGTACTCAGGTGAGAGTTACAGGGCAATCACGACCTTCTTATTTTCACGGTTTGTAAACTTTGGCCATATTTATTTTCTGTTGTAATTGAATTACTTTCTCTTTTCTATTTCAAATCCTCTTTAATGCACGAACAGGAAATACAAATGATATTACGAAATTTAATACTTCTATGTTAACAAGAATAATTAAGGATACTCAGGGCAGTATAACAAATGATATTGACAGTTTGTTTAATAATGAAAATATATAAGAAATGGTATAACATCTAAAGACAAAGTTATAACGAGCATAGAAACGAACCTTTCTAGTTGAAAGGTAAGCATTTATTTTCGGAAATTTTCTATATTCAGTACGGAAAATATTTGGTTTAAATTTTCTATGGCTCGTAAAATTCACAGTAAAACTCCATAGAACAAAGCAGGGAACCAGTGCCGACATTTATCCGCATCCCGATGGCGTCATATTCAGCTGGTACCCGAGATAACTATAACAACTGTTTTGTTTACAGTAAAGGCTGACAACTGAACCTTATCCGGTTGCATGTCTGCCAACCGTATTTCCTAGCTTCAGTTAAGAACCTTTATCTCTCTAGTTTTCCCTCGAAAAAAATAAATGAACACAGAGACTTTCATTTTTGCGTTCGTGTAGATATAACATCAAGATGTTGTGTAAATCTGAGAATCGGCGATGATTTATATTCATTCACGTAGTTCCTGGCGATGGAAATTGGTAGGTTTTTTTCACTGTTTGAGCTATGCTCTTCATGGTTAATTTCTTTTGTTTCCCCACCCCCGCCCCCCATCAATACTACGCAGACTTCGCGAAAGTCGTCAGTTCCACGGTTACACGAAACACCCTGTGACCCAAATACACAAAAGCAGAGTTGATTCTGGGGCGCGGGATAGTGCGGCAATCACACGTTTTATTTGTGAATTGCGCAAATAGAAGATACCATACACATTGGAAGAGACATATGACACATGTGTGTATATGTCTCTGACATGTGCCACTTATCACGCACAACTTGAAGTTGCACATCATTCAGTAGGGGATGTTTTTTTTCAAAAAGCAAATGGTTAATAACAGCGTATCCCTTATAGGAATAAATACGACCACTATAAGCACATAAGAAAGTAAAGTGTTCTTGGAAGTCCTTGTGTGCAAATTGTTTAGACATTTTATGACGTAATAGCTTACGTTTCTGCTGCATGACCTTCACTACATTTTAGTGCTGAAACACAATGCAATGTGGACGGAATATTTCTAAATAATAGTCAATCAGTTAAAACTAACAGATTGCCTCACTAAGAGAAGCCGAGTAGTTCCCAGTGAATGAAACAATGTGTGCTCCAAACTAAATACAAAAGATTGTTTTTAAGAGTGATAAAGGATGTGATAGTTATCGGAAATATACTTTAACAAGGCACATTGCATGTTATGATCACTGCAATGCTTTAAAAGAATCCACCATGCAGCAAAACATGATTCATGTAAGTATAAAATTATCTTGGAAAACAGTTAAACTGTAAGAATGGGAAAAGGCACTTTTGATTTTAATTTGAGAGCATTGTGAGAAGAAGTATAATTGCTCATTCTGAACAATTTCACCTTTTATCACAATGTTTTCAAAAAGAATTTGCTCTTAGATGCTTCAAATGTCAACTGTTTAAGCTACACACAAATGTTAGTATTTGGTGTGTAAAATTCAACAGAAAGAAAGGGTTTATATAGATATATGATATCAATAGAATTCAGATTATAATAATCATGTATCCGATAACTTGTTGATTTATCTTTGATTGTCAACAATATTTGTACAGCCCCTCAATGGCTCTTTTGTTTCTGAACACATGGGGGAATAATAAAATCCTAGAAGAAACTCTGCCCAAAAGCAAAGACGGTTATTGATGAAAAATGCGGTGCAATACCAAAATTCAACGGAATCCTCAAATATCTACCAAATTCTATAAAAACTCAGATAGGACTGCGCAGAGGTACAAACTGATCTAAATCAAAACTGGTCGCAGAGCCCAAAGCTTGGTTTTTATGTGACATGACTAATAGTAATATATACTGTTTTCCATTTTGGTCTAATTCTATATGTTAGGCCATTTAAAAGGAAAAAGTAAATAAAGGTCCATTCTTTAAAATATCATTTTACTTTATTTCATTTAAATACACTTTAATTTGCAGTTATTGCCATGTTTTAAAACCACATTCAATGACATTCTGCTTCAAGTTTTATTTTAAAACAGAATCCAATACAATCATAGAATAACAGTTGTAAATGCGATAGGTGGAGAGGTAATTCATTTAGGCAGTTAGTGATATACCCTTTGGTCATTGGTACCTGTCAATACAATGGAAATTGCATGCATTTTTGACTGTGGAATAATATAACTTCCTGCATAAACATCAACCACGGGAATATATTGAGAGCATTCATTACAATTGTAACGTGCCGGGCTAAAGACGCAGCAGATCCCTTCAGCGAAAAGTATACTCAACCCTGAAGGGGTCCACTTGTCTATTATATCTAACCCTAAACTCCATCACTTCGAAACGGTGATGTAAATTTGCATATCAAATGCAACGTATACCGAACGTTTTCGTTACAATACTTCCCACTCCGAGAAGACTCGTCCCGAGTCTTGGCCTGGGAAACTCATGGGTAAGGCAACTCCGGTATGGCAGTTGTCTTCATCCCACCGCTGCCACCAATGTAACGTGCCGGGCTAAAGACGCAGCAGATCCCTTCAGCGAAGAGTATACTCAACCCTGAAGGGGTCCACTTGTCTTATATATCTAACCCTAAACTCCATCACTTCGAAACGGTGATGTAAATTTGCATATCAAATGCAACGTATACCGAACGTTTTCGTTACACAATCATAGAATTACAGCTGATATGACGATATCAGGAGAAGAACTGTAAACCTGATGGATTAATACAAGGAATGTTTATTACCGGTTTAGTATGGTAAAATCATCAAAAGCTTGTTTAATCTAGTTAAATATAGTATGAAAGTCTTGTTCTTGACTTGCACAGTTTGTGAGTTGAGCTCACCTGTGCACAAAGTGCTCAATGTGAGATATTATTATCACATTTTGTCTGACGTTCTTCCACCATGCGTCTTCAACAATTGCCTTGTGAACTCTTCAGGCAACATTTTACATCAAATGTTCATGAAAGTTTATCAGAAATTCATCTCCATCAAATCTTAGCCATGTTTTAAACTGGTTTCTGTCAGGTCAAAAGACGAGGTTAATTAGAAGGAAAATATTGTAAACACTGTGGATGCCTTACATTTAACTTGAGCATGTCGAAATGTTTTCAGAATAGCTGTTTTGATTATATCTAGGGCTAA
The DNA here is from genome assembly GCA_031761405.1 of Serripes groenlandicus. NCBI lineage: Eukaryota > Metazoa > Mollusca > Bivalvia > Cardiida > Cardiidae > Serripes > Serripes groenlandicus. Next base: position 128,863,228 of record JASEVX010000003.1, on the reverse strand, counting down.
GTTTAAATGTAGGTCATGCCCGGTCATAAACTAGCTCACTTGGCCAAATTGAAGGAATATCTTGTTAACACACTAGAGACTGCATTACTTGCTCCAGCAGCTTGGAAAATATGTCAGAATGTTGTCTTGATGATATCTAGGCCAAGGTTGAAACTTGATATTGTGAGGTCAAACACTAGGTCACAAGTTCAAAATTAAGGAAAATATTATTAAAACTCTGGAGGCCGCATTTTTATCTTTAGTATGTTGAAACTTTGTCTGAATATTTGTCTTGATGTTATCTTGATATCTTGGAACAATTTGAGAACAATCTTGTAAACACTTTAGAGACCTCATTATTTGCTTCAGCAGCTTGAAACTTTGTCAGAATGTTTGTCTTGATGATATCTAGTTCAAATATGGGTCACTAGGCCAAATTGAAGGAAAATCGTGTTAGCACTCCGGAAGCTGTTCTTTTAATCTAAGCATTTTGAAACTTTGGCAGAACTAATGTTTTGATGATATCTAGGTTAGGTTTGGACATGACTATAATCTGATGAGAAACTATGTAACTAGGCCAACTTGAAAGAAAAACGTGTTAACACTACGTTTTGTTTACCTTTCTGCATTGAATGTGTGTATGTTCATGTGATGTAGTGAAAGAGTTTAAATGTTCGATGATTTGACTTTGCACCCAACGATAAAGTAAGGATAGGGTACAAAAACGGTCCCAGTTCGGACAGCTTGTCACAAATTGCTTAAAAAAGGGTAGTCACATACCTACAGCCCATTATAGGTGCTTTGCTCGTGATGAGGCTTTTCCTTTTTCATTTTACGGAAAAAATAATGAATGTATTCAAATAGAATTTGAATAGGTCTACGCTAAAGAAACTTTGTCAATTTCCATATTAAAATTAAAGTCCTTTATACTAGCCTAAAATACATGAATAATAAACAACCTTCATTGTTTATTGTTCACGCCTTTCCTCTTTTGTTTTCTTAATTTTGCAGTTTAAGCACAAGCCGGGTATGCTTGTATGTATACTGTTGAGTACGTATATACATGTGTCTTTCATAAGTGCTGTATATGTGTTCGTATGTATATAGGAACATGTGTGTACGTGACAGGGACGGACCTTGTGATGGTGTTGACGTGAATGTAAAAGTCAGGTGGTTAAGTTTATCAATTGTTATCACTTTATCACAGTATGTATAGAGGCTGACTGCATTAATAAAGTCTCAAGTCCAAAGCCGTTACCGGACAATCAATCTAGGCGAACACAATGACATGGTGCATATAATATCATAAAGTAAGTAAATTACATTTTCTTTCGAATGAATTTAAAAAAAACTGATTATTATTGAAATTATTCTTGTAGACCTTTCTCTTATCACGAAAGATTTCTAACTGTGTAAATATATATTGAGCTGGAACTATGTTCGAGTGGTTTCGGGATGACGTTACGTTTGCTATTGGTATATTATCATTGGTTTGCATTTTGACAACACTTTAAAGTATAGCCTGAATGAAGTATGATTTTTTCTCGTCGGGGTCAATGAAGGTGTTTTTTGTAGGCTAATGTCTCTACCAAGCGTGTAAAGCCTTCATCGACTCATCCTCGGTACCCAGGCTATTCATAACACATATGATACCCTGGGCAAATTGGCTAGCGAAACTTCGTAGTCATGAATAATTCATGAGGTGAAATCCAGCCGCTTGATTGGTTGCATGCTACAAATTTCAGGCGATGTACAGTAATAACAGTGTACGAGGGGTGTTCGGAAAGTATCGGGACAAGTGCCTTAACATTCTTATTTTTTTATAATTGAACACAATTCTTTAAACATACATAGCTTTATATACCATTTATTCATTTTCAAAAGCAAAATTAAAAAATTAAAAATAAGACGCTAGTTATATAGAGCTACGTATGTTGAAAGAATTGTGTACGCATATTTAAAAAAAAATGTTACGGCACTTGTCCCGAAACTTTCCGAACACCCCTCGTAGTTACGGAGAAAATCGAGGTGCACGCTTTACGAAGTTTCGCTAGCCAATTTGCCCAGGGTATCATATATGTTATGAATAGCCTGGGTTCCGAGGATGTCATCGACTATATACAAGGGCAGGTTAACGAACACTGCTGGAAGCTTGCCAACTTTTTAGCATTGTTAAATTTCCAGCAGGACAAATATTGATACAAAGCATATAACAGAACATAAATAGTATATACAAATAAATAACGTATGCTAAACATAAGAAATAAAACGCGAGATGACATCATTAGACTGGTACCACGAACACAAGTTCTGCTTGCTATTGACGAAGTTGACAACCACCGCAAATGTCATTTCGTATATCAACCGCCTAGAGACTTTATGTAAGACCTTCTATAAACGTCGGGTTAATAGAACCACTCGCTGATATATTCTTGTGTGAGCATATTTCGCCGCCAAGCGGGAAACTATATACAAGGGAAGGTAATCAGTCTAATAAATACAAAGCAAATTGAATTACTTACGGTTTATTTTGAAAAATTTAATAATGCAAACTTATCTGTATAATGATATCCAGTGTCACTCGTTCCTTTATATATCCTTATTAATAAACTCACCCAATTTAATCATTCACTTCTGTAGAATTTCCAAAACTCGTGTTATTCGGCGCCCATTCTGAAAATTTGATCAAGGGAGACAATCACTTACTTGGGTAATTACAAAAAGCATTAGTATGGCAATAAGTTAATCAAATTAAGCATTTCCCGCAACCAATAAAGAAGGCTGTGTAGGTATATATATATGTGCTTAGTTTTGTTCCTTATTTAATTTCTATTTATATTAGTCTCTGCGCAGGAATAGTTTAGAGTGATAGTGACGACGAATCGCAAATCTCCTGCGCTGTCTTTCACTGTCAATAAATGTAATTCATCGATTATTGATAAATACTGTATTAATGCTTTCATCTTGCTGATGGAGCAAAGCATTAAGAAAACAATGTTTATTTATGTATGACAGTTTATGCATTTTCCCTCACACAATAAAAGGCCATTTAAAAACAGTGTTGGAAGAATTGAGATTACTCGTTAAGAGCCATTTGAACTCTTCCTGCACTGTTTTCCACTACGCCAGTATTTACCCATTACCGATAGATCTAATATGTGAATTGATGCTTTCTATTTCGAAGATTTAAAAAGTAGTAATCAACAACAAATATCGGGCTCTATGTCGATAACAATGTATTGTGAAAATGATAAAGATGTATTGTTTTGATTGAAAGAAAGTGATTGGCATATTTATTGATACATTTATTCAAAAAATATCGAAATAATAAAATATTTAAGATCGATGCTGTGTTACACAGACTTACTTTATAAAGAGACATATAAATATGTATTGTATGTCTCTGCTTTTACTAACACTCCGATACTCGTTATTTGATCTCGAGTTTTATTACCCTAACATCCGCTTCTTATCAGTAAACAAGCAAGTATCATGTGTATTTCAATTCAGTCCTAGGGCACCGTGATCGACTTGTTACGGAAATGTCCGATATTTGGCGTAGATATAACAAGAGCAGATAACAGTCAAATTAGTCAATACTTAGTAAGGCTAAATAGCGGTATATTGCCTCCCCTGTTTATCGATTGACGAACCTTGTGCCATATGCGTTCGTTGTCAACAATTTGCTTGGTTACACTTATGAGGCCACTATTTTCACCGAATATTCATTAACGTCTGTTTATTTTCATGATATCTAGATCACATTTCGAATATAGGTAATGTTGGGTCTAAAACTAGCTCACTGAAGGGAAATCATACTGACAGCACTATAAGTCGCTTTTTTAACGTTTTTGTGGATGATGTCTAGGCTAAGTTCGAATATAAATCAAATTCGGTCAAAACCTAGGTCACTTCGCCAAATTTGAGAAAAATCTTGTTTACTATATATATGCCGGTAAGTTTAACTTGAACAATGCGAAACTCTGTCAGAATATTTATCTTGGTGATATATAAATCAAGTTTTAGTATGGATTATGTAAGGTCACCAACCCAAAGGGTCGAAAGTTAGAAGATTTTATTTTTAAACAAGATCTTTGTCTTTTAAATGGAAAATCATATAATGGTTCTGTATTGTTCTGTTCTATTCACCCAGACTGAGGTTTAGCATTAAACAAATTGTCATCGTCTGATATGTTTCGTATGCACATGTATAATGTAAATCTTTTCAATATGAACCATATATGAATAAACCTTATATTCTGTTCTGTTCTGTTCTGACAGAGTGAATTGACGGAAACATTGTGGAAAGTGACACGAAACACCCTTGAGAAGAAACACGATAACCTGTAGTAGTTTGGAAAGTATCATCTACATGGCCCTTAAGAGATTCAACTAACTTATATATTCAAGAGAAAGTTGATGCAACGCTTCAATGTCGTTGGAAATCCATACTGCAGTTATGCATAACCCATACATTATAGAAGTTTTAAAAACAATTATCAACTGCGAGGCGTATTGGAAAACTAGGGATGGGGTTAAGTGGAAATTTATCAGAACTTGCATTTTTTTTGTCAATGAAGTGAATGTCTTTCATTGAAATAGAATTGAAGCTTTTCATTGTTTATGACCAATCTCCATTCTAAGGTAGATTAATCATACACACAGCCAACCAATTATTGCTCAGTAATGTAAATGAGTAATCTTGCCAAACATAAGTATAATATGTATACAGGTATTGTGGTTTCATTAAGGACTAATTTTATGAGTTGTGAATTCCACATAGACTTTTCAAGATGTTTTTGTCAGAATTTTGGAATTTTATTATTTGCTAATAAAACCACAAAATAGACAATTTGGGATTTGCATGCAATAACAAGTCATTTTTCCTTTCCCCTGTTAAAGTCAACATTGGACACCTTTGCAGCAATCACTTTAAAGCAACACGAGAAAAGGGTTAACTTGCTGAATACATGAGTTTTCTCTTTTTCTCAAAATCATATTAACTTGGCATCCTAATTAAAATCATACTTTCACAAATGTTAAAATGAAGTCGAATATGTTACAAAGTAGATCACCCTCGAAAAACAATATCAGCTAAACAGTTAAATTTCATCGAAATTGTTGTATAATTGCAAACTTGATTTCGAACATAAACTGAACATGTTAATTTATTATTATTCTTTCCGCTCTTTTTTATAATGAAAATAGCAATTTACTAATGTTTTAAAATTATATTATGATGAGCGTTCTTGTGCAATGATGCATAACAGTATGCAGAGCGCAAGCAAAATGCCTGAGAGTTATCTAATGACACATTAAAAAGTGTCAAGTACGAAATTAATTGGGTACGAAATACTCGATTCGTGAACCATTCTTCATCGCAGAGTTGTCGTTCTTTACACTCGCTAAATAGGTAGAGAGTGTTTATTCAAAGTCATATTTCTATAAAAATCAGTTACCGAATAAACATCATAAATCACCTATAATTAACTATTTTAGGGCGTGTACAAATCTTTGTGTCAATTACTATTAAGAAGACAAATCGACGTTATTTGATTGTGATATTGTTATGATACTTGAACATAAGCGTATGTTGCAAGTCTAATCGGGGACGAGTAAAACAAGTATTGAGTACTACTTTCACGCGTATGAAATTTAGGGAATTTTCCATAAGACGTATGGCTTCAGAATTACAGCTATCTCTAAATTTGTTTGTTCCAAACAAATAAAAATCGTTAACACCATTAAACAATCTGCAATACTTAGTTAATCACATTTAAACTTAAAACATTGGAAACATTAATTTCTTTTTAAATGTATCACAACTAAGTGTTCGTAAATAATCACAACCGTAATATGTTCGAGGCATTTACATTAAATTTATCCAAATAACAACTCGTCCTTCCAAGTGATTTCTGAAAAGTTTTTAAAAATATAAGTCACCGGCTCCTGCCCGGCGACTAATAAACACTCATTTAGGAGAAAGTACAATCTCAGTTCACGACGGGTTGTCTCACATTCACCGTTAAACCACTCACTGTGAAATTTACGCTCAGTTTTGTTTATACAAGGGCCTGCGGGTAATTTTCTACCGAAAACCGTGAATGCGCATTCATGTAAAATCGTCGACAATTTATTAATGCCAGAATCTAAATTCATATGTTCGTTAATTATTTGATTAATTAACTCGTTAATAATACTTATTTCTGAAGAAATTAAATTGCGATATTCGTCTGCACGTTCGCTTTTCCAGGTTATTTTCTCTTGAAAACCCGAGTCATTATGTATATTTTGACCCATAGTTACATCTGAAAATGGATAGAATGAAAGAGAGATTTGGATAGGGGTATGTGAAGAGCAAGCTTGCAAATCATGTACAATAACATTACTTATACGTGGAAATAAGTCACATTGTAAAAGAGCATAATCAATTAAACTACAACCGCTGTTAAAACATTCAATATATTTGATTCAATTTCAGTTTTATGCTTACTGCTTTCTAAATCACGACTTAACACTCCAACCAAGAAGACGTTTAGTTAAGTTGGTTCAGCTATTGATACGATGGCCGGTGAAGAAGAATTAAATTCATTGTCTGCTGAGGGTGGACGCGTATGCGGAATGTGCGATACACCGGCATTGGTGAATAGCACTGACTGTTCGGATTTGTATTGTGGTGACTGTTCCATGAAGCATAACACACACGAGTTTGCTAAAGACCATGTAATTACAAATATAGCAAATATGAACAATAAGCATGTCCGAAGCGGCGAAATAGAAAAAGCTTGTGAACCTTGCTCAGCAATGGATAAATCCGTCATAGCATTAATGTTTTGCTCGGATTGCGAAGAAACACTGTGCAAAAATTGCGCCGATGTACATAATTCACAAAAAATGACAAAGTCACATCTTCTCGTTTCCATATCTGATATCCAGAAACCAGCAACGAAAACTGTGTGTGAACCATGCTCTGAAAGAGGTCTACAGCAAAGCGCAACTGCATACTGTAATGCTTGTGAAGAAGACTTGTGTTCTGATTGTGGAAAGAGACATAAGTTTCAAAAAGCAACACGCAACCATGAAATCGTTGATATTATGATAAAACAGCAAACAGCCCAGAAGAACAGCAGTCTGACAACTTGCAGCAATCTGAAGTCCATCCGAAAATGTGAACCATGTGACGAGAATGGAGAGAATATTACAGGTACAAATGTTTGCAAGGAATGCAAAGAATTCCTTTGTCAGAGTTGCTCTGCATACCACAGGAGGCAAAAGTTAACAAGAAACCACACATTGTTTGATGTAGACATTATCCCAGTAAGATTTTGCGAACCTTGCACTGAAGACGGGGGTCAAATTGAGGCGACTAAAGAGTGCGAGACCTGTGTCGAGTGCCTGTGTGATTCTTGTTCAAAATCGCATCAGTCACAAAAAGCAACAAAACATCACCAACTGAAAGCAGTATCTCTACCAGATTTTCAAGATTGTAGTACATGCACAGAGGAAGGAAAGGCTGTTTTTGCTGTTCGCTACTGTCCAGAATGCAAAGAATATATTTGTGATGATTGCAGTAAAATCCATGCAAGACAAAAAGCCACAAAGAATCACGTACTTGTAAGCGCAAATGAGGCAAGCGAACGTGACATTGTTGATGGAGATGATTCTAAACCGCAGTAAGTTATTATTTAAACACTGTTACATAGGCTTAACACATTGTAACCCTCTTGATTAATATCATAGTCAGGTAATGTTTTTTTTTATATATTGCAATTGGAAACACTCATGTTCACGATAAGCCATTGTCTTTCAGTATAAGACCGCGAGAAAACCAACAGTATGACATCTGCGTAATGTTTCGACCCAGATCAGGCTGCGCAGTCCGCGCAGACTTATCCGGGCCGACACATTCCGTCTCAGGAGGATATAGGTAAAGAGTGATGATTCCTGAAACAGAAAATACACAGGAGAAGAACAGTTTCTATCCGGGTAAGCCTGTGCGGCATGCGTAGGCTGATCTCTGTCGATACTTTACGCAGATTCCACAATGTTGGTTTTCTTGCGAGACGGCTCATATATATTTTCTGTATAGAATCAAAGGCTTACCACAAACTATAGCTTATATGAAATTATTGAGTTCTTCAAATACATGATTTATAACTAAGTGTTCTGGATTGGTAAGTTTCCAAGTTATTTTCATGATATTTTGGGACTCAATATACAACTGCGGTCAGCTTTCTTACAATTATGTTTCCAAACAGTGTTTAACCGTAACTTTCAATTTTTCAAAATTCAAATCACATTGTTTATGTACGTGCAGAAACAAAGAACCACAAAAGACAGTCAAAGAAAAACAACAGGAGGAAGACAAACAAAAGCAGGTACGCGTATTTGTACATTATTTTCAAGTCTAGAATAAACATCCAGAAACTTCGTGTTGTTTGACCTATGCAGGAATTTCAAGAGTTAGCTTAAATATTTCTCGTATACTCTTATTGTGTAATTGACTTATACATGTATATATTTGAACTCACGTGGATCACTAAAATCAGCATTCGTTCGATAGTTTTTTTCTTGACAACTGAACCGTTTCCAGCCATAACCTCAGACGTCATGGATAGCAACCATATGTGATGGAAGAATTCGGTCGGATTTCTAATACTTTATAGAATGTGCTTTATTTGAATTATTTGCATCCTATAAATATATATTTATGCACGTGTAGTAATTAATTCGTTCAGTATATCGGAATGTTGAAAAATAAAACGATTTCATTGACTTAGAATTTTAATTGGTTTTCGTTTTCACATAGCATTTATGGAAATAAATGTGAAATGTTCTGTTATAGGGGGTAAATGGGGCATCGTAGTATCGTCATTCTGTTTCTATTCAAAGTGAAAAATATGGCAACTTCAAACAAGGATCTTTAAACTATAATTTATCTAAATTCTTTACTTGTCGAATGCTTCTGTAGGTGCTATAAATATTTCTCTGTGTTTACAAACCATACTTTTAGTGACATACATGTTCAGTTTCAATGTTTATAGGATGAACTAAGACCAGGAAAACCATTTGCCGATCACATTTTTTCGGATTCATTAGATCTACAATGGGAGGTGCCGAAGAAATTTGAAAGCGATACACCAACCTACCAGCTACGGTATAAAGAAAGGGCCGACAAACGATGGACATTTCATACAGAACAGCCCCATCGAGCGTATGTGGTAATAATGGGTTTAAAGTCCAAATGTACTTACATTTTCCAAGTAAGAGCAATCGATGATGACATTGAAGGACCATACAGTTCGGAAAGTGAGGAAGTAACAACAAAGTCGTCACTTGCATCAAGATTGCTTCCATTTACCACGAAAGATAAAGATGGAAATCCATCAATTCACAAGCTTAATAGCACGGAAAACATGGCTGCTCGAGATGTACAAGCTAAAACTAGAAAATTTGATTTAGGTAAGTTATTAACAGAATAGAAATAGTTATCTTTTCCATTAAATCATTAAACATATTGAATTAACGTTGACTATTAGGCTCACTCGTGCATGCAGTTGACCTTTTGAGATCAACCCGTGTTTTGGGTTAAAAACAGAGTAAAACACATGTCGTCCTTTATCGGTGAGCTAATTTAAACCTTTACATGATTGTTCCTTTAGTTTTCCTCCAGAGAACGAAGTAAAATGTAATACTTTGATACAAGTGCTATCATAAAAAATGTAGTAACGAGTATGTAAAGAGTTTATTGATATTTATATCGTCCAAGATGTTGCATTATCTCAAACAAATCGAACAGGAATATCGCCTGGGTGCTGTGCTTGTTCCCCTTATACGTATATACGTATATAGTTATTCAGATGATTAATTACTTCGGCCAGTAACCTTCATGATAAGATAAATTAACTATCTGGTCTTCAAATTAGGTTTAACTAATCGGCATACCATTCCTAAGAAAAGCATATTGTGTAAATAAACAAGTAATTCGGTTCCCCCATTGTGTATGTTTTGCAGGGAAACCCCCTATTCTGAACGACACGGAGAAAACTATCCTACTTGTCGGAGCAACTGGATCTGGCAAGAGTACACTTGTGGACGGAATCATTAATTATGTTACCGGGGTCAACTGGAAAGACCCGTTCCGATTTACATTGATAGATTTGGAAAATGATGAAAAGAATAAGAATCAGGTACTGTTATCTATATATCACGTTTTTTTGTCGTTTATTGTTTACTGCCAATGTAGATCTACATAAAACACCAAGATATGTTAAACACTTCAGTTTTGATTGTCATTTCCATAACGACTATACAAAAGGCGGTTTAATTTTGTCTCGGCAAATATGGATCATGGACCCACCCAATCTTCTTTTGAAATGTAAAATATCTGCGTATATGTTGAAAAACATTCTGTGGTTCTCACTTATGATAAATAATGTTGTAAATTTGAAAGATTTTATATTTGAAAGATTTTAGCTGTTCGTAACTTTTCCCTTCAAATAGTGTTTTTTGGTTTGTTTGAATGGTGATTCGTCCCGCTTTAACAGTAATTTAGTCATATTGCATTGTTTCATTGGTAAATTACCCGTTTTGCTTGTACAATTGTCCTGACACCGCATCGATCGTAATACTATCCCCGGAACTCTGTCTTAGTTTATACCCGACCAGAAATCGAACCCTGGTCTCTCATTCGCTCCAACCTCTACACCACCGACGCATTTCACATACATACTTTAGGGGGAAACATATCAAAATGTTCTTATGATAATTTATCACGGAATTACACGAATGATAAGATGCAATTCCAGTTAAGTGTACACATACGTTAACTTGTTAAGCGTACACACATGTGACTTCCTATATAACTGCTGACTCTTTTTTTTTTTTTTTTTTGCATTACAGTATACACGTTTGACCCCTCATCAAATGGTCTAATGATTTTTCCAATATAACTGCTTACTCTTGTTCTGTTTGCATTAACATTATACACATTTAAGATTGATTGTCTTTAATGATTTTTCGCATATATTACCACTAATATATCTTCTTATCATAAGCTTTACAACATAATAAAACGTTAAGTGTTTTACATATCTGTCGCTATCTATATTAATAGGCTTTTATTTAACATGTTTTATATAATGCGTGCAACGCTACCAAAATTATGTCTGTTTGTGATGTGATGTTGTACATAATATCATTCACAGGCTGTTTCCCAGACAGAATGGATCACGTGTTACTCAGTCAATCCAGAGGAAGGTAGTCGACTGCACTACAGACTAAACATCATCGACACACCAGGCTTTGGGGATACTAGAGGTTTAGAAAGAGATAATGAAATTGTAGACCAATTACGCAACCTATTCTCCTCAAAAGGGGCAAAAGGTGTCATAGATATAGATGCAGTTTGCTTTTTAATGAAAGCACCCGACGCTCGACTCACGGCAGTTCAAAAGTACATTTTCATGTCAATTCTGTCGCTGTTTGGACAGGACATTGAAGACAATATATGTACTTTAATAACGTTTGCAGATGGTGACACGCCACCAGTGTTGGCAGCAATGCAGGAGGCCAAATTACCAGTTACGTCTTGGTATCCGTTTAACAACTCGGGTCTGTTTGCAAACAATGGCGATGCAATGTCAAGTCTAGCTCCAATGTTCTGGGAAATGGGGAGCAAAAGTTTCAAAAGTTTTTTTGACAGCCTACAGAAACTGACTAAAAAGAGCTTACAGCAGACTAAGCAAGTTTTGGTTGAGAGAGAACGTCTAGAAACCACTATATGTCAGCTACAGCCACAAATTGATGCTGGCCTAAGCAAAGTACACGAGTTGAATCAGGAAATACACATCCTCACTCAAAATGAAAAGAAAATTTTGGATAATAAGGATTTTGAATATGAGGTAGAAGAGACACAGATAGTAAAAACTGACCTTCCTGCGGGAGAGCATGTGACAAATTGTATGACTTGCAACAGAACATGTCACCATTCTTGCGCTATTCCGAATGATGATGAGAAAAGGGGATGTGCAGCAATGGACAGGGAAGGAAATTGCACGGTATGTCCAGGTCATTGTTTTTGGAATCAGCATTTTAACAATCCTTATCGATTCACATTTGTAGCACATACAGTGAGAAAAACGTACAGCGAAAAGCTGAAAATGTACCAGGAGGCGGGAAAAAAAAAGTTAAGCCACGAGCAGGTAATACAGAAGATGCGGGATGACTTAGACTACATGGGACAAACAATTAATAACATGATGCTTATAATCAACAATTGCAACAACATTCTGAAAAACATTGCTCTTCACCCTCACCCATTATCAATGGTGGAGCACATAGATTTAATGATAGAAAGTGAGAAGATGGAGAAGAAATATGGATTCACAAATCGTATTAGGGTATTGCATGCATACAGAAAGAGGGCTGAAATCCACAAAGATGTCGATAAACTTAAAGAGGAAGTTGCATCGATGAATATGAAAAGCAACACTCCAGATAAAAAACAAAAGGGATTTTTTGCCAAATTTTTTAATTGGTAAATGTTTTACTGGGTTAACACTCCATATCGTAAGATTCGCAATCCTCGAACTAAATTTGAAATTAACATTTAGTGTGTTAAAATATATTCATCTCGAACGAACATTGACATTCTTGACACCTTCATAAAACAGATGTGTGCCGTGCCTCTTCTTACATTAATTAAACGTTAGATTTAACCATTATTACAAAGGCACACTGGTTAACTTAGGACCGGCGTCGATATGTCAATCAGTTACATTTCTGAACAGTTACCACTCATGATACATACAAACCTATGAAAGCTACTGATACATCTTCATCTTTGATATTACTGAAAAAAACAATTCCACGGTCTCATAACTCGGATATTTTACAGAACGTGTGTCACAAAGTTAAGAAACTTGACAGAAATACAAGCATCATTTTACTCCGACGTTTAATTCGTATGTGATTTGACGAAGCCCGGTAATTCTCGTTCACCCAGGTGTCTATAATCAATCGTCAGAGCATTATCCGAGAAACTCTAAAACAGTTTTAGCTTCAGTTATATAGTTGCAAAGGCTCGTTTTTAATATCATGATATCATCGAAAACTATCGTACGAAGTAAAGGCTGTTTTCTGCAAATTCTGTTGTTTTGACAAAAAAGGTTTTGTTTTTGCAGCTTCGTCTAATTTGTTTTAGGCAGCTTGTCATTGTTACCAATGGAAGAATCCCAAGTAGCTATACTTTCATTTTAGTGCATCAACTCTGAGCTTGATTATGTACACACACTCGAAGACTACAGATTGTTTAATGTAATTGTTTTACTGTGTTCTTGTGAATATGAATATATGGTGCTGCAAAACGCAATTGTGTTTGAGAGACGCCTTTTTTATTCATATGTTGGAAGTGCTCTCAAAGGATTTCATGAATTCATAAGACCAGCATATTTTAAATACGGTTCGTGTCTATATTTAGATTGAACCACTTTATTAAACATAACTGTTCCGATGAAGGTGAGTGACTTTGCGCCTGCAAGGGTAAAATGAGGAAAGTGCTAAACTGGCGCTGAGGAATAATGTTTAAAAAATGATCATGGTCGTCATTCAATTTTTAAGTTCCAGCAACTAACTGTTCGCTAGATAACTGCATTAAATACATGCACGTTTTCCTGCGCATATAATGCAGATTGGCACTCGCAAATACAACACGACGGAATAAAATTCCGTATTTTGACTTGTGTTATTTCGCTATTGAAAATATAGAAAATTGTATGTTTGTTTTTTATTATATCTTAAAAGTTATACAAGGTATATAATAAATCTGAGAATGATGATGCAGTACCAATACCTGGCTTTTTATAGTGTCTACTTGGAGCGTTAACAATTGACATATCTCTCGATCTTCGGTCTGCGATATAACATTTTTTCCACGCGCCTCGTAATACAATACAAAGCCAGGTATCGACAACATAATTATTATTATTATTAATTATTTTATAGATATTACAACATAATTTTCCCTATGTAGTAGAAATATGTTAGGTGATGGGTTTCTATGTTGTATCCGTATAATGAATGCATTAACTATAGGGAAATCGATGTTAAATACATGTATGTTAATAACACACGAAAGTCTGATTTAAATAGGGCTAAACTGGCGTTGAGGATGAATGTTTAAAAAATGAATATATTTCAAATTGAAATGCAGATCAAAATCGGTTAACATGGATGTGTAATTGATCATGGTCGTCATTTAATATTTTAGATCCAGCAGCCTACTTGCCGCTAGATAAATGTATTATATATACATGCACGTTTTCCAGCGCATATAATGCAGATTGTGAGGCGCAAATACAACACGATATATTAAAATTCCGTATTTGACTTGTGTTATTTCGTTATTGAAAATATAAAAAGTTGTATGTTTGTCTTTTATTATATCTTAAAAGTTATACAAGGTATAACTCTGAAAATGAGGTTGCAGTACCAATACCTGGCTTTGTATAGTGTCTACTTGGAGCGTTGCAAATTGACATATCTCTCGATATTCGGTCTGCGAGATAAAATTATTTCCACGCGCCTCGTAATACAATACAAAGCCAGGTATCTCTATTGCAACATAATATTCCCTATGTAGTTGATGTGTGTTAGGTGATGGGTTTCTTTTTTGTATCCGTATAATGAATGCATTAACTATAGGGAAATCGATGTTAAATACATGTATGTTAATAACACACACAAGGTCTGATTTAAATAGGGCTAAACTAGCGTTTAGGATGACTGTTTAAAAAATGAATATATTTCAAATTGAAATGCAGATCAACATCAGTTTACATGGATGTGTCATTGATCATGATCGTCATTTAATTTTTTAGTTCCAGCAACTTAATGCTCTCTAGATAAATGTATTATATACATGCACGTTTTCCTGCGAATATAATGCAGATTGTTAGGCGAAAATACAACAAGACGGATTAAATTTCCGTATTTGACTTGTGTTATTTCGTTATTTAAAGAAAAGAAAGTTGTATAATGCTTTTTTTTTTATTATATCTTAAAAGTTATACAAGGTATAACATAAATCTGAAAATAATTTTGCAGTACCTTTGGAGCGTTGAACATTGACATACTTCTCGACCTTCGGTCTGCAAGATAACATTGTGTCCATGCGCCTCGTAATACAATACAAAGCCAGGTATCTCTATTGCAACATACTATTTCCTTTGTATTTGATGTATGTTAGGTGATGGGTTTCTTTTTTGTATCCGTATAATGAATGCATCAACAATAGGGAAATCGATGTTAAATACATGTATGTTAATAAAACACGAAAGGTCTGATTTAAATAGGGCTAAACTGGCGTTGAGGATGAATGTTATCGCTATTGCAACATAATATTCCCTATGTAGTTGATGTATGTTAGGTGATGGGTTTCTTTTTTTGTATCCGTATAATGAATGCATTAACTATAGGGAATCGATGTTAAATACATGTATGTTAATAAAACACGAACAGTCTGATTGACATAGAGAGCATTTACACGCCAATATTTGTACCTATTCGAGATCTTCGGCAATTTCAATAAAACTTGGGAACTGTTCAGCTCCTCATACGTTCATCTGCATACACAGGGTGACCTTGATCATTATTGATCACACTCACCAAAGAGTATAAGAGCGGTGCACCAGGATAACCATCCTTAGCGTAGTTATTACAAGTATAGATTGGAATCAGTCTGCACAGCAATTTAACTCGCTCATATAGACAAAAAAAAAATATAGAAAGTAATTTGAATAGGTCGAACATTGAGACAATTATTGTTGTTTATCATATTAACCATTGTGGGGGTCAAAATTCCTTATGTTCGTGTTTTTTTTTTTTATTTGACAATTATTGTATAACAATTATTGAAGATCATAATCGATTTGCATGGATGTGTATTTTGATTTTTGATCACCAGTTGTGATTGGTTTTGTTTTTATCTTTTGCCTGGAGTCTAAGAACATCTGATTTCCCCTGTTAATTATCTTTGATGTTCCAGGTCTTTCCTTAAGCTCGAAAACATGTTCCTATGTTGAATTGTTGAATTGTAGTCATGTTTAAAACATAATTGCATAGGCGTTAGTATCAATTTTAGTAAACAACATTCTTTAAATAGACACAGCCGAGATACTAGAAGATTTACTATAAAACGTTTTTATAACATAATATCGCATTAACTAACAGCGAATATAATAATACTAGTTAAGGATGTACTGAACTGAGAAGTGGATATTTAAAAAAAAAAAAAATGTTACATTGTTATTAAATCTTTTGATTATGTTGTCAATTAAAACCTGTTTAGTCATTATATCTTTTTATAATGCTTCAAAATTTTCAAAAAAGTGGATTAAATTTGTTTTAGATAAAGGACTGAATTTTTTCGTGAGCCTTCCAAGCGGTGTCCAGTCGCCATGTTTGATTATGTAATATAACTGGGTAAAAAGAACATATTAAAGTCCATGTATATACATTTTAGTCTAGAACTTGTACAGTATCATATTGTTTTGAAATTAAGTAGAATATATTGTAAAACTTTTATGACAATTGAAGATATGTTTTAAAAAAAAGATAAAAAATATTCATAACTGAAAATTTTGCTCAATGACATATACTTTTCTTTTTAAATTTTGATAAATGATAGTAATTGCAATAACCTAAAGAAGTTTCAGAAAAAGTTAAATATTATAAATATGTTTTTCCCTTTTTTCAAAGTTTTGAACTTTTCTTTTCTTACACCTGACAAATATGGATTCTCATAACGGAAAAATAGCTTCTATTTTTTAGGTTAAATTACAACGTATCACATGAACTTCCAAAGATATGGATAAAATAACTTGCCCACTAACATACTTTTTTTTTTTTTTAATTAAACATACATCCAACTTTAAAAAAGCCCAATGTTACAACAAAAGTTAAATATGATGAAAAATCCACTTTTCAGTTCAGTACATCCTTAAGACTGTGGTTACTCTGTATTTATTGGACGCTTTTACACATGTATGGAATATTTCCGGTGATATAACGCATTAACAATAGCAACTTGTTTTGATCTATGCTTTCGACAACTGTAGGTGATATATAATATAACAGGCCAATGTGGAAGTAAATTTAAGAGTAAAGATTTTTCAGCGAACAGACACATTCTTACAATAACGAAGGCACAGTGACTGAATGTTTTAAATAGCCGATGAGGAATGTTGTTTGACTAAGTTATTATTGAAAATGGCCTACATGTCATCGAATGATACAGCATAAGGATCAACACCAACTATTTCAAAATTATTTGAGAAAAGTCGACACTCGATATAGGTAACTCATAGTTGTAGGGACATGGTTTTGAGTTTATACTGTTACATTAATATGTCTTTTGATTCACTTAGTCAATGTTGTGCTGTAGATCATTTCGTGGGTAACCCCGGAGAACCGACCAGGATATGAAATACATTCTCGACAGCATCCCGATTACAACGTTAAAGGGACGGTCTCAAAATGTAGATCTGAATTTGTTAACAAAGAAAACAGTTTCTATTATAACTAATGGTCAGAACAAATGAGTGGTGCTTTGAGAAAACCAATCGTTAGGTATGTGCGATCAGTGTAGAACCAGATTAGCAAGCGCATCCGCGTAGTCTGATCTGGCTCGAAACTTGTCGGCAATTGGTCATAGATGGTTTCAAGAACATTATATAAAGCATGCTCTGTTAGTATTGAAGTAATGGCAGGTTTTTCTCCACAGGTGAAATAATTACGTTAATGTTGGTTTTCGCAAAACACTGCTCATATGAGAACAGTAACACTTAGTAGTATTAGTCTTTAGTATTATTTACAAGGCTAGTTATTATTTTGGCGATCTGAAATGTGTTTAAATATGCTACATGAGCTTTTCTTCCTGGTTACTTATTACTATAAAGTAACATGATTAACTCTTTCAGCACCGATTTCCACAGAGCAGATTCTTCCATGTTCTAAATCAGGCGACTTCATGTTTCATGTTTTAAAATGTCGTCTGATGCAGATGCGTGACTCTTCATCTGCAAGGGTAAAATGCGGAAAGGGTTAAACTGGAGTTTAATGTTTTTTGTGTTATTATATCTTAACAGTTATACTATGTATATATATTAAAACTGAAAATGATGTTGCAGTACCGATACCTGGCTTTGTACAGTGTCTACTTGGAGCGTTGCAAATTGACATATCTCTCGATCTTCGGGATATAATTATTTCCATGCGCCTCATAATACAATACAAAGCCAGGTATCGCTAAAGCTTCATTATATTCCCTATGTATTTGATGTATGTTAGGTGATGGGTTTATTGTTTGTATCCGTATAATGAATGCATTAACTATAGGGAAATCGATGTTAAATAGATGTATGTTAATAAAACACGAACAGTCTGATTGACATAGAGAGCATTTACACGCAATATTTGTACCTATTTAAGATCTTCGACAATTTCAAGAAATCTTTGGAATTGTTCAGCTCCTAAAAGGTTCATCATACACAGGTTAGCCTTGATCATTATTGGTCACATTCACAAAAGAGTAATAGAGCGGTGCTTCAGGATATACATCCTTTGCGTACCTCGGGATATACATCCTTTGCGTACCTATTGCAAATGTAGATTGGCATGAGTCTGCACAACCATTTAACTTGCTCATATAGACAGACGTTTGCTGAAACACTCTGTGACTTATTGGCGAGCAGTCTAGAATCAGATCAGGCTGTGCGGATGATGCACAGGCTGATTTGAATCTAAACTGATCATATTTGACGTAACGTTGGATTTCTCAGTGCCACTATTTTACTTGTTGTGTTTCAAACTTAGCATGTTAAATATAAGAACGAAGATATGTCAACTGTGTGTAAAGAATTGTCTTTTTCTAGAGAGTAGTTTGAATAGGCCGAACATTGTGACAATTATTGTTGTTTGTCATATTAACCATTGTTGGTCAAAATGCTGCCAATCACTTATGTTGCTGGAAACATTTGCTTGGTTTTAGTTTTGTCATTTCTTTCGTTTGACACTTATTGTATAACAACTATTGCAGATCATAATCAATTTGCATGGATGTGTATTTTGATTTTTGGTCACCATTATTTGTGACTGGTTTTGTTTTTATCTTTTTCCAGCAGTCTAAGTACATTGGATTTCCCTAATTAATTATCTTTGATGTGCCATGTCTTTCCTTAAGCTCGAAAACATGTCCCTATGTTGAATTGTTGAATTGCAGTCATGTTTAACAATGAATTGCAGAGGTGTTAGTATCAACTTTAGTCCACAACATTATTTCAATCTAAACAGCCGAGATACCAGAATATTTACTTTTAAACGTTTTTATAGAATAAGATCGCATAAATTAACAGCGAATATAATAATTCTAGTTAAGACTCATGTTACTCTGTATTTATTGGACGCTTTAACATACGTATGGAATATTAACGGCGATATAATAGCAACTAGTTTTGATCTACAGTTCGGATAACTGTCCTTTTAGGTGATATATAATAAAACAGTCCTAGTAAAATATAAGGCAAAGATTATTTAGCGAACAGACAAATGCTTACAATGACGAAGGCACAGGGGCTGAATGTTTTAAATAGCCGATAAGGAATGTTGTTTGACTATGTTATTATAGAAAATGGCCTACATGTCATAGAAATCCACACCAACTATTTCAAAATTATTTGAGAAATGTCGACACTCGATATAGGTAATTCTGCAGCAGACGACTTTGGAAAAATATTATGGTTAAGGGAAACTTGCATAGAATGAACAAAATCTTCTTTGGTCAATGTGTTTTCAAATCTATTCAATCATTACACATTCGTTTGAAGAGATTTCAACACGGTTGTCAATGTGTTCTGCAGATGTGTTCTATATGGGAAAGGGTAAATGATACAGAAACAGTTTAAATTCAATTCAATGTACATGTTTACATCATAAAAGCAGGTACTATTTAATTGTTAATCAAGTCTATGAATGACCCGAGACACAGCACAATTTACATCATTGAGGACATTTTGTAAGATTCATTCAATCTTGATTATGCAACTTATTCGCTGTATTAGACGTTCAAACGGTCAATATCCTGTTAAGACGGACAACGAAGACTCTGATACAATGTTATGAATGCTCGGGTTTACCTTTAGTTCTCAATGATCGAATATAGCAATCTTGTAAATTGTGATGTGTTTAGGTGAAATGGTGGCTACGAGTTTTAGTGGTCCGATTTTCAATATACGTATTCCTTTAGCTTATTATCAGGAGTGTATTCAGATTTACCCAACATAGTTTCCACTCCGGCGAGTGGTGGTACTTACTAGCAGTTGTCCGAACAATGTGTTAGCTTTGGCGAAAACTTGTTAGGTTATCACCTTACTTAGGAAAACCCTGTTAGGGTAAAATATATACAGAATACCGTACTTTTTACCATAAATATGTTATGGTAACACACATGCATAACATCTTATGTTTTAGAAGAAATCTGTCATGTAAATACAAATACATAACACATTATTGTTTAGAAAAATCTGAAAGGGAATCACACATACATAACATCTATAGCAAAAAAACCTGTAAGGGTGACACACACATACACAAAACTGATTTAAAGAATACATAGCACATTAATTCGTTTAGTGGAAAACTGTTAGGGTAACACACAAACCATATTTTTAGCGGGGACCTGTTAGGTTGACACACATGCATTACACCTTATTTTTGCCAAAAAACCCTGAAAGGGTGACACACAAACATTTCACATTATTCTTAGCAAAATACCTGTAATAGTGACACACATACATTACACATTAATCATAGCAAAAAACCTGTAAGGGTGACACACAAACATTAAACTGATTTAAAGCAAAACCCTGTAAGGGTAATCATATACATAACACCTTATTTTTAGCGGAAACCTGTTAGGGTGACACACAGACAAAACACCTTATTTCTTTAACGAAGAACTGTTAGGGTGAAACACGTACATACCATTATGTTTTCAGTCCAAATTCGTTAGCATAACACACATACATAACATCGTGTTTTCAGTCCAAAATCGTTCGGATGAAACACATACACAACACATTACACTGTCGTACCAGATAGGCCAATCTGAATACATCCTTGATGTGATAGTTTTGACTTCTAAGGTGCAACGAATATGCATAATGAAGGAACAACTCATGAGAAAATGTAGATAAATAACGCTTAGTATATGTGCGAAAGAGAGTGTATTGTTCATCGGTGCATCAATAATTATTAAAGACCATGTAAATGATACTAGCTAGTTAGCGACGGATCTTTCTCTGAGTGGGAACTTATATAAAACATTTTAGAAATATTCTGTATTAAGTGGTTTTTTTTAAAGATCTGGCACATCTTTTTGTTTTGTCAACATTATGTATATTGTACTCGGTATTGTATCATTAAAGATGTAATCGGAATAACTGTCTTTGTTTTAAATACGATAGATACCTAGCAAAGTTTTAATAGAAATTGTTTGAAAACGTTTGTATTTGTTTGCATATCTTTCCGAAGACATCTATAAATATAACTTCTGATAGATTTATTCTCAACATTATTCGGCTATATTTTTCAAAGGCATCCAGTTCTAATCGACGTGCATGTCATTGTAATTATGGCCAACAGTAATCCTTGCAACACTAAGCAACTTTTTTTTCCAAAAGCAGGTTCATTCCTTAAACTAGAATGGAGTGCTCCGCGGAGCACGTGTGTCACCTGCACCTGCTCATTGATAGTGTGACGGACAGACAGACGGTAAAAAAGTAATCCCTAAGTGCCTACCATGCTACGCAGGTAACATCGTCGGATATTAACCGTTGGTAGTTTTGTTAGACTCCGTAAATTGTGCATAGAGCGGTGTGCAATGAACACAAATGGGTGACAGACGATATGCTGCCGAAAAAACTATGTTCATTCTTTAGAAAAAATTATTATTGTTTGACACAACTGTTGTTAATGTAGTTACATACCGAGCTGAGTACACAATCAACAACAATTTGTGAGCAACGATGCTGCCCAAAACAATATCCATTCTATAGAAATAATTATCATAGTCGGACACCAACTGTTGTTAATTGCGCTATACTCCTTGCATCATCTGACTTCAACACCCCGTGGGTATCCGTTAATGCTGCCCAAAGCTTGTGGATATCACTACGAAATAAGACATCCATTGACGTATGAAATCCCCTGAGAGGAGTAAACGAATCGCACAGGTCTGATCCTCTCTTGCAGTTATGAGACGCACAGAGTGTGTTACATCAAGGCAAGCTTCTCTGGCTTGATTGATTGGTGGGGTTAAACTCCGTTGTCAATCATGTCACGGAGACCAGTTCACCTACCCATATGCCCTGGCTTTCGCAAACCAGTACTTCACATAACAGTATTTCCAAGCAACTGCCTTCATTTCCATTCCACATAGACTGTCAGTCCATTGATTGAAGACGAATGTCGCTTCTCGTATTGGCTTTTGTTAAACGTCCTAAAGATTGATGGACCGAGCAGGAAAACGAACTCATAACACCCGGATTGACAGACCGGGCTCGGCAGATTCTCTTACAACTAGTCAGTCATGCACACACTCTCCATAAGTCGTTTGCTTAAAAAAGAAAACCGTTTTACAATGTGTTAGCTTGCGGAAAAAAAAATAACCCCAAGTGCTGTCTTATGATATCATGCACGAATATGTAAGGTACCTTACTTTAACCATAAGCAGTCTAGTGATTGGTGGAGGTTATGTTCACTTTCAACAGTATTTCAGTTTTATTACATAGACTTTTCACCAAACCATGTGTTTCCTTGCTTTCTTGCGCAGCACTCCACATGTCATTATTTTTCTTCTATGACCCAAAGATGCATTGACCGTTTGAGGTGCTAGCTCCCAATACTTTGCATGACCTATCTATATGGTAGTTACTCATAATGTAAAATTCCGTGAACATTGTAGCTGTACGAGGAGTTCAACTGGCATTTGAACAATAAATACATAGTCCAAATTTATATATCAGGAGAGGAATACATTTAAGTATTAAAACAACTTGTTTTCCAATTCAAAATGTATCTACTTGTGTGTACACGTATCTTGATGTATATATTGTATCAAATATTAATAAAGTATTGTTTAAACTAAATTTATATCTCTTAATGGCCAAACGAAAACTTGAAATTTAGGTCAAAAGATACACTTTTATTTTACTGCCACAATTTAAATTGTACGAATTAGAGGGCTCAGTAACTCATCAACTCTTTTATCGGATTATTCAAAAAGGGTCTAACCAACTTGGTTGTTATGGGACAGTTTTCGACTTGCATCGACTTGCATTGCAAAAGAAAGTATTAAAAACAAATCTGATCAACAATGAAAAACGTAAACAAAATCAGTTTCAATAATTTTATTTTAATTAAAACGTGGCAATTGACGAAAGAA
Organism: Serripes groenlandicus; assembly: GCA_031761405.1. NCBI lineage: Eukaryota > Metazoa > Mollusca > Bivalvia > Cardiida > Cardiidae > Serripes > Serripes groenlandicus. The sequence continues at coordinate 128,839,749 of JASEVX010000003.1, read as the reverse complement.
CCTAACACAAGTTTTAAATTTCTTATTGAATCAAAGATTTTATATTTTCCTTCTGTGTTATGTTTATATGATATCAGAGACATATAAACACATGTGTTTATATGTCTCTGATGATATGCAAGTTTCAGAAAACAGCATCAAAATACATAACAAGAGGGCCATGAGGCCCTGGATCGCTCACCTGAGAATGGGCTTTTTAAGACTTAACTCTTTCAGCGCCAATGGCAATATCATCAAGACAATCTTTCTTACAAAGTTTCAAGCTACTCCAAGTCAAAAATGCAACCTCTATAGTGTTAACAAGATTTTTATACAATATGGCCTAGTGACCTAGTTTTTGACCTGACCAAACCCATATTTGATTTGGCCTAGATATCTTCAAGGCAAATATTCCGACAAAGATTCAAAATGACCCATAAATGAACTTGGCCTAGATATCACAATTACAAACTTTCTGACAAAGTTTCAGACATGACCCAGTTTCGAACTTGGCCTAGATATCACTAAGACAAATATTCTGGTAAAGTTTCAACATGCTCAAGACAAACTTTCTGACAAAGTTTCAACATGCTCAAGCCAAAAATGTGGCTTTCAGAGTGTTAACAAGATTTCCCTTCAATTTGGCCTAGTGACCTAGTTTTTAACCGGACATGACCCAGTGTGGACAAAAGGCAATCACAATAACTCACCTTGAGCACTACGTGCTCTGATGAGCTAAAAAGGCACTACATTGTATCAGGCCTAAAATAACATATTTACAAAAAGTAAAACTTAAACAAAGAAATTTGGTAGACTGACTCTGAGGTTGAATATTGTTAATTTGATGACTTATCACACATATTTATCACAAAAACATGGTGTCTCCATACAGGTTTTGTTAACAGATATCGTGCATCTACTGGAATCTCGTCCGCTTGGAGACTTTGCGTGACTTTTATTCTTTGGTAAGAAGCAGTATCGCATCTGTGTTATTTTAGGTCTCTGAATTGTATTAAGTCTTGCAGAATTTCGGTTTCCAATTGTATGATCATTAAAAGCACCAATATATTGAACAAATATATCTCAACAAATAAAAGTACCTAATGGTCAGTACAATTTCCTAGAAATAGATCAAAAGTAAAACAGAGAAATTGCCTATTATGAGCAACCTTTTCTAACAGTAATTTATTGCCAAATAACCTATCGAGATGTGTACCTCTCAAGGTATTACATTAATGTGGTCTGATGTGTTTTCTTAGTCTTGGCAACTTTAAACAAGAGGGCCATGATGGCCCTGGAATCGCTCACCTGATTTTTTTTTTCACTTTAGCTATATAAGCCCCGCCATCTGGCGGGCATAGTTTCCAACCAATCAACTTGGCTTTAAGGAATCTGATAGAGGGTCACCCTAGGAACATTTCTACAAAATTATTTGAAAATCGGCCTGACACTTTTGAAGGAGAAGATTTTTTAAGTTTTCACTATAGCAATAAAAGGCAAAATAGCCCCGCCCCCTGGCGGCCATGTTTTTTGACCAATCAACATGGCTTGAAGGAATCTGATAGAGGGTCATCCAAGGAACATTTCTACAAAATTATTTGAAAATCGGCTTGACACTTTTGGAGGAGAAGATTTTTTAAGTTTGCACTATAGCTATATAAGGCAAAAAAGCCCCGCCCCCCCCTGGCGGCCATGATTTTCGACCAATCAACATGGCTTGAAGGAATCTGATAGAGGGTCACCCAAGGAACATTTCTACAAATTTATTTGAAAATCGGCCTGACACTTTTGGAGAAGAAGATTTTTTAAGTTTGCACTATAGCCATATAAGGAAAAATAGCTCCGCCCCCCCTGGCGGCCATGTTTTTCGACCAATCAACATGGCTTGAAGGAATCTGATAGAGGGTCACCCGAGGAACATTTCTACAAAATTATTTGAAAATCGGCCTGACACTTTCGGAGGAGAAGATTTTTTAAGTTTGCACTATAGCTATATAAGGCAAAAAAGCCCCGCCCCCCCCTGGCGGCCATGATTTTCGACCAATCAACATGGCTTGAAGGAATCTGATAGAGGGTCACCCAAGGAACATTTCTACAAATTTATTTGAAAATCGGCCTGACACTTTTGGAGAAGAAGATTTTTTAAGTTTGCACTATAGCCATATAAGGAAAAATAGCTCCGCCCCCCCTGGCGGCCATGTTTTTCGACCAATCAACATGGCTTGAAGGAATCTGATAGAGGGTCACCCGAGGAACATTTCTACAAAATTATTTGAAAATCGGCCTGACACTTTCGGAGGAGAAGATTTTTTAAGTTTGCACTATAGCCATATAAGGAAAAATAGCCCCACCCCCCCTGGCGGCCATGTTTTTCGACCAATCAACATGGCTTGAAGGAATCTGATAGAGGGTCACCCGAGGAACATTTCTACAAAATTATTTGAAAATCGGCCTGACACTTTCGGAGGAGAAGATTTTTTAAGAATTTTGAAGTTTTTTCATTTCGTTGCCATGGAAACCAGAATTATGCATGGATCCCGAAAATTTTAAGGAATTCTGGTGAGGACATTGAGAGGATGCTTTCTGTGAAGTTTCATCCCAGTTGACCCACCGGTTACAGAGGAGAAAATGTTGACGGACGACGGACGACGGACAACGGACGCCGGACATAGGGCGATCACAATAACTCACCTTGAGCACTTCGTGCACAGGTGAGCTAAAAATAACCAAGGAAACAAGTTGATATAGTATTGACAGAATTGTAGGGGAAATGAGAAATTGCTTATATTGAGACATTTTTCAGAGGCATTAAAAAAAACCTGTTCCTGTATAGGGAAAAGATTAGTGACAAACGTGTTGCTTGACATTCACAGCACTTATAGAGGTTTCAAGAAATTGTTGAGAGAAAATAAATTGCTCTGAATAGACAAGTTCCTCAATTTTTTAACATATTGTTTTAAGCTCTGTATAAAAATTATACTTCCAGTTTTCTGATTTTGGTTTGTCTAATGTCAATCAGCATTAACTAAACAACTTATTCCTTGTCATTTTCATACTAACATATAAGGTGATAAGTGTCTGCTATATTTATAACAATTATTGTAATATCTGCAACTCTGGAGGTGCAATTATGTTAGAAGAGAAAGCATTGTGATAAAAGGAAGATTGCTTATTTGGATTCATTTCGCTTTTACCACAATGATTTCTCTATCAGGGACAAAACTGAAATTAGAACTCATGCTCAATCCTATTATAAGTCTTATTATAACAAAATCAAACATGTCAATACATGTATACTTTTTATTCTTTGTATAAAGGATTTCATATGACAAATAATAAACAAATTAATGTAAGATTGTGCATATACATGTGTACCAGAATCACAGTATTGGGAGTCCAATATTTCAGAAATATGGATCCATCATATTTAACCAATAAACTGCGCCACACCAATCAAAACATTTTAGGAACCTGCATGTGACGACATTCAAAGTATGACATTTAGGAACATGCATGTGACTACTGTAGATCAAGATCAGCCTTTCTCTAAATCATGATATCACTTATACAAAGGGTGATACAGATTAACTAGATTGTATATATTTAAACCATAAGCTCAGCGACGACATTCAAAATGACATTTAGGCACCTTTTATGTTATAAGTGAAGATCAAGATCAGCCCGCGTCTACATGATGGTATCACCAACTAGATTTATTCTGTACTTTCTGGATTTAAAGTTATTTCTGTATCACCCCTCATAGATTTGTAGATGCATGGTTGAAATACTTGTAGGGCAAATTCTTGTAAAAATGTACATCTATGAGCCACATTTATAGAATAACAATAACTTATGAAAAATGATGAGATTTGTTTTAGAAATTATTGGTAAATGACCAATTTACTCCTTCCTCATCTAGAGTTCTGAATATCTGCTGGCATTATATTTGAATCTTATCAAAAATTAAGTAATAACAAAAAATGCTGAGATTTGTTTTAGAAATTATTGGTAAATGACCAATTTACTCCTTCCTCATCTAGAGTTCTGAATATCTGCTGGCGTTATACATCCAGATATACATTTTCAGAAGCATTATGATATCTTCTGTAAGCATGGTACCAAAAATGCAGACCAAGGTGAAACACAGATGATTGATTGATTGGGGCTTAATGCCACTTTCAACAAATTGACGGGCAGTTCACCTCCTAATGTGTTTCCTTTCCTAACTTTCTCAAAACAGTAATCCACACGACATACTTTCCAAGCAACTGGATGCTTATTCCACATAGACTGTTAGCCCATTGGTGAAAGACGAATGACGTTTGTCACACTGATGTTTGTCAAACGTCGGAGAGAATGTTGGGCAAGCTGGGATTTAAACTCACAACCTCTGGATTGACAGCCCTTGTCGCTACTGACTAAGCTACAGGGGCTCGGCGAAACACAGATGAGTATGGATTACTTCACTTCACAGTGAGTCTTCACTGTTGACAAATCACTTACAGGTTTGTTTACCCCTTTCCCACTTGTAGATGACATTGGACGCATCTGCAGCTGACTGCTGAAAACATGTTTGCAACTCTTTTCAATATTCATACTTTCATTCATAGAGGTTCTTCACATTGTTGATTTGATGTTTCCAAAGTCCCCTGCTGCAGATTTATCCTATGAGGGAAAGTGGGTTAATATTTGAATCCTATCAAAAATTAAGTAATAACAAAAGTAAACCTACATATACAACATGTTAAATTAGTGCAAAACAAGGAAAAAACAAGTGGTGTATCATATAAACAATAAACAATAAGTCTGTCTCCATGAACCATTTTAAATATCATTCATTTATCTTATTCTAAATTCTCTATAAGTAATAACAGTCAAAATGAATGTTTCTTTGAAATTTAGAATAAGAACTTTAGATAACCAGTCTCTACCACAGTTAAGTACCCAGTATGGACTAGTGTTATTGAAATGGTCATGAATCTGGAAAGAATGTTTTCTTTATCCCATTACTGCACATGATATTTCAAATGTTGTCTACTTTACAATCAACAGATGAACAAGTTGAACAATCTGGAAAACTGGAAGTAACTTTTTGACAAAGAGTCGGAAATATTGCAATTAAAGGTGAAATTGCTCATTTTAAACAATTTCACCTTTTATTGCAATGTTTTCAAAAGTCGTCTGCAACAGCAGGCATTAAATGTCGTCATGGTGAAGTAATGGGTTAAATTAGAAAATTCTAAGCAAAGAAAAATTGTTAATTTATAAATAGAACATGTGCATTTTTTCTACAAAAACTCAAATAATTAAGCTGCAGCAGGCTTAAATAATAGATGTTTGCCTGTGCAAACAGTGAATACTCAGACTAGTTAGTGCATGTGCACTGTCTTACCAGAACCGTCACAGTCCAATTAAGCATAAAATTGCCATTACTTAACCCTTTCCCTCATACAACATTTCTGCAGCAGACGACTTTGAACATATTTTGTCAAAAAATAGAAAATCTCCATAATTGAATGGATAACCTATGACAAAAAGTGGAAAACATTGTGGCAAAAGGAGAAATTGCACGTTTTGTGCAATTTCTTCTTTTGTCACTATGTTTTCAAAAAGCCGTCTGCTGCAGAGGCCTCAGAAAGCGTCTATATGAGGGAAAGGGTTAAGAAGTATATTCATTTTCATCATCCTCGGTACCCGGGCTATTCATAAAATATAAATAGCCTGGGTACCAAGGATGCTTTTCATCTGCTGCAGCAATATTGCAACATAATAAAGGAAATTTCTTCATACAACAATAAGAATACCCGACGTACAACAAATAATTTTCATAAAAATATATAGATCTACCAATAGTTGACATTTATATGCTGTACAATAATGTATAATTTATTGACCGACAGTCACCAAATAGTAAACAACAATCACAGATATTTATATAATTTAACAACAAGTGTACAGAAAATATTATTTTAACCTTCAATAAATGTCTTCGAAGTTGTCTGCTGCAAATTTGTTGTATATGGGAGAATGTTAACCATTTCGTTCATATAGACGCTTTCTGACGCATCTGCATCTGACAGCCTTTTGAAAACATTGTGACAAAAGAAGAAATTGCTCAAAACAAGCAATTTCTCCTTTTGCCACAATGTTTTAAACTTTTAGTCATAGGTTATCCATCCAATTATAGAGATTTTCCATTGTTTGACAAAATATGTTCAAAGTCGTCTGCTGCAGAATTGTTGTATGAGGGAAAGGGGTAAGACTTTCAAATAGGGAGAGTCTCATTTAATCATTTCAAAATATGGATTCAATTTCTAAGTCATCTGTTATAGTTTGAAAATTTAACCCTTTCCCACATATAGACGCTTTCTGACACCTCTGTAGCAGACAACTTTTGAAATCATAGTGTCAAAAGGAGAAATTGCTTGTAATGAGCAATTTCTCCATTTGCCACAATGCTTTCAACTCTATTCAATAATGATACTATCATTTACAGAGATTTTCTATATTTTAGACTTGATAATTTCAAAGACATCTGCTGCAGCTTTATTGTTTGGGGAACAGGTTAAGGTGAACATTTAATACACAGGAAAGGTAAAAAGAAATTTGCTAATTATGTACAATTTCTCATCAATAAACTATGTCTTCAAAAGTCATCTGCCAAAATGGCATCAAATGGTGTAAAAATGAAAGCGTTAACCCTTTCCCACATACAATAAATCTGCAGCAGACGACTTTGAAATTATTTAGTCCAAAATATAGAGAATCACCATAAAAGATAGTAAAATTATTGAAAAAGGGTTGAAATCATTGTGACACATGGAGAAATGGCTCATCATGCTGCAGAGGCGTCAGAAAGTATCTGTATGTTGGGAAAGCATTAACCAAGTTATTTTAACCCGGAGACAGCAATTCATACCCAATGATCATATTCATCAACTACTCTGAACACCATTTAACCATTTCCCATATTCAGACACATTTAAATCCATCTGCTGCAGACAACTTTTAAAAAGATTGTGGCAAAAGGATCATGATGAGCAATTTCTCTTTTGCCAAAATGTTTTCGACTCTATTCATTAATTTTCTAAATTTAACCCTTTCCCTCATAAGACAATTCTGCAGCAGATGACTTTGAACATATCTCTATAATTGAATGGATAACCTATGACTAAAAGTGGAAAACATTGTGGCAAAAGGAGAAATTGCTCGTTTTGAGCAATTTCTTCTTTTGTCACTATGTTTTCAAAAGCTGTCTGCTGCAGAGGCGTCAGAAAGCGTCTATATGAGGGAAAGGGTTAAATGTGGTTGTATAATCTATAAACAAAATGTTTTCAGGAACATTATATGCCTGCCAATTACAAAATAAAAGTCAAACTCTCAGTCTTCTAGGATACACATTCTCTTATCAACAGAAAAATAAAGATTGTCAAGACAAAACAAAGGCTGACTGGAATTACATCACACATCAAGATCAACTTTTAATCTTACCCAAAGCAGATGACTTTTGACACATCTGCAACAGACAAGCTTTGCCGAGGCATACTAGATAAAAACAAGAGGCGCAAGAGGGCCAGTATCGCTCCACTGCACACGGCTACAAGGAACAAAATTATTTTAAAATCTTCCACATACTTTCGGATAAGAAGACTTTTAAAGTTTTCATCATAGCCATATAAGGCAAAATAGCCCCGACCCCTTGAGACTATGTTTTTAAACCAATCAACATGGCTTTCAGTAATTTAAAAGAGGGTCACCCATTGGAAATTAGCAAGATACTTTCGGAGAAGATGTCATCTCACTGCATTAAGCAACAAGGAACAAAATTATTGTATCCACATGCTTTCGGAGAAGAAGATTTATAAAGTTTTCACTATAGCCATATTATGCAAAACAGGCCGTACCCGTGGCGGCCATGGTTTTTAACCAATCAACATGACTTTAAGGAATCTGATAGAGTGTCACACAAGGAACAATTTTTTTTTCTTTAGGTGCTATGGCAACCAGAATTCTGCATTGATAACAAAAATTGAAGGATTCTGGTGAGAACATTGTTAGGATGCTTTCTAAGAAGTTTTATCTGTATTGACCTACAGGTTAGAAGAGAAGATTGTACGACAGACAATTCGCAAAGACATAAGCTTCACTGGTTTTCAGCCAGGGGGAAGTAAAACAAGAGGGCCAAGATGGCCCTAAATCGCTTTAAGAGCGGAGCGGAATTTTGCGCTCTGACAAAACAATCATAATGAATGAAATAATTCCAATCACAATCACTTGAATGCTTCGCTCATTGAGCGGATGCAACAATTGACATGATAATTCTTTTATGAAACTACTTTGTTAATAATAATATTTGTATACTAAATCTTCATTTCAAGACGTACTTTCTCAATTACTCATATTAATTAAATCATAAAAAGATATAAGTTTTCCAACAAAATAGCAATGTGGAGTTCATGCTAGATCAAATGTTTATATTAAGGGTTAACCCTTTCCCTCATACGACATTTCTGCAGCAGACGACTTTGAACGTATTTTGTCAAAAAATAGAAAATCTCCATAATTGAATGGATAACCTATGACAAAAAGTGGAAAACATTGTGGCAAAAGGAGAAATTGCACGTTTTGTGCATTTTCTTCTTTTGTCACTATGTTTTCAAAAAGCCGTCTGCTGCAGAGGCGTCAAAAAGCGTCTATATGAGGGAAAGGGTTAAGTAAACAAAAATAATAACGAAACGAAATTAATTTTTGCCAATCAAACCGTTGAACGGATTTTGATCCCAGTGAGCGTAAAAAAGCGATTGGAAAGGACAAAAGCAATCACAATGATTTGAACGACTGAACGCTCTAAGAGCGGATCGGAACGTGAGCGGAGCTGAGTGTGAACGGTAAATTTGTCAATTTCATGTTGTTCTTAACTGTATCAGGGTATCTTGCTGTTTTACAGCTACTAATCCAGAACAATTGGATACTATGTGCACTTCCAAGTAATTGAGCAGAAACCAAGGAATCCTTGAAAGTCTTAAGGTAAAAACTCTGCTTCTTCAATTTTGTCATAGAAATAAAACCTGTTTTAACCCATTATCTGAACTTAAATTTAAGTTTGTTTTATTTGAGTTTTCAACAGTATTTAGTTATATCACTTTAACAGTACACTTATCCATGATCTCTGATGATAAACCAGTACTAGACTAGGACATGTACCTGCCCTAGAGATCTTTATTATTACTGCTGCGAGCCTATCTTACCACTCAGCCACAATGGATTCAAGGATTTATATTTTAGAAATTGCCAGATTGAACGAATCCAAATAAATGTATTATCAAAGAAATTTCATTTTTTGAAAGAATAGATTATAGAAAAAGAAATCTCTCTCTTTCTGCCGAAATCTTTGAAAGTTGTTTGCTGGAAAAGCATCAAATTAATTGTATCAAAAATTAAATGAAAATAAAATGCGATTTCACCACTGACATTTTCAAGAACATATGCTATTCAGCCATCTCAGTTCTGATTACACTGTATATAAAATTGAAAAATGTCCCTCTTTTGTAAGATTTTCCTCACTATTATAATACAAGTTCTCAAGAAGATAGGATTTGCACCTAAAAAGGTAGCTATATAAGATATTTGTGATAAGTGTAGAAAAAGATCAAACTTTTTTATGATCAATTACCATACTATCACATAGATAATAATAAATTAATATACAATGTAAGTCTTGTTCCTTTAAAGCTACTGATTTCTATGAATAGTGTAGGTCCAGATCAAAGTGCATGGTTGAAACTTTTCACATATGCCCCAACAATAGTTTACTTGGAGCACCACTTATTTCTTTTGAGTAAAAGGTATATGAATGAAAAAAGATTCTTCACATTTGTTCTGAGTAAAAGGAATAGGAATGAAAATAGATTCTTTACATTTGTTCTGAGTAAACAGTTAAAAAAGAAAACAGTTTCTACTCTTTTACAGGTGGTATGAGCTGTTCTCCACAATACAACTGATGCACCATTCCGTTCCGTCTTTTTCCACTACTTGTTGTCTCTATGAAACAGAATTTATGTGAACCGTCTCCCTTCGGTAAAGCAAAATGTGTTTCTGTACCCTCATCTGTAAACTCACCCTGACAAATAGATATACAAACAAATGAGTTTTGTACTACTCTTATCTGTTAACTTTGCCCTAACAAAAAGATATACAAACAAATGAGTTTTGTACTCTAATCTGTAAACTCGCCCTAACAATTAGATATACAAACATATGAGTTCTGAACTCTCATCTGTTAACTTTGCCCTAACAAATAGATATACAAACAAATGAGTTCTGTACTCTCATCTGTAAACTCGCCCTTACAATTAGATATATAAACAAATGAGTTATGTACTCTCATCTGTTAACTTCACCATAACAAATAGATAATCAAACAAGAGCTATCAGAGGACATCGCTCTTGACTTTTTGCCCAAAAAACAAAACTGTTTTGGGTGGTACAGAAAACATAACCAAGTACTTTATCATAATATTTATAAAGCTAAGTACTTTATAAGTCGAAAAAGGGTCATAATTCTTACAAAAACCTTCACTGAATTGTGTACTCTTGGCTGTTGGTGGACGTAATGATAGTAAATACATATTGTTAGTGTTTAAACTATGTCTCTAATGGTTTTGAAAAAAATGATTTTGAATGAATAACTTTACAAAATTCTAAATTGAAAAAGGGCCATAATTCTTGATAGGGTTATGTACTCTTGTCTGTTGATGGAGATAATGATGGTAAATAAATACTGTAAGTGTATAAGCTATATCTCGAATGGCTTTGAAAAAAAGTGGCTAGAACAAAAAACTTTACCAAAATTCTAAGTCGAAAAAGGACCATGATTCTTACAAAAACCTTGACAGAGTTATGTACTCTGTACTCTTGTCTGTTGCTGGATTAATGATGGTGAACAAGTTTTGTAAGTTTCAAAGCAATATCTCAAATGGTTTTGAAAAGAAGTGAGGTGGTGCAAAAATCTTAACCAAGGTGTGATGCCAATGTCTAGGATAGCTAGCCTTTATTTCGAAATGTCGAGCTAAAAAATGAGTTCTGTACTCTCATCTGTTAACTTTGCCCTAACAAATATAAAGGCAACCTCATCTGTAAACTCACCCTAACAAATAGAAATATAAAACAAAAGACCACGCCATCGTTCGACATTTTGCAAATAAAGAAAAATATGTGAATTTTTATTGAATTTGCAAAATTGAGCGGTGATATATTTTCAGGGTCTCAGGGTTCGGTGTTAAGGGGAAAACAATGTTTCACACTGTAACAATCTGCTATTCCTTTGGTTTTTGCCAATTTGTAAAATGAGTGAATCAATCCTTTTATACAAGAGGGCCATGATAGCTCTGGATCGCTCACCTGATTTGATTTTTGTTCACATTAGCCATATGAGCCCCGCCCCCTGGCGACCATAGTTTTTAGCCAATCAACATGGCTTGAAGGAATCTGATAGAGGGTCATCCTAGGAACATTTCTACAAAATTATTTGAAAATCAGCCAAACACTTTTGGAGGAGAGGATTTTTTATGTTTTCACCAAAGCCATATAAGGCAAAATAGCCCCAATTTTGGCCAATCAACATGGCTTTAAGGAATCTGATAGTGGGTCACCTTAGGAACATTTCTACAAAATTATTTGAAAATCGGTCTGACACTTTCGGAGGAGAAGGTTTTTTAAGTTTTCATTTTAGCCATCCATATAAAGCAAAATAGCCTCGCCCCCTGGCGGCCATGTTTTTCGACCAATCAACATGGCTTGAAGGAATCTAAAAGAGGGTCATCCAAGAATTATTTCTACAAAATTATTTGAAAATCAGCCAGACACTTTCAGAGAAGAAGATGTTTTTAAGTTTCCACTATAGCCATATAAGGCAAAATAGCCAGCCCCCTGGTGGCAACATTTTTCCACCAATCAACGTGGCTTTAAGGAATCTGATAGAGGGTAATTTAAGGAACATTTCTACAAAATTATTTGAAAATCGGTCTAACACTTTCGGAGAAGAAGATTTTTTAAGTTTTCACTTTAGCTATATAAGGCAAAATAGCCCTGCCCCTGGCGCTCATGTTTTTTTACCAATCAACATGGCTTGACGAAATCTGATAGAGGGTCATCCAAGGAACATTTCTACAAAATTATTTGAAAATCTGCCAACCAGTTTGGAAGAAGAAGAATTTTGAAGTTTTTTTTCCGTTTCGTTGCCATGGAAACCAGAATTTTGCATGGATCCCAAAAAATTTAAGGAATTCTGGTGAGGTCATTGATAGGATACTTTCTGTGAAGTTGCATCCCAATTGACCCACTGGTTACTGAGGAGAAGAAGTTGACGCACGACGGACGCCAGACAAAAGGTGATCACAATAACTCACCTTAAGCAAAGCTCAGGTAAGCTAAAAGCAAATCTTCAACAGACGAATTTTAATAACTTATAGGCAAATTGCTGATTACCTCATCAAATGAAAGTGTAATGAATAAATATAGTTGAAAACATTATAGTAAAAGGAGAAGTTGTCGCAATTTCTCCTATTGTCACAATGCTATCAAGCGATGTTTGATGTGTAAAAATGTGACTACAAATGGGTAAGTGTCAAATAATTTAAGTGATCTTAAATTTCCCTAAAACTTTGCAGCTTATCTACTTTTTTTCACCAACAAATGAGCCATGTCACACAAAAATGACATTTGGGTCTCTGCAACTAGTCGAAATTAATATTTAATAAGCCTTTGCAGTCTGGTGAGGATCTTCAATATTTGCCATCTAGTCACAAAGCAGCTTTAATTCAACACGGGAATAACATTGACTTAATAAACATTCATAACCCTCTAAAGCGATATGGCTAGTAATCGAACTTGTCTGAGATATTATGCCAATACACATTCTGACCAAATTGAGTTATGAATGGACAAATGCATCTAAAGTTATTGAGCTGACAAGACCAATTTTAGGTAATTTCTATAATTAAAGGGCAATAACTCTTTAATAATAAACTCCAATAAATATTGAACTTGCCCGATATATTATGCGAATACACATTCTGACCACATTTGGTGATGATTGGAATGAATGTATATTGTTTTATGGCGCATCGACAGCTAAGGTCATTTAGCGCGCAATTATATTTAATTATTCATGATCCCTGGGTAAACAAACCAGTACTAGGCTAGAAAATGTGCCTTGCCCAAGGGCACTCCACCATGATCGTAGTGCCGCGACTGGGGATTGAACCCGGGACACCCGGTTTCGAAATCCCCGACGCTAACCACTCGACCACAGCGGATTCCGGTGATGATTGGACAAAGGCTTCTAAAGTTATTGAGCTGACAAGACCAATTTTAAGTAATTTCTATAATTAAAGGGCGATAACTCTTGATTGACTTAAGCGATATGGCTTGTTATCAAACTTGTCCGAGATATTATGCCAATACACATTCTGACCAAATTTGGTGATTGGACAAAGGCTTCTAAAGTTATTTAGCCGCCAGCCTGTAATGCAGGTAAAACTATAATATGTACCGCTTTTTCAACATGGGCGTATACAAATCTTGGTAGAGGGTCACCCAAGGATCATTTTAAAATCAGGCCTATATGTTTGTACACGAACATTTGTTAAAGTTTCACTATACATACATATAAGTGTATAACAAGCCCCGCCCCCTGGCAGCCAGGTTTTTGAATGGATCGGTAAAACTTGAATCGGGTCAGTTCTTTTGGACAAAAAGATTTTTCACTATATATATACATATAAGGAAAACAAGCTCTGCCCCCTGGCAGCCCTGTTTTTCAACAGATCAGAATAATTTGAACAATTTTTGTAGAGGTTAAGCCAAGAAACATTTGTACCAAATCGTTTTCAAATCATGCCTGTACTTTTGGACCAAGAAATTCTTTAAAATTTCACTATGTGTACACATATAAGGAAAACAAGCTCTGCCCCTTATGTTTTTTAACAGATCAGAATTATTGGAACAATCTATGTAGAGGGTCACCCAAGAAACATTTGTCAAAATATTTCTAAAATCAAACCTGTACTTTTTGACAAGAAGATTTTAAGTTTTGTAATTTTTCCCTCATTCTGCTGTTGCTACAACCAAAGTTCTCATTAATTATTTTCTTTGAACAACTTTGAAAGAGGATGACCTAAAGAACATTCCTGCAGATTTTTTCTGAATTTGTGAAGTCCATTGGTTTAGGAGGAGAAGTTGTTTGTAGGAAAATGTAAACAGACAGACGTACAGATGCCGCCGCTGCCATACTGTGTGTGATCACAAAAGCTCACCACACACTTCCTGCTCAGGTGAGATAACAACTGACAGTAAAATATGAAATTTTATCGCAACTCTCATTTATCAAGAGTGTGAAAAAACTGCAAATCAAACAGCTAATCAGTAAAGGACATTTGTTATAATGCATTCAATCTTTGAACAATTTGAAAGAGGACATTTTTCTACCGTTCTGAAGCTGCAGCAACCAAAGTTCAGTAAATAATTTATATTTTTGAACAATTTTGAAAGTAGATTCCCAAGAAAGAAACATTTCTATTAATTTTGGCTGAAATTGGTCCAGTGGAGAAGGAGAAGATGTCATTTGAAGCTATTAGTTTATTTCACCCCTTTTCTGATGCCACCTGTATGCTATGTCTTTCTAACAATCATTATTGCTTGGAAATGTTATCTAGAGAGTTAATGAAAAAACATTTCTACACATTTTTTTTTAAATCAAACAAGCACTTACATAAGAAGGGAATTTATTAAAAAAAATGTCATTTTGCCCATTTTCTGATGCCATATTTTTCAACCAATCAATATGGCGTGAACAAGTTTTTGTTGAGGGTCACCAAATGAAATTTCTATCAATTTATATTGGAATCAAACAAGCGTATTTAGAGGAGAAGAATTTAAATAATTGGCCCTTTATCCCCAATTCTTGTCGCAGCAACTTAAGTCTTTCACAGAATCAAAATCTTTGAACATTTTTGGAAGAGGACCACCAAAGTATCTTGGAAGAGGACCACCAAAGGAACATACTAGTGAAGTTCGATTGAAATTGGTCAAGTGGTTTAGGATAAGATGATGTTTACGATGGACCACGGACAGAGAGTGATCAGAATAGGTCACCTGGACACCTGGACAAACCAATTAACCTACATCCGTTAAACCGCCAAATATATAGTTCCATCAGTGATGTAGAGACACGATTAATAATAATCATGTCAGTGCTACTTTGGTACCGGATTGATACTAAGATTTGAGATTTATTGAGATAATATCTATATACAGTTAAATTATGTAAATATTATCTTTCTTCATGTTTGGGCAGATAATAAATATCATTGCGCGTTCTATAACTCTCATGATAATCAAAACACCTCAATGACGCAGTAGAAGCGTCTTGAAATTCCAAAAGGTTCTATAAATAGCTTGTGAGAATGGTTATCGATCGTTCTTAAGTCTCAATATTATAAACACTTTATTTCGTAGTTATTGCAATATATGAAAGCGTCTAGATGATAAGACTGGTTTACAAGGGTTTAAAGGACTCGATGTCATGCAGTGTACAAGTAAGACACATCTGTACATTCTAGCGTCAATAAGCAATCAATGCTGAAAGTGTAGCCAAATTGAGTTGGAGATCGAGCATTATCGTATATGCCTATATATATTGAAAATCACAAGGCCTACACCGAGATACAGCTTGTTACTTTGCAGGATTTTCTACACGATCCCCACAACTGTGCCATCGGCGCCTTGATTCTTTCAGCTAATAAGCTTTTGAAAACATTGCTTTAGATGCATCAATATACGTCTGTAAGTGGAAAAGGGTTAATTTTCAAGTGTCAAAATGGATAAAATGTTTCAAGTAATTTATACACATGTCTCTTGCGTAAAGGGTTGATTGCATGTCAGATTTTGACTGTCAATCAAAACGCATGGACATCAACGATGCCCACAAATCCAATTGTTCGAGTTCCCAACTTAATGTATATATATAGTGTCAAATATTTATGAGTTAGCAATTATTTTGATTGAGTCTGGACTACCCTAGTTTCTTTTTTACTTATTTGGATGTTTAACCTTATCCCTCATGCTTTCTGACCCCTCTGCAGCAAACATCTTTTTGAAATCAAAGTGATTAAAGAAGAAATTGCTCAAAACAAGCAATTTCTCCTTTTGCCACTATGTTTTCCACTTTTAGTCATAGGTTATCCATTCAATTATATAGATTTTCTATTTTTTAACAAAATATGTGCAAAGTCGTCTGCTGCAAAATTGTCAAATGATGGAAAGGATTAAACTCAGATTTGTGTTTTATGATTTTCCAATTTGCAACAAGTACCCTGTTTTACGAATTTATCTGATGGTAATTTTTTCAACATTGTATTTAACATGTAATTTTCGGGAAGAATTTTCAAATCAAATCGGAAAATTGGCTCTTTTTTCAAGATTGCAATGGTAGCCAAGTCGTAATCGTATTGGAGTTCCAGTGTATCAACAACTTGATTATTGCCGTTGCTTTGTGATGAAACTGAATAATTAATGTCCGATTTTAGTCTACCTGTTTTCCGTTCTTTACGGAAAGATTGTCTTCATTAAACTTATTCTTGATGAGTCCTTATGACAAAATGCTTCTGCATGTGGTTACGGGTTAATGCCATTAAACTACAGACAGTTTCATAGCAGAGGACTCTACAAATATCTTACCAAGTAAACAGTTTATAACACAAACCAGAATTATTTGAACAATAGCAATCACTTACTTGTGTTTCTACTTTTCGTCCATTTACCCAAACATCCAAAGTTGTCTTTTCTGAAAGAAAAAAAAAAAGTCCACTACCAAATATGCTTTTAAGACTCTCGTTACAATTAAAATATATTAAATAATATTGAATCTGGTTATCTTTGGATTCATATTATACTATAACTATGTGACTAACTTTGGAAAGATGAAGATTAGGATTAGCTTGTACATATGTATAAACTAATTTGTTCAATTCAGACCAAAAGTACCGATGTATCAATATTTTGAAAAACAGTCAAAACTCAAACAAGTAGGTCAAATCAGATCAGCTTGATATTATGCATTCTCCAGTTGATACTTTTGATAAAATTGATTTAAAACCAGTTATTGAGCAAGAACCTGTTAAAGAATTAGGGCCAGACACACAAAGGCATAGAAGCGGCTAAATACTTTCCTTTCTTGGACTACATTACAATTATAATCTACACAATTGTGTTAAAAACAAACATGTTTGCTGTTTGCCATTCATATGTTGGCAAGTGAAAGATAAATGAACAGGGATCCCTATATACATGTCTCCCTGCTAAGGCAGACTTTCATTCCAACACATGTAAAAATCTTTGTATATTTAACCGTTTCCCTCATACAACAGTTCTGCAACAGACGACTTTGAATATATTTTGTCAAAAAATAGAAAATCTCTATAATTGAATGGATAACCTATGACTAAAAGCGGAAAACATTGTGACAAAAGGAGAAAATGCTCGTTTTGAGCAATTTCTTCTTTTGTCACTATGTTTTTAAAAAGCCGTATGTTGCAGAGGCGTCAAAAAGCATCTATATGAGGGAGAGGGTTAATATTTTTTTTTTTTTTGCATTAACCTTTCACTTAATATGATATTTTCAGTACAGAATTAAAAATATTGCAAGAAAAGGAGGAAGTGCTCATTCTGTGCAAATTCCGCCTTTTGTTAGAATGTTGTTAACACTTTAACCATACAAGGTTTGATCTGAATGTAATTGTGCTTTCTTTATAATTATTTCAATAGTTAATGTGCTTTGATGATTATGTATATTTGATTATACCCTACTATATGATGATTTAATATTTTGAACATTTTGAAAGGCAATTTTAAACCAGTATTATAGAACCGTTTGGGGCATAAGAAGGACAAACCTAAATTTTACAAAACAGTATCATTTGTAACTGTGTAAATCTCAAATATACATCAACATAAGATAGTGCAAATTTGCATGACATTATTTTGGTTGAATAAGGTTGGAACTATTACCTAACACGACTCTAAACTCGTCTGATACATCAGCAAACTGCCAACATTGTTGAATTCTGTTTTGATTTTCCTTAAACTTTTGTAGGGGTTTTCCATTCACATCCAATGTGTATTCATATGCAAAACCTGAACAGGCATCGATGGATATACAACAATTATACTGTCCAATCTTGAAAGTTTCTTTCCCAACAAGCTTAAACATCCATTCTTTACAAAAAACTTCCTGAAAATAAACAAGAGGGTCATGTTAGCACTATGCCGCTCAACTGAATCCATAGATATTAACCATTTCCCACATTACCTAAATTCTGCAGCAGACGATTTTGAAAACATCAAAACAAAAATATTGAAAATCTCTATAAATAATGAGCTGACAATTTCTCCTTTCACAATGTTTTTAAAAGTCATCTGCAGCAGAGGCATCATACAATCAGGGTTCATTCTAGGATTTGCTCTCGATGGGCCAATGGCCCCTTGTAACTTTCGAAAGGGGCCATCAATATTTAATATGGGTCTAAACTTTCCGGCTGGATTTTTTTGTAAAACCAACTTGCTACTGCAGAAAGAGTATACTGGATTGCTTACTTGTCCTGCAAGATATCCAATCGTCTAGTAGACAAGTTATATGAATAAAAAAAAAAAAAAATAGAGATTGCTTTTTTGAAAAAGAGCTTGTCTCCCCATTTGTGTGGTCGTAGGGGAGGAAAAGAAATGGTGGAGATGAATTTTTTAGTTTTGGACTGGAGATGAAGCAACAGTGACAATCCTCAGTTATTGAGCGGAAACCATTTTTCAGCTGATGGTTACCATGACCTTGGTCTTTGACCTAGTGACCTCAAAATCAATAGGGGTCATTTGCTGCTGGTGACCAACCTGCACACCAAGTATGAAGTTCCTGGGCCCAAGCAATCTTCAGTTATTGAGCGGAAACCATTTTTCAGCCAAAGGTCATCGCGACCTTGACCTTTGACCTACTGACATCAAAATTAATAGGGGTCATCTACAGGTTAGGACCAAGCTGCACACCAAGTATGAAGTTCCTGGGTATAAGCATTCTTGAGTTATTGAGTAAAACACATTGTTCAGCTGAAGGTTACCGTGACCTTCGACATTTGACCTTGTGACCTCAAAATCAAACAAATTCAATAAAGGTCATTTACTGGTTAGGACCAACCTGCACACCAGGTATGAAGTTCCTCAACATAAGCATTCTTTAGTTATTGAGAGGAAACCATTTTTCAGCTGAAGGTTACCATGACCTTGACCTTTAAGCTAATGACCTCAAAATCAATAGGGGTCATCTACTGGTGGTGACCAACCTGCACACCAAGTATTAACTTCCATGGCCAAAGCATTCTACAGTTATTAAGCAAAAACAATGTTTCAGCTCATTGTCACTGTGACCTTTCATCTCCAGGTCACTGTGACCTTGACTTTGACCTCAAAATTAATAGGGTCTTCTACTAGGCATGGCCAACCTGCATACCAATTTATGTGAAAACATTTTTCATCATGGCCTTAGTTTCATAAAAGAAGATTTTCAAAGACTGCTCTTCAGGCATATAATACAAAACAAGAAAATGTGTCCATGGAACACGGATGCCCCGGTTGTTAACTATATTTTAAAACGGACGGACGAACAGTTGGTCCAACCTCAAATTGATACAATTTTTTAAACAATGATATGTTGATTGTCATTTGTGTGAAGTTTCATAATGATAGGACATCAGGTTCACTAAAATCTAACTTGTCCAAAAACTTTAACCTGAGAATGGAATGGACGAACAGACAGACGAACAGACGGACGAACAGTTGGTCCAACCTCAAATTGATACAATTTTTTAAAGAATGATATGTTAATAGTCATTTGTGTGAAGTTTCATCATGATCGGACATCAGCTTCACTAAAATCTAACTTGACCAAAAACTTTAACCTGAGAATGGAATGGACGAACAGACAGACGAACAGACGGATGAACAGTTGGTCCAACCTCAAATTGATACAATTTTTTAAACAATGATATGTTGATTGTCATTTGTGTGAAGTTTCATAATGATAGGACATCAGGTTCACTAAAATCTAACTTGACCAAAAACTTTAACCTGAGCGGGACGGACGAACGGACGGACGGACGGACGAACAGACGAACTAACAGACCGGAAACTATATGCCCCTCATACTTCGTATGCCGGGGCATAAAAAAACCATGAATGGGTTTTTTCGCTTATAGGTAACAGGTGTGAGATTTTTTTTTTTTTTTTTCAATAACCCATGAAGCTTTCTGAAATGAAACTGGAAAAATCCATGGGGGCCGCCATTTTGGATATGTGTAAAAAGCAGACGAAAAACACAGATTGAAAATTATTGTCGGCTTTTTAATCATTTTTTTTTAAATTGGTTTGTTTGGGTATGTATTAAAGGAGCAGAAAAACACGGATTGAAAATTATTGTCGTCTTTTTAATCATTTTTTTTTAAAATCGATATTTAAGATTATTAAAGTGCTGTGTTTGTGGGAATAAACATTTGTACGAAAAGTTAAAAATAAATGGAAATCTGTAAGATATATGTTTTCCCGTTCGTCAAAAAAACCCACAGCATTAGCCTTCTACGCCCGAAACTAAATTTTGACTGTATCGAAGTCAAAGAAGGACGTGACGTCATTTCCGTTACACTTTATCTTGGCGTAACGTCAATGGAGCGACGTCGTTTCCCGCAAAAAAGTGGTATCAACATGAAAGACCCCAAATTCCTATACATGAACTACTCATTCAAAGTATAATTATTTATCAAACATTGTGGCAAAAGGATAACTTTCTCATAAGGAGCAATTGTTCTTGTGGCGACAATCTTTTCCTAAATCGTCTGTTGCATAGGCCCCAGAAACTGTCTCTAATAGGGAAAGGGTTTAGCAGAAATGTGACCCCTTACATAATTTGTTCCAGTCATATTGACTGGTTGAAAAAAGCAGTCGCCAGGTCGCATCAGAAAAGGGCTGATCTATTTGCTTCTTTACCATAATGCAGGTGATCGATTAAGGATAATCTTGGCCCCCATGTTTTAACCTCGTTCATTATAAATGTATTCCTTGATTTTCTGAAAGTCTTTACTTTATTATTTTCTGTTTAAATAATAGACAACAGCAATACGAATTCCAAATATGTTTTGATAATGCAAGAAACATGACATTAACATTATTATTGTCTAATCAATTACTTATAAATCCTTTTTTATGGCCAAAGTATGCTCTTTAATTTTTGTTTATAATTGTCTTGCGTTTTTTTCGTAAATAAGTAGGACCTATAGATATATTATGATACGAAAACGTGTATGTAACAATGCCTCTTTATACGAAAAAAAACCATGAATGGGTTTTTTCGCTTTTAGGTAACAGGTGTGAGAATTTTTTTTTTTCAATAACCCATGAAGCTTTCTGAAATGAAACTGGCCAAATCCATGGGGGCCGCCATTTTGGGTATGTATAAAATGAGACGAGAAACACGGATTGAAAAAAAATTATTGTCGTCTTTTTAATATTTTTTTTTAAATCGATATTTTGGGTACGTATGTATAAAATGACACGAAAAACACGGATTTTTTAAATTATTGTCGTCTTTATAATAATTTTTTTTTTTAAATCGATATTTAAGATCATTAAAGTGCTGTGTTTTGTGGGAATTAACATTAGTACGAAAAGTTAAAAATAAATGGAACTAAAGGAATATGTTTTCCCCTTCGTCAAAAAAACGACAGCATTATATTTCGACGCCCGAACCTAAATGTTGACTGTATCGTAGCCAAAGAAGGACGTGACGTCATTTCCGTAACACTTCATCTTGGCGTAACGTCAATGGAGCGACGTCGTTTCCCGCTAAAAAGTGGTATCAACATGAAATACCCCAAATTCCTATACATGAGCTATTTATCAAACATTGTGGCAAAAGGATAACTTTCTCATAAGGAGCAATTGTTCTTTTAGCGACAATCTTTCCCTAAATCGTCTGTTGCGAAGGCCTCAGAAACCGTCTCTAATAGGGAAAGGGTTTAGCAGAAATGTGATCCCTTACATCATTTGTTCCAGTCATATTGACTGGTTGAAAAAGGCAGTCGCCAGGTGGCATCAGCAAGGGGCTGATCTTTTTGCTTCTTTACCATAATGCAGGTGATCGATTAAGGATCATCTTGGCCATCATGTTTTAACCTCGTTCATTATAAATGTATTCCTTGATTTTCTGAAAGTCTTTACTTTATTATTTTCTGTTCGTAATAATAGACGACAGCAATACGAATTCCAAATATTTTTTGATAATGCACGAAACATGACATTAACATTATTATTGTCTAGTCAATTACTTATAAATCCTTTTAAATGGCCAAAGTATACTCTTTATATTTTGCTTATAATTATCTTGCGTTTTT
This sequence comes from Serripes groenlandicus, assembly GCA_031761405.1. Classification (NCBI taxonomy): domain Eukaryota; kingdom Metazoa; phylum Mollusca; class Bivalvia; order Cardiida; family Cardiidae; genus Serripes; species Serripes groenlandicus. Next base: position 128,817,286 of record JASEVX010000003.1, on the reverse strand, counting down.
TCGTAAATAGGTAGCACCTATAGATATATTATATGGAACTGTCAGTCCTATGGTATCCATGTTTCTTGATCAATCAACTTGTGGTGGACTACTTAAGTGGTGGGTCAATTAAAGAATTTCATGACAACTTATGATAGATGGATGGAAAATTTATGCAGGATGATCAAATTAGCTAACCTTAACCCTCTCCCACATATAGACTCATTCTGACGCATCTGCAGCAGACGAATTTGAAAACATTGTGTCAAAAAGAAGAAAATACTCCCTTTGCCACAATGTTTTCAACTTTTTTTCTGCAATTAATTATACCAGCAGTTATGGAAATTTTCCATATTTTCACCTAGAAGTATTCAAAGTTGCTCCTGCAGATTTGTTGTATGTGGGAAAAGGTTAAGTACCTCCAGCTCATAGACTTTAAAGATATCTGTATCAGGGGAGAAACCAAATAACTTTTGTACTTACTTTCTTGTCTACTCGGATAATTCTTTTTCCTGTTGTCGTTCCATGCTCAAATTCTACACAGTGCTTACCATTAGGCAAAGATACCTGCCATGTTGCCACTAAATCTGTCATTCTTCTACAAATAGTGAAATAAAAGGTATTAAAGCAGAAACTGATGTATTCTTGGCTTCTGGGAAGTTTAACATAAAACAAGAGTTGTCCGTAAGACCGCGCGCTCAACTTAGTGCTTATGACAATAAATCAGGTTTTTTTTCAATTTTTGCAGTTATTGGCAAAACAAAAAACCTTGACAGAGTTACCTTCTCTTGTACATATAGGGATCCTGATTGTAAACAAGTATACACAGCAATATCTTAAAGGGTTAAGTCAATAATTGGATATTAGTTTTTTATTACCCAGATTCAATGTATTTTCTAAGGAATAATCCCAAACGGTTTAATGGTTTTAAAAAATAATAAGGGGTTACAAAACAAGAGCTGTCGGAGGACAGCGCACTCAACTTTTGAGTGCTTGCCAATAAAACAAAACTTTTTTGGGTGAAAGAGAAAACATAACCAAGTACGTTATCATATCATTTTATAAGCAAAGTACTTTATAAGTCGAAAAAGAGTCATAATTCTTACAAAAACCTTTACTGAATTATGCACTCTTGGCTGTTGGTGGAGGTTATGATGGTTAAAAGATATTTGTAAGTGTTTAAGCTTTATCTCTAATTGTTTTGAAAATTTTTGATTTGGTATGAAATACTTAACTAAAATTATAAAATGAAAAAGGGCCATAATTCTTAAACAAAAGTTATGTATCCCTGTCTTTTGATGGAGGTAATGATGATAAATAAGTATTGTAAGTGTATAAGCTAAATCACTAATGGTTTTGATAAAAGGTGGGGTGGTACAAAAAACCTAACCAAAATTTTAAGTAAAAATAGGGCAATTATTCTTACAAAAATCTTGACAGAGTTATATTCTCTTGTCTGTTGATAGAAGTAATGACGGTGAATAAGTGTGGTAAGTTTCAAAGCAATATCTGTAATGGTTTTGAAAAAAAGTAAATTGGTACAAAAAACTAAACCAGAAATCTAAGTCGAAATAGGGCCATAATTCTTACAAAAATTTTGACAGAGTTTTGTATTCTTGTCTGTTGATTGAGTTAATGCTGGTGAATAAGTGTTGTAAGTTTCAAAGCAATGTCTGTAATGGTTTTGAAAAAAAAAAAAAAAAACAAGAGCGCCAAATGTCACAAAATACACCCATCCAGTTTTTTTGAGACCAAGACTTTAGTATAGTGATAATTGGTTGTACATCAGTCAAACTTAGAGAGCGGACACTGTTAGTGCAGTTTTGGCCGTTTCGAGGGATATAATTGTGTAGTGACTAAGATAACGTTGTAAGTTATCAAACCTGACCAAGATATTCTGCCCATCAACATACTGTCTAAATTTGGTGATGATCGGATGAAGGCTTCACAAGTTATTTAGCTGACAAGACCAATTTTAGATAATTTCTATAATTAAAGGGCAATAACTCTTTATCGACTGGAGCAATATGGCTAGTTATCGAACTTATCCGAAATATTACGCCAATACACATTCTGACCAAATTTGGTGATGATTGGACAAAGGCTCCTGAAGTAATTGAGCTGACAAGACCAATTTTAGGTTATTCTATAATTAAAGAGCGATAACTCTCGATTGACTAAAGTGATATGGCTAGTTATCAAACTTGTCCGAGATATTATGCCAGTACACATTCTGACCAAATTTAGTGATGATTGGATAAAGGCTTCTTAAGTTATTGATTTGACAAGACCAGTTTTAGGTAATTTCTATAATTAAAGAGCGATAACTCTCAATTGACTAAAGCGATATGGCTAGTTATCGAACTTGTCCCAGATATTATGCCAATACACATTCTGACTAAATTTGGTGATGACAAAGGCTTCTAAAGTTATTGAGCTGACAACATACTGGACGCCGCCCGCCCACCAAAATGGGCGTATAAAAACTTAACCAACAAGAGGGCCATGAGGCCCTGGGATCACTCACCTGAGAACGGGCTATTTGAGACTTAAATATTTCAGCGCCAATGGCAATATCATCAAGACAAAATTTCTGACAAAATTTCAAACTGCTCCAGTCAAAAATGCGATGTCTTTAGTGTTAACTAGATTGTTCTACAATTTGGCCTAGTGACCTAGTTGTTGACCTGACCTATATTCAAACTTAACCTAGATATCATCAAGACAAATATTCTGACAAAGTTTCAAGCTGCTCAAGTAAAAAATGTGATCTCTATAGTGTTAACAACATATTTCTACAATATGGCCTAGTGACCTAGTTTTTGACCTGACCAAACCATATTCGAGGTTAGCCTAAATATCAAGACAAATATTCTGACAATGTTAGATGTAGCATTTGTAAGAGCTGAAAGCATTGTGAGAGAATGATCGCTGATAGAACTTTGTAAGAGTTGAAATCATTGTGAGAAAATGTGAAAACATTGTGATCGCTGAAAGAACATTTTTATTGGAGATAGAACATTTTAGAAGTTGAAAACATTGTAAGAACATGTTCATAGAATATTTTAAAATCCTAAAAAAGCATGTAGAAACATATTTTTTTAATAAAATTCATAAAAGTCATTTTCGTAGGACAATATAATGTTGTTTTCGTAGGATGCTAGGATAATATAAAGTTGTGTTCTTATAACTAAGGGAATTAAAGTACACTTAATCAAATCAATCATTAATAATAAATTATTTGTCCCTATTTTACCCTAAATTATTATTAAACTATTCATTCTATTTTTCCCGTCAACAATGAGACAACATATTCCGTTCCACCAGCATAATTATACGCATTTATATGCCGATCCCGAAATACATATTTTTCAATAATAAGTACAAAATAATGTTAAAAAATGGATTTAATTTGTTATAAATCCATTTATCATGTGTTGTTTAAGTGATATTTAACAAAAAAATATTGTTACATGGATTTTAAAGTCATATAAAAAGTTGTTTTCGCTATCTAGCTATACCCATCTGGACACAATTTTGGAAAGACGGTATAGCAAAATTTTGCAAAGTTCATACACATTACCTATTGACGGGAAACATCGATTTGTTTACCCGTATTATTCATCATACGGTTGCCAAATAAATAACATCATGATAAAACGAGCAAACGCAAGTCTAAAATGATTTGAACTAGTCTATTCGTTAACAAGAAATCTAGCTGCTCGCCTCTGAACGTGTCCAACCTAACTTCTAGAGCATAAATTAATCTTTTGTGTGACTGGGGTAAACAAAAAGAAACAGAATTTGAAAGATATATGGTATAAATTTGAGTAGCGTCATACCTGGCAACTCTTTGTTTACAACACTGGAATTTTTTAGAATAAAGCGTTTGTTTTTTAATATAGTTGGATTATTGCTACTTATACGAATATTGTTCTAATTACTTCGATGTTTAGTAGGAAAGACAATTCCGAGTAAATAAATGTTTATTATCTTATACTTTGTAATACAACTTTAAGTTGAACTATAATTCTATCCTATTTTGATATTGATTGTTTACAAAAGAGTTGTGAAAACATATCAAGAAATTCCAAATCAAACACCTCTAAATTAGCTGGTATTCCGAGTTTCAGTCAAATTGGGAACCAGGTCGGAAATTGACTTCCGCATAAGCACTTCCGCCGGTTTCATGCATGAAAATGTACAGCAAATATTTCATTCTCGGCTTTTTGCAGTTGATATTGATAGAAAATGCCTCAAGTGATGGAGTTTTAGGGTGCGGAGGATTCGTGAAATCAGATGTTGATATCAATTACTCCCTAATAGAGGTACTATTCACAGATCGTAGATAGTTCACAATTCAGAAAACAAGTTGCAGGGAAACACGTATATTTGATCAAAATTAATTATGCTTGATAAATATGCAAAGCCTAGTTAATGTTAAATATTTAGCATGTTAAATGCAAAGTGTAGAAAGTTATGAAAAGAAATTGATTGATTGCGGCTAAACGCCGTTTTCAAAAAAATTCAGTCATATCACGGCGGCCAGTTAGGTGCCTGTCGCGGAAACCCCCCCCCCCCCCCCCCCCCCCCCCCCCCCCCCCCAACCCACACACTACAACCCCCCAAAAATAAAAAAATATCATCTAAAACACTATTCAATATGCATATTACAATCAAATTAATAGTTTCAAACAAAAATATATAATTCTATGGTTAATTTATATATTATATATTTCCGCGACAGGCACCTTTGCACCTACTCATGTGTTTCCCGGTCCCTAGACTAACCGAAATCGACCTCAAATAACCGAAATCGACCTATAGTATTGTGGTTTTTGTTATATACTAAACATTAAAGTAGTAATAGTATACCTAATGTTTTTTTTTCAATAAAATATAAACAAAATTAAAATATGATTTTTAACGAAAACGACTTTTCAATGTCAAAAATAGACCGTTTGAACATTTCGATTGCGATTTGAAAATCTATGAAAGTTACTCCAATTCTCGCTAATCTCCTTATCGAAAGAATGCTAACATTTATGGTATCCGCTAAAATGTAAGGTGAAGAGGAGAATATAAAACAAACGCATAACATTGGTTTTACACAACTTTATTACATGGACAATTTTGTAAACTAATATTTACATAGAATACAAACTTTCTCAACCAACTGGACTTCAACAAATATATGATAAACAGCATAGGTTAAAACGGAAACAAATTAATGTAGAAGGACATACAAACAATTTTGCCGACCAGATCAGACATTTAGAAAACATGGTGTCCGAGAACGATCCATTCGTACGATCTGTTATTCACACTAACGGAAAATCACCGTGCGTTATATTGTACACTGATGAGCAAATGGCAGATTTGAAAAAAAACTTGTTCCGGTAGAACGGTATTAGGTGTTGACAAAACATTTAATTTGTGTAAAATGCATGTGACAGTCACATGTTTGAAGCAAATAACCGTTACTAAAACTCATACAGATACTAATCCAATATTCTTAGGCCCTTTGTACATTCATGATAACAGTGACTTCAAAACATTTGGTCATTTTTTTCATCATCTCAATATCAATTTGATAGATGCACCGCTCAGCAAACTGGTGATAGGTACTGACGATGAAAAAGCATTAGTCAAAGCCATCCAAACTGTTCTACTTGAAGCAACTCATGTTTTGTGCACACATCACATTCAGGAAAACGTGATACATTTCCTTAAGGATGATGCGATTACAAAACTGGCGGTCTTAAAACCTTTGCTGAATTTGTGAAACTGGCGAAGGCTATTGTCAATGGTCAATACCAGAATATTAAAAGTGCGATTGTTGGTACGGGTGAACTGCGCTTGTCTGATAACGGTAAACAGTTTGCAAAAAACAAACTTGAACGGCTTGGAATGTCCGACCAACAAAGGAACAACCATTACTCTAAGTTAAGGAAATATGTAGATCATGACGACAGACTAATAAGCTCAACGGACGGGCAAACGCATGTACTCGGTCCAAAAACAAACGGCAAAAAACCAGGTCAAAGGAAACGTAAAGTAAAGCGGATACCATAAACGGAAGCATTTTTTCACACCTTTATGTATTGTGATGATGTAATAAAAGGGACAATCGATAATGAGATTACCGAGAATTGGAGTAATCAAGATTTTCATAGATTTTTCAAATCGTTCTAACGGTCTATTTTGGACATTGAGAAGTCAATTTCGTTAAAAATCATATTTTTGTTATATTTTATTTAAAAAAACCTCTATACTATACGTCGATTTCGGTTATTTGAAGTTGATTTCGGTTAGTCTAGGGACCCTGTGTTTCCTAGCTTTCTCAGCAGACGCTGTCTCTCAATAGTACTCCGCACAACAAACTATCAAAGCAACTGGCTGCTTTTCCACATGGACTTTTAGCCCATTGGTGAAGACGAATGATGCTTGTCACAGTGACTTTTGTCAAACGTCGGAAAGAATGTTAGCCAAGCTGGGATTGGAACTCACAAACAGACAGCCTGCGTTGCTACCGACTGAGAAAATATTACCAATTATTTGTATAGTAAAAAGTGGAATTACAGTAAAAAAGTCATGGCAGTGATTTTCTTACTGAAATTGTGAATTGGTCTGGAACCAGGGAAATTGGGAAAACTGGCGTCGCTTTTTATAAAATTGTAAATTTCAATATTAAAGCTATGCTACTGATTAAAATGTTGTCTGTTTAACAGGGCTCTCACTAGGCTTAAATTTTAGGGAGAAGTGACTTCTCCCTCCAGGAATTTAGGGAGAAGTGGGGAGACTTAACGGAGAAGTGATATTTCTTGTGTTTTGTTACGCGTCGTAATCGCATCGTTTGGGATAGAACACATTTACTTAAACAAAGATGAATGTTTTATTAGTTTATTTTAATTATGATTATAATTCAAAGATGAAAGAAGCATATTAATTAAAAAAGCACATTTCGAACCCTGACAATATCACCAGGGCTGTACAAAAAAAAAATAAAGCCACTTGTCCAGGACAAGTGACTTTCAGAATGCCACTTGTCCTGCTAGGATTCTCACTTGTCCCACTTTTCTGCACACCAAGTTTAACATGCGACAAATTTAAGAATTGTGTGGTAGCCCGGGTCGCGGTTTCTTGAGTGTTTTAATTGTTTTTTAGTGTTTTTAGCTCTACTGGCCAAAGGCCAGAAGGGCTTATGTCGTGGCGATGTGTCCGTCGTCCGTGCGTGCGTGCGTGCGTCCGTGCGTCCGTAAACAATTTCTTGTTAACACGATACAGTCTTCACTTTTGATTGTATCTCAACCAAACTTATACAGTAGTTAGATATCTATGAGAGCTCGGTTCCTTTCGAAAACCAGCCAGATCCGCCCATGCATGACTGGATTATGGCCCTTGAAATGGTCAAAATTGCTATAAAAGAGCTTGTTAACACGATACAGTCTTCACGTTTGATTGTATCTCAACCAAACTTATACAGTAGTTAGATATCCATTAGAGCTCGGTTCCTTTCGAAAACCAGCCAGATCCGCCCATGCATGACTGGATTATGGCCCTTGAAATGGTCAAAATTGCTATAAAAGAGCTTGTTAACACGATAGTCTTCACTTTTAATTGTATCTCAACCAAACTTATACAGTAGTTAGATATTCATGAGAGCTCGGTTCCTTTCGAAAACCAGCCAGATCCGCCCATGCAAGACTGGATTATGGCCCTTGAAATGGTCAAAATTGCTATAAAAGAGCTTGTTAACACGATACAGTCTTCACGTTTGATTGTATCTCAACCAAACTTATACAGTAGTTAGATATCCATGAGAGCTCGGTTCCTTTCGAAAACCAGCCAGATCCGCTCATGCATGACTGGATTATGGCCCTTGAAATGGTCAAAATTGCTATAAAAGAACTTTTTAACACGATACAGTCTTCACTTTTGATTGTATCTCAACCAAACTTATACAGTAGTAAGATATCCATGAGAGCTCGGTTCCTTTCCTAAACCAGCCAGATCCGCCCATGCAAGACTGGATTATGGCCCTTGAAATTGTCCAAATTGCTATAATTGAGCATGTGAACACAATAGAGGCTCCATTTACTATCTGATCTTCACCAAACTTAGATAGTAGTTAAATATTGATGAGAGCTTGGTTCCTTTTGAAAACCAGCTAGATCCGCCCATGCAAGACTGGATTATGGCCCATGAAATTGTAAAAATTGCTATAATACAGCTTGTGAACACAAAAGAGCCTCCATTTACTATCCGATCTTCACCATACATACATGCTCTGGATTGAAAATGACCAAAGAACCATACCAGTAGAGCATAGGCCCTCATGGGCCTCTTGTTTTTTCTAGTTCTGTATAAAGATAACATTAAGAGCACACAATGTACATGATTTAAGGGTAGTGACCAATTCAAATAACATTATTGCAAAAGACCTGTAGTGCAGCATTCAGTTAAACAAAATAAAATTTGTAAAAGAGATTATTTTTCACTAGGTTATTTGAAATATTCTGCATAAAATGTATGTATTTTATCCATATTTACAAAACATTCAAAAGCTATTGACAGAAATGTTAAACTTGAGACAACATAGTCAAATGATGCAATAGCACTTTTCAAATTGAAGATAACAAAATAATAAGGTCACCGATTTAGGTCCCTCACCGAAACAGGGCAGTGTTCGATACGAGGGCCAGTTTTACAAAGAAAGACATAAATAAATTCAATTTTATTAAGTCAAATTTATCAGGTTCAATGTAATTATTAAATAAAAAAAATATTGTCAAAAAAAATGAAAGACAACAAAACGTTAAATTTGTTTCATGTGTTGCGGTCAATCTCATTAATATCATCTCCTATTAACGCTACGCATTTACATTTAGTCAGATTGGTGTTGCAGTATTATTCGCAACATAGCCGCCATTTTGATGATTGCGCAATGTTAATCATGGTTTCCTACTTTGAGAATTAGAAATCGGTAAACAGCAATGAATGTAAACATCGGGGTCGTCAGGTTGCGAATGTCATTCACCCAATTTCTCATTTCATCCAATGAAATCGCAACTAATAAGTCATATGATTTTCCTGCCGTTTATGCTAATTAATCTTGGTAAACAAAACCGTGATTGGGCAATTATCATACTCGGGGGAATCATTTATATATTTCATTCCAAACTATTTTCTTTGTGTCCCTGATATTACGAATATTATGTCGATCTTGAAGGTATTTCAAATTGATAAACAGCAAGATAATTTTTAGCAGTTGTCGTATTGTCTTTAATTTGGATCGAATTTATTTTATTAACTTCTGCATGGCGAAAATTTCTTCCAAGTCTTTCTGAACCGGTTTGCACCAGTTTGCAAACATCGCATACCGAAAGTAGAAATATGGATCAAAATACATTTAAGGGAATATTTTAATGAGACCGATCCATAGGTAATTCCCTAGCATTCATGAAATAACACAGCCCCAAGGAACAATTGTCACTTATGATTGGACAGCCTTATTGGATACATATATATCACGTTAATCGACTATTACTGACGCGATTCGGTTGGCTGTAATCACTCGATCTGACAGGTGGGTATCCCCGCCTACTATTATTGATTTGTTATGGTCACGCGCGAGTGGTTTTTCGCATGTAACATACAGTCAAATTTATACACGACAGACATGTTTGTTAGTAATTAAGCCGGGCTACCAGACACACAGGAATTTACATTCACTGTTACGTAAATGGGTTGATATAATGGGACGTGGATTTTTGGAAAATGCCACTTGTCCGGGACTGAGATGTTGCAATGGTTAAATAATATATTCTGAATGAATATATGGCCTTTAAAAATGTAAACAACAGCGACTGGTCGATCATTTTATACATTTTTTCTGAAAATCGAGTTAAAAAGTTAAAATTATGCTAGATGGAGAAAATTGTGAACAGGTGCGTTGGACCTTGCAGCGCTCGCGTTAATGAACGTATTTGCCGTTTTGACGCCGGAAAAGTGTTCCCGTACGCCCAAAACTTACAAAGTTGATGTCCAGGAATTAAGGGTATATGCCTGCAATCAAAGTATTTGTTTTATACATCCAGTTGAAATCATGTGTATTTATTCTGAAGTCACTGTGTATTGTGTTTGATTAACTGTCAATTATAAACAGTGGGAGTTATCAATGGATAGAAATAAGCCAATCACTATCAAGAATTCGAACCCCACCTACGCCCAGATTTGACACTCAATAACGCCTTCAAACCAATCAATACTATTTTTCAGTTCAAGCAGCTTAGGGGAAAATAAATTCAATAAACAACTTGATAAACAACAAGGATTTGATTAAAGAATGTCACTATATTAATTTAACTGTTCAAATGTCATGTTTTTGTTTGTTAATACGATTTCATAGGAAATTCTTTTTTAATTGCCGATTTTTGTTTGGCTTAAAAGATCTATCAATTTCAATGCCAGCTGTCAATAAATACTTGCCTATAAAACTAAATAACATTTGAGTCAATTGTAGCTAATTTCTTTTTTTAGGAGACCAAATATTGAAGACTGAAGAAGAAAATACATATTGTAATGGGTTTCCGTGCTTTTTCTACCTTCTGAAAATCGGAAATTTCTTTCTAGAAAGTATTCATCACACACTCAATCTTATTTGTTTTAAAATTTATCAGTGTGAAAGTTAAGTGCACTAAATGTGTGTTTATAATACAACTTACATCAGAATAGTTTATTTGTTTAAAATGAAAGCAATGACATTCAGTTTGATAGGTAGACTTATATTGGTGTGTGATCAAAAAATGAATTTTAAGACATTGTGGCGAAATTCTCAATATCAGTAAATACTCATTTTACTACAAATGTATGCGGTTTGTGAACATGATTCATGATGTACCGGTATGTGAATCTTATGATTCATGGCCAAGCCAATCTCTTTGATAAATTTAATGCCGGATAGAAATAGATTATGACAAGAGACTAGAAGAGAGCATATTAATAGATCACATAAAAAAATCTATTGGTTTAAAAGTGTAATGAAAGAAACTGAACAAAAAACATAATTGACAATGAACAAAATCTGCTTTTTGTCACCTGCTTTTTAAAAACGGGGCGTATTGTTATCACTATTATAGTTTTACCTGCGGTGGGCGGCGTCCAGTATGTTGTTCGCCCAATAACTTGAGAAGACTAAGTCCAACGATCACTTAATTTGGTCAGAATGTGTATTGGCATAGTATCTTGGACAAGTTCGATAACAAGCCATATCGCTCTAGTCACTCAAGAGTTATTGCCCTTTAATTATAGAAATTATCTAAAATTGGTCTTGTCTGCTCAATAACTTTAGACTTTAGAAACCTTTGTTTAATCATCACCAAATTCGGTCAGAATGTGTATTGGCATAATATCTTGGACTAGTTTGATAACTAGCCATATCACTCAAGAGTTATTGCCCTTTAAATTATAGAAATTACCTCAAATAGGTCGATCAATTACTTTTAAAGCCTTTATCCAATCATCACCAAATTCAAAAGTCAGAAAGTGTATAGGCATAGTATCTCGAACAAGTTCTATAACCAGCCATATTGCTTGAGTCACCTTTAATGACAGAAATTACCAAAAATCGGTCTTGTCCAAATTGATCAGAATGTGTATTGGCAAAGAGTTTGATTACCAGCCATATCGCTCTAGTCATTTTTATTTGTTTGGAACAAACAAATTTAGTAGCTGCAATTCTGAAGCCATACGTCTTATGGAAAAGTTCCTACATTTCATACGCGTGAAAGTAGTACTCAATACTTGCTCTTACTTTTCAAATGTATCACGATTTTTGAAATAATGATATATTTATATATCGTCTTTGTTTTCTTATGTGGTTCTTATATTCAAAGAGAATTACGAAATAAAATGAAACATTGTATTTTAAAACATGAACGCGGAGAGATTTATAAATCTCAATGAGTGAACTGCTACAGGGAGAACTATTTCCGATTTAAGCTCCAGATACGGTATTTGAATTTTCAATCACGCATTGCAAATGTAGATAAAAACAGAATTGAAAATATTTTCTTTGTGCCTTGTCGGCCATATAAATATAGTATAAAGAATTAAAAAAACAAATATGTGCGTCATAAAATGCATTTAAAATGAGAGTAACACATTTGCAGAGAAATCGTGATCGTCAAATTCTATTTATAAATACAACGGTATGGGGGGAGGGTCTAAAGTGCGGACGCGATCTGCGGACAAATACATTATAGAGGGAAAATGCGGACAAATGCAATATAGAGGGAAAATGCGGACGCAATAGAATATAGAGCAAATCTGCGGACGCTATGATTTGTTGTAAAATATGTTTAATTAAAGATGGGCAAATGTGTATAATTTGTTACATATGATCATATCCGGGGTTTTCTTTGTAAATATATAATGTGTTTGATTGCTTTTATCAGTGATATAGATTAAACCAAAAATCGAGATCATGCTGAAATGGAATCTCTTTGTAAAGTGTTTTAACGACTTTCCTCTTTATATCATATCTATAGATATCAATAAAGAGAATTGATGGATTGATTTTCCGACAAGTAAATGTCTTTTGACGCATCTGCAGCGGACGAAATTTGAAAACATTGCAAGAATAGAATAGGTTGCTAGTAACTAGCCATAGGTTTTGCTTCAATTATATCCTCTCCTTTACAATCGATTGAAGGCAGGGCTGTACAAAAAAAAAATTCAGCCACTTGTCCAGGACAAGTGACTTTCAAAATGCCACTTGTCCTGCTAAGATTCTCACTTGTCCCACTTTTCTGCAAACCAAGTTTAACATGCGACAAATTTAAGAATTGTGTGGTAGCCCGGATCGCGGTTTCTTGAGTGTTTTATTTGTTTTTTAGTGTGTTATTTTCTAGTTCTGTATACAGATAACATTAAGTGTACAAGATTTAAGGGTAGTGATCAATTCAAATAACATTATTGCATAAGACCTGTAGTGCAGCATTCAGTTAAAATAAATGAAATTTGGAAAAGAGATTATTTTTCACTAGGTTATTTGAAATATTCTGCATAAAATGTATGTATTTTATTTTATTCATATTTACAAAAGATTCAAAATCTATTGACAGAAATGTTAAACTTGAGACAACATAGTCAAATGATGCAATAGCACTTTTCAAATAACAAAATAATAAGGGCACCGATTTAGGTCCATCACCGAAACAGGGCAGTGTTCGATACCAGGGTCAGTTTTACAAAGAAAGACATTGATAAATTCAATTTTATTAACCAAAAGTCAAATTTATCAGGTTCAATGTAGTTATTAAATCAAAAAATCTTGTCAAAAAAATGAAAGACAACAAAACGTTAAATTTGTTTCATGTGTTGTGGTCAATCACAATAAAATCATCTCCTATTAACGCTACGCATTTACATTTAGTCAGATTGGTGTTGCGGTATTATTCGCAGCATAGCCGCCATTTTGATGATTGCGCAATGTTAATCATGGTTCCCTACTTTGAGCAACCTCCTTTGAGAATTAGAAATCGGTAAACAGTGTTGAATGTAAACATAAGGTCGTCAGGTCGCGAATGTCATTCATCCAATGAAATCGCAACTATTAAGTCATATGATTTTTTTTCCCCGCCATTTATGCTAATTAATTTTGGTAAACAAAGCCGTGATTGGGCAATTATCATACTCGGGGGGGAATCATTTATATATTTCATTCCAAACAATTTTCTTTGTGTCCCTGATATTACGAATATTATGTCGATCTTGAAGGTATTTCAAATTGATAAACGGCAAGATAATTTTTAGCAGTGTCTTTAATTTGGATCGAATTTATTTTATTAACTTCTGCATGGCGAAAATTTCTTACAAGTCTTTCTGAACCGGTTTGCACCAGTTTGCAAACATCGCATACCGAAAGTAGAAATATGGATCAAAATACATTTAAGGGAATATTTTAATGAGACCGATCCATAGGTAATTCCCTTGCTTTCATGAAATAACACAGCCCCAAGGAACAATTGTCACTTATGATTGGACAGCCTTATTGGATACATATATATCACGTTAATCGACTATTACTGACGCAATTCGGTTGGCTGAAATCACTCGATCTGACCGGCGGGTAACTCCGCCTACTGTTATTGATTTGTTATGGTCACGCGCGAGTGGTTTTTCGCATGTAACATACAGTCAAATTTATACACGACAGCCATGTGTGTTAGTAATTAAGCAGGGCTACCAGACAAAGTAATTTACATTCACTGTTACGTAAATGGGTTGATATAATGGGACGTGGATTTTTGGAAAATGCCACTTGTCCGGGACTGAGATGTTGCAATTAGCGACTTGCCCGATGCGATTTATCACTTGTCCCGGGCGTCGGGCTATGGGATTTGTACAGCCCTGGAAGGGTCATGAGTTCTAGTAATTGTTGGGCCTCTTCATTTTCTACTTTGTAACTTTCAACAGTTTTCCATGTGCCATACTACGAGGCAAATGATCCATGCAACATTCTATTCTGTAGGGTACTTGGAAGGGGCAGAACAATTTAAATAACAAATAAACAATAAGTATATATATATATACAACACTTTTAATCTTAATTTGTTTCTAGTAATTATATATATACAACTATAATACTAATCTATAACAAATAAGTTAAATGTTTTTTTCTTGCTGTGTAAACAGTAAAAAGCAATATATATTGAAAACATTGTGGGAAAAGGAAAATTTGCTTATTTAAACTATTTCTTAATTCCCATAACCTTTCTTTACCGTCGTATAAACCAAATTTGTATTTGAAGGCTGTTATAAGTAAAAAACTTAAATGTTGCCAATTTAATCACATATCTTATCATTATAATAGCCAAATAATTAACAAAAGTTACAATTAAAGTCCGCATCTGTTGTCGAAATATCCACAGGTGCATTAACACAAGATTTGTGAAACCAATTTGTGCATATCACATTGTACCATGAAGGTATCGACACATCCCGGCAAGTTACAAATACATACATGTATATGATAGGTTTATTGGGAAAAGGGGTTACATTTGTTTGGAATGACACTCGTACACAATGGTAATTAACAGTGTATGGTCACGCATCCTTAATTGATTTGGCAAGCTTAAACACCCTTTAAAGGAAACAGCGGCCAGCTTAGGTGTATACTGTAGAGTAAAATTCGGACGGCACAGGTATTGGTTTTCTCTGGAGCATTTAATCCTTTTATAATGCAAATGAATTCAAAAGCCTCTGAAGTCTGAAGCATGTTTCTTTTAAAGTGCTCATATAAATATTAGTACTGCCTTTTTCCACAATATTTTCTACATGATTTCAATTACTCTTTCATTTGGATAGATGTTTCTTTTTTAGCTCACCTGAGCACGAAGTGCTAAAAGTTAGTTATTGTGATCTCCTTTTGTCCGGCGTCTGTCGTCCGTCAACATCTTCTCCTCAGTAACGAGTGGGTCAATTGGGATGAAACTTCACAGAAAGCATCCTCTCATTGACCTCACCAGAATTCCTTCAAATGTTTGTGATTTATGCAGAATTATGGTTTCCATGGCAACGAAAATAAAAAAAACTTTAAAAATCCTCTTCTACCAAACTGGTTGGCAGATTTTCAAATTATTTTAAAGAAGTGTTCCTCGGCCGCCAGGGAGCGGGGCTTTTTTGCCTTATATGGCTATAGTGTAAACTCAAAAAAATCTTCTCCTCCAAAAGTGTCAGGCCGATTTACAAATAATTTTGTAGAAATATTCTTAGGGTGACCCTCTATCAGATTCCTTCCAGCCAAGTTGATTGGTCGAAAAACATGGCCGCCAGCGGTCGGGGCTTTTTTGCCTAATATGGCTATAGTAAAAACTTGAAAAATCTTCTCCTCCGAAAGTTTTTGGCCAATTTTCAATTCTTTTTGTAGAAATGTTCATTGGGAGACCATCTATCAGATTCCTCCAAGCCATGTTGATTGGTCGAAAAACATGGCCGCCAGGGCTATTTGGCCTTATATGGCTATAGTGAAAACTTGAAAAATCTCTTGTTAAGCAGGAAGCTTTTGAGTAAGATTTTAGAAAACCCTTGGTCAATTGTGATTTTTTTTGTAACAAAAATTGGTAAATACAGTCAAACTTGCGATCAGCAGCCACCCAAGGGACATGATGAAACTGGTTGCTTAAGACAGGTGGCTGCTGATCACAAATTTCATGATTTGGTTGCATTTGTTCAAGGTTTTTTAATTATGTCTCCTCCCTCCGGAGGAGACATATTGCTTTTGCCTGCGCCGTCTGTCTGTCTGTCTGTCTGTCTGTCTGTCCGTCTGTCTGTCAGGGCGTCCACATTTCTTGTCCGGCCTTTATCTCACAACCCCTTGGCCACATTTCTATGAAACTTCACAGGAGTCATTGGTACAACGTCTAGTTGCGCATATTACGAGGGCGTTTAATTTGACCTACTTTTGGATGAGTTATTGCCCTTTCTTAAAATTGCCATTTCATTCTTGTCCGGCCTTCATCTCACAACCCCTTTGCCACATTTCTATGAAACTTCACAGGAGTCATCGGTACAACGTCTAGTTGTGCATATTACGAGGGCGTTTAATTTGACCTACTTTTGGATGAGTTATTGCCCTTTTTTTAAAATTGCCATTTCATTCTTGTCCAGGGCGTCCACATTTCTTGTCCGGCCTTTATCTCACAACCCCTTGGCCACATTTCTATGAAACTTCACAGGAGTCATCGGTACAATGTCTAGTTGCGCATATTACGAGGGCGTTTAATTTGACCTACTTTTGGATGAGTTATTGCCCTTTCTTAAAATTGCCATTTCATTCTTGTCCGGCCTTCATCTCACAACCCCTTTGCCACATTTCTATGAAACTTCACAGGAGTCATCGGTACAACGTCTAGTTGTGCATATTACGAGGGCGTTTAATTTGACCTACTTTTGGATGAGTTATTGCCCTTTTTTTAAAATTGCCATTTCATTCTTGTCCGGCCTTCATCTCACAACCCCTTTGCCACATTTCTATGACACTTCACAGGAGTCATCGGTACAACGTCTAGTTGTGCATATTACGAGGGCGTTTAATTTGACCTACTTTTGGATGAGTTATTGCCCTTTTTTTAAAATTGCCATTTCATTCTTGTCCGGTCTTCATCTCACAACCCCTTTGCCACATTTCTATGAAACTTCACAGAAGTCATCGGTACAACGTCTAGCTGCGCATATTACGAGGGCGTTTAATTTGACCTACTTTTGGATGAGTTATTGCCCTTTTTTTAAAATTGCCATTTCATTCTTGTCCGGCCTTCATCTCACAACCCCTTTGCCACATTTCTATGAAACTTCACAGAAGTCATCGGTACAACGTCTAGTTGCGCATATTACTAGGGCGTGTAATTTGACCTAATTTTGGTTGAGTTATTGCCCTTTTTTTAAAATTGCCATTTCATTCTTGTCCGGCCTTCATCTCACAACCCCTTTGCCACATTTCTATGAAACTTCACAGGAGTCATCGGTACAATGTGTTGTTGCGCATATTACGAGGGGGTTTAATTTGACCTACTTTTGGATGAGTTATTGCCCTTTTTTTAAATTGCCATTTCATTCTTGTCCGGCCTTCATCTCACAACCCCTTGGCCACATTTCTATGAAACTTCACAGGAGTCATCGGTACAACATCTAGTTGCGCATATTACGAGGGCGTTTAATTTGACCTAATTTTGGTTGAGTTATTGCCCTTTATTTAAAATTGCAATTTCATTCTTGTCCGGCCTTCATCTCACAACCCCTTTGCCAAATTTCTATGAAACTTCACAGGAGTCATCGGTACAATGTCTTGTTGCGCATATTACGAGGGGGTTTAATTTGACCTACTTTTGGATGAGTTATTGCCCTTTTTTAAAATAAATCACTAACTGACAAAATACAGTCAGCCAGACAAATACCCCTTGGGGGAGACATATGTTTTTCCCAAAAACAACCTCTAGTTTACATTATATTACATGTCACTGTTAGGAAAATAGTTATTTCACATTACAAATAGTAAATTGTCTTTATTAACTTGTATTTAAACATTGTTATGAAGATTTTGAGTTTTATTCTATCAATTATTACAATGTGCTATCTATTATTTAGATAAAACCGTCGTACACAACTAACTTGACTATCAATTTTTTTTTTTACCTCACTTTGAAATTCGCCAAATAACGTATCCGGAAAAACATAGTGTCCGAATATATGTCTCTTTGTCATTTTTTAAAATATTTTACTTGATAATCTTTAGATTTAAAATGGAACTATAAAATGATTTGGGATTTCAAAGTGGACATTAACTTTCATTTTAATATATAAATGTACTGTCTTTCGGTCCAAAACGCTCATAAAACTCTTTTTCAATTTGTCCGACATCGTAAACAGAAAAGACCAAAATCGCAACTTTTTGTTGAATCATGCAACTATCTCATTTGGCACACATCGGCTGATTTCGGTACCCTACATCTAGCATGTTTACAAACAGCTTTCGCGTATGAAAAAATCAGATAATGTGTTTGTCACAGTATGTTTTATTACCTGTATGTATGAAAAATCTATAATTTAACACCTGACAAATCTGGGTCGTGTGTTGGCTGACCGTTATACACAATAGGATTACAGTTAATCTCGACCAATTAGTGTGGCCGCTGGCCGCGGAACGAAGGGGACCGCTGATCAAGGCAGTTTATAGAGTAAAATTGGTTGGGAGGGTTTCAAAGTGACCGTTTAACGCCGGTGACCGCTGATCGCATGTGACCGCTCACACAAGTTTGACTGTACTTAGATGAGTGAGTCTGGGCCATAATGGTTATCCATTTGTTTTACATGTCGTACATGTCTTTTGAAACTTGGAAATTAAATATAATATTCCAGTGTCCGACAAATTTCAGAATTGTTTGGTAGCCCACTGGGCTACCAGATTTGGAAGCTGGTAGCCCGAAATATCGCGGATGCCAATGAGTGTTTTATGATTATTTTTGTTTTCTACTTCTGTACAAACATAATATTAAGAGCACACCATGTACATGATTTAAGGGTAGTGACCAATTCAAATAACATGACTGTGTTGCAAAAGACCTGAAGTGCAGCATTCAGTTAAAAAAAAAAATGAAATTTGGAAAAGTGACTTTTTGGTGGAGCTTAACAGATATGAGAAAATTGGTACTAAAGTTTTTCAAGATTATTTTTCACTAGGTTATTTGAAATATTCTGCATAAAATGTATGTAATTTATCCATATTTACAAAAGATTTAAAAGCTAGTGACAGAAATGTTTAAACTTGAGACCAAAAATCAAATGATGTAGTATAAACTCTTCAAATTGGAGGTCACCGATTTAGGTCCCTCACCGAAACAGGGCATACGATACGAGTGTCAGTTTTACAAAGAACGACATATTAAATAAGATTCAATTTTATTAACCAAAAGTCAAATTTATCAGGTTCAATGAAGTTATTAACCCTTTCCCTCATATAGACGCTCTCTGACGTCTCTGCAGCAGACAGCTTTTTGAAAACATAGTGACAACAGAAGAAATTGATCAAAACTTAGCAATAGCTCCTTTTACCACAATGTTTTCCACTTGTCATAGGTTATCCAATATTATTTTTTTTTGACAAAATATGTTCAAAGTCGTCTGCTGCAGAATTGTTGTATGAGGGAAAGGGTTAAATAAAATATTGTCAAAAACAATGACGCGAATAATTCCCGATACATGAAACACGTTAAATTTGTTTCATGTGTTACGTATTATTCACAACATAGCCGCCATTTTGATATTAAATTGCGCAATGTTAATCATGGTTCCCTACTGAGAATTTGAAATCGGTAAACAGCGTTGAATGTAAACATCGGGTCCGCTGTTGATCCGGGTCGTCGGGTCGTTAACGTCATTGACCCAATTTCTCATTTCTTCCAATGAAATCGCAATTATTAAGTCATATGATTTTTTTTCCCGCCGGTTATGCTAATTAATTTTGGTAAACAAAGCCGTGATTGGGCATTTATTATTCATTATAGATTTCATCCCAAACATTTTCTTTGATATTACGAATACTATGTCGATTATGAAGGTGTTTCATATTTGATTAACGGCAAGATAAGATCTAGAAGTGGTCGTATTGTATTGTCTTTAATATTTGGAACAAATTTATTTTATAAACTTCTGCATGTCGACAATTTTCTTCTACATCTTTCTGAACCGGTCTGCACCAGTTTGCAAACATCGCATACCGAAAGTAGAAATATGGATCAAAAAACATTTAATGGAATATTTGAATTTCATTGGTTATTCGCAATCATTCATGGATTAACACATAGCCCCAGGGAACAATGGTCACTAATTATTGGACCGCCGTAATGGGTATATATATCACGTTAATTGACTATTACTGACGCGATTCGGTTGGCTGAAACTACTCGATCTGGGTGGGTAACTCCGCCTACTGATATTGATTTGTTTATGGTCACAGCGAGTGGTTTTCGCATGTAACATACAGTCACTGTTTATACACGACATGTGTGTAAGTAATTAAGCCGGGCTACCAGACACGGGAATAAACAGTAGCCCGTCGGGCTTTCATTTGAAAATGACAGTAGCCCGAGCAATTATTTTGGTAGCCCGCGGGCTCCGGGCAATGGATTTGTCGGACACTGTATTCACATGTATGTCTCATGATTTATTTTTATAGACCACTAAAATGGCATTTAATTTTAACGGATGCGTCATTTATTCTTTTACCCGAAGTTGTAATATTTATAAACAATGCATAGTTTATAAATCACACATCTATGCAAAGGCAAATGTTTGAACAGTTTGATGTACCCAAACAAATGGAGTGCCTTCAGCGCTTTGATATTTGATCATCACCAAATTTAGACAATATGTTGATGGGCAGAATATCTTTGTCAGGTTCAATAACTAACCAAGTTATCTTAGTCACTCCACACTTATGTCCCTCGAAATGGCCAAAACTGTATTAACAGTTTGTTCTCTAAATTTGCCTGACGTACAACCAATTATCACTATACTTGGTCTCAAAAAAACAGGACAAGCGTATTTTGTGACATTTGGCGCTCTTGTTCCCCTCTTATAATACTTTAATAATGTCAGAAGTAAACATGAATGAGCCTTGATAGAGCAGGTTGGGTTGTTGAGGTAAATGCGTGGCTTCCACAGGTTTAGATGGGGAGAGCGTAGTGTCAAGATGTGGTGGCAAGACAGGATTGCCCGGATTGCTTCGTTTGTTGGAGCATAAAGCTAGTGTTATGCAAGTCATGTTTTCAAAACCAACATCAGGTGGATATTTCCCCCCTCTTGTGTTCCTTTAGTCATTTGAAGAGTTTGTCAAGTGGTGTATCATTGTAATATTATTGCGCATATTGCTCCAATTTTGATGAAACTTGACATAATATTGATTAACACATGTCGAGGAGGCCTAGTACTTCTAAGGTCAAGGTCACTGTTAGAACAGTCAAGCGTGTTGTCATAGTCAACAGCTCTTGTTGTGTGCCTGCCTTGCAGAGTGATACATAGGAACCATTTCTCTGTTGACTGTCTGTCACATGTCATGTTGTGATTATTGAAAGGTAACACAGAATGTTTGTAAAAACAATCCTGAATTATTAACAATCAGTAAGTTGACTCATTGAATCAGGAGAGTGTCAGTATCTGTTTGACATTATTAGCTTTATTTCATGTACTGTACGAGTTGTCCAGTTGTACTAGCTTTACAACTGAAAACGCACATTACTATTTATCTAAAATTAGAAAAGTTTTTGTCATGTCTTTAAGAATATAATAACTAATATTTTTTAAACCACACAAATTCCAGGACACCATTATATCTTATATGATGGTTTCACTGAGTAATGCACATACTTAACCCTTTGCCTCATATATGATATAGACGCTTTATGTCGCCTCTGCAGCAGACAACTTTTTGAAAACATAGTGACAAAAGAAGAAATTACTCAAAACAAGCAATTTCTCCTTTTGCAACAATGTTTTCCACTTTAAGTCATAGGTTATCCATTCAATTATAGAGATTATCCAATTTTTGACAAAATATGTTCAAAGTTGTCTGCTGCTGAATTGTCGTATGACGGAAAGGGTTAAGCGATGGTTTCTGTTTTGCAGACCAATGTTTTACTGACTAATCATTTATTTGCAGATAAAGTTGTACACACCTCACGGGAGTATCAAATACCAGACCGATTGTGCACCAAATACTGGATACTATCTCATTCCTCTCTATGATAAAGGGGACTTTGTTCTCAAGGTGGAGCCACCTGTTGGATGGTCATTTGGTAATATTTATGAATAAAACTTTAATTTCACTTATAAATACCATAATATCATAAAAGTTTACTTATTTTAAACTAACTAAATTGTTTTCCGTGGTGTTAGTGCAGTCTTCTTTTAACCCTTTCCCTCATATAGACACTTTCTGACGCCTCTGCAGCAGACGGCTTTTTGAAAACATAGTTCAGAATCAACCAATGGGCTAAAAATTGTCTGTGGGAAATTAGACAGTTGCCTGGGAAGAATTTTGTGTACCGGGAAGCTGAACTGGCCACCTTAACCCTTTCCAACATACAGCAAATCTGCAGCAGACGTTTAATCGGAAAAATTAAAAATCTCAATATATGAGAATTTTATAATAATATAGAGTTAAAAATATTGTGGCAAAAGGAGCAATTGCTCATTATGAGCACTTTCTCCTTCTGTCACAAAGTTTTAAAAAGTCGTCTGCTGCAGAGGCGTCAAAAAGCGTCTTAAGGGTTAATAATAATATATGTAACTGAAAAAATATGAGAATTGTGTTATTAACACCAATCAGTCTAGACATCTGGTTAGTCACAGTAAATGTTTGTTACCAGAGGACTAGATAAGGAGGAGTAAACTGGTCTTTTCCCCAAATGTCTCAACCAAACATTATGTTATGTTGTGGGTACTCAAAGTCAAAAGAAACGTCTCAGTGAGATAATTCTTTAGAGTACCCGCAACATAGGGTTTGAGTAATAATAAGGACTTGATATCATGTATGAAATTGCCCCTGATCTAGAGGTCTGGTTAATATTTCTTTTTTTAGAACCAGAGAGCGTGGAGTTACATGTGGATGGTGAAAAAGATAAATGTAGCCGTGGCGAAGACATCAACTTTTTATTTACTGGATTTTCATTAATCGGAAAGGTAGTTCTTATACTTAACTTGTGTACAAGGTGAAAAATGTTGGGGCTTTCAAATAAGTTTTAAAGAAAAATCTGTTGGGAATAATTTACAAAAGAAAACGTTGATGAATGAACTTGTGAGCGCTGCTGTGCAGTTTAATCAGGATCTTATCAGTGATGATGAATAAATTAATGGAACTAAATATTACGAGTTTGTAATTTGACAGCAGAAGTCATTTATTTCAAAGCCCTTCATGGTTTTGTTTTAATTGAAGCTGCTTTAACGGTTCCTATGATAAATTGATTGCACTTTCTATTTTTAATCAGTTATCACAAAAGTTGCTACAATTTCTAGTAAATGTACCTGAATTTAGGTGGATTTTGAGAATTGGACATTTTTTGTTTAGATTGGCTTCAAATTTTGCGTACATGTATACATTGTGTTTGTTATTTTTTACATTGATGGTCTTAGCAGGTATAGGGGAGGCATATTATTATGCTTAATTCTTGTGTTTTGATGTCCATGCTATTTCTCAGTAAATGCTGACTGGAATTCAACGAAACAGTTTATCACTCTTCACTACATATTGGAAATGTGCATATATTCAACTTGTTAATTATGTCTCCCCTTCTCCGAAAGGGGGGACATGCTGTATTTGTAGTTATTCTTATTCTTATTCTTATTATTATTCTTCTTCTTCTTCTTAACTTTTATTTGTCCAGAGCAGAACTCGGAAACTACTTGAAGTAATTGATTGAAACTTGGAACATAGATAGATGGCAATGTGAAGTTGTGCACCTTGCAAGAATTACAACTCTGGGCCACTTTGTTGCAAAGTTATCTGCCCTTGTTCAATATTTTAATAGTGTAAACTTTGTCCAGAGCAGAACTCAGAAACTACTTGAAGGAATTTATTGAAACTTGGAACATAGATAGATGGCAATGTGAAGTTGTGCACCTTGTCATAATTATGAGTTATCTCCCCCTTGTTCAATATTTTAATAGTGTAAACTTTGTTCAGAGCAGAACTCAGAAACTACTTGAAGGAATTTATTAGCTCGCCAGTACGAAGTACAGGAGAGCTTATGTGTTACCCCCGGCGTCGGCACCGTCGGCACCGTCGGCGGTGGCGTAGACACCTAGGTTTAAGGTTTGTGTTTAAGGTTTTCATTTGGGTTTTAAGGGTTTATATCTTTAGGAACCATTTGTCATCTATCTACGCACACCACTACACCCGTCCTGACCCTGGGTCAAAGTCAAGGTAATTTCTACTTGGTTCTACTTGGTTCAGTTACAAGGTTTAAGGTTTGCGTTTAACGTTTAACATATCACTCTGCATTCACTATTATGACATTGATTGCTTTCATATTTAGTTTATACATTTAGGAACTATTGGTCATCCATCTACGCACACCACTACACCCGTTCTGACCCTGGGTCAAGGTCAAGGTCATTTCTACTTGGTTCAGTTACAAGGTTTAAGGTTTGCGTTTAACGTTTAACATATCACTCTGCATTCACTATTATGACATTGATTGCTTTCATATTTAGTTTATACATTTAGGAACTATTGGTCATCCATCTACGCACACCACTACACCCGTTCTGACCCTGGGTCAAGGTCAAGGTCATTTCTACTTGGTTCAGTTACAAGGTTTAAGGTTTGCGTTTAACGTTTAACATATCACTCTGCATTCACTATTATGACATTGATTGCTTTCATATTTAGTTGATACATTTAGGAACTATTGGTCATCCATCTACGCACACCACTACACCCGTTCTGACCCTGGGTCAAGGTCAAGGTCATTTCTACTTGGTTCAGTTACAAGGTTTAAGGTTTGCGTTTAACGTTTAACATATCACTCTGCATTCACTATTATGACATTGATTGCTTTCATATTTAGTTGATACATTTAGGAACTATTGGTCATCCATCTACGCACACCACTACACCCGTTCTGACCCTGGGTCAAGGTCAAGGTCATTTCTACTTGGTTCAGTTACAAGGTTTAAGGTTTGCGTTTAACGTTTAACATATCACTCTGCATTCACTATTATGACATTGATTGCTTTCATATTTAGTTTATACATTTAGGAACTATTGGTCATCCATCTACGCACACCACTACACCCGTTCTGACCCTGGGTCAAGGTCAAGGTCAAGGTCATTTCTACTTGGTTCTGTTATATGGTTTAAGGTTTCTGTTTAACATATCACTCTGCATTCACTATTATGACATTGATTGCTTTCATATTTAATTTATACGTTTATGAACTATTGGTAATCAATCTACGCACACCACTACACACTTCCTGACCCTGTGTCAAGGTCAAGGTCATTTCTACTTGGTTCTGTTACAAGGTTTAAGGTTTGCGTTTAACGTTTAACATATCACTCTGCATTCACTATTATGACATTGATTGCTTTCATATTCAGTTTATACATTTAGGAACTATTGGTCATCCATCTACGCATACCACTACACCCGTCCTGACCCTGGGTCAAGTTCAAGGTCATTTCTACTTGGTTCAGTTACAAGGTTTAAGGTTTGCGTTTAACGTTTAACATGTCACTCTGCAGTCACTATTATGACATTGATTGCTTTCATATTTAGTTTATACATTTACAAACTATTGGTCATCCATCTACGCACACCACTACACCCGTCCTGACCCTGGGTCAAGGTCAAGGTCATTTCTACTTGGTTCAGTTACAAGGTTTAAGGTTTGCGTTTAACGTTTAACATGTCACTCTGCAGTCACTATTATGACATTGATTGGTTTCATATTTAGTTTATACATTTACGCACTATTGGTCATCCATCTACGCACACCACTACACTCGTCCTGACCCTGGGGTCAAGGTCAAGGTCAAGATCATCCTAGTTACACTTTGTTTTGAGGCAAAAAATATGGAATTCTGTGCCTTATATATATATATATATATATATATAAAATATTTACTCTTGTGACTTTTCAATACCCTGCATATACATTTTTTTATGGAGAACAAATCTAAATACCACTTTATAAACAGCACCCCTAGGCGAGCTCCATTGTCATCTGACAATTCTTGTTGAAACTTGGAATATAGTTAGATGGCAATGTGAAGTTGTGCACCTTGCAAGAATTATGAGTTATCTCCCCCTTGTTCAATATTTTAATAGTGTAAACTTTGTCCAGAGCAGAACTCAGAAACTACTTGAAGGAATTTATTGAAACTTGGAACATAGATAGATGGCAATGTGAAGTTGTGCACCTTGTCATAATTATGAGTTATCTCCCCCTTGTTCAATATTTTAATAGTGTAAACTTTGTTCAGAGCAGAACTCAGAAACTACTTGAAGGAATTTATTGAAACTTGGAATATAGTTAGATGGCAATGTGAAGTTGTGCACCTTGCAAGAATTATGAGTTATCTCCCCCTTGTTCAATATTTTAATAGTGTAAACTTTGTCGAGAGCAGAACTCAGAAACTACTTGAAGGAATTTATTGAAACTTGGAACATAGATAGATGGCAATGTGAAGTTGTGCACCTTGCAATAATTATGAGTTATCTCCCCCTTGTTCAATATTTTAATAGTGTGAACTTTGTCCAGAGCAGAACTCAGAAACTACTTGAAGGAATTTATTGAAACTTGGAACATAGATAGATGGCAATGTGAAGTTGTGCACCTTGCAATAATTATGAGTTATCTCCCATTGTTCAATATTTTAATAGTGTAAACTTTCTCCAGAGCAGAACTAAGAAAGTACTTAAAGGAATTTATTGAAACTTGGAATATAGACAGATGGCAATGTGAAGTTGTGCACCTTGCAAGAATTATAACTCTGGGCTACTTCGTTGCAAAGTTATCTCCCCTTGTTCAATATTGTAATAGTCATTGACAAACTGCAATGGGGAGACATATGTTTTTTCATAAAAACAACCTTTCTAGTTTATATTTGAATTTTTCGTTTTACTGAGTTATATAACTGCATTGGCGGTGAAGTGGTAGATTGTCTACCTCGGATGCGGGAGGTCTCGGGTTTGATCCTGGACGGGTCATAACAAAGACTTCAAAAGTGGTAGAAATGGCTGCCCCCTTGGTGTGCAGGGTTAGCATTACAACTAACTGGCTGGTGTCAGGATAAATGGACTAATTGTACTGGCAAATTACCCAGGAAACTTATTGAAATAACTCAAACATTGTTGAAAGCGGAATAAAACACCAACTAATTAATCAATTACTAAGTTATAGCCCTTTCATGATTTTACAATCAATTCAGGTAGAATCAATCAGTTAGACCTATATTTTCTGGTTTACAGGTTGTCAGTAAAGGTCAGGTGTCTGGTCCTGCAGGTGTGTCCGTTAATCTGTACAAATCCGGATCTAAAGACCTCCTACAGACTGTTCAAACAACAGAGGATGGAAGGTATAATATTGTAAAAACAGGCGTTGTTAATTATGTTTTTTTACAGGGCTACAAACATGATAAATTAGTCAGTTCATCTACCCATGAATATTTTGGTGATCTTGGACCAGTATTCCATAACACATTCCATTAATTTCTTTCCAGGCAATGTTGTTTCTTTAAGCCTATTTTGGCATAAGACAAATTTACATCATTTAATGTGAAATTTGTCGTTAATTCTAAATGGTATAAAGAAGTCAGGATTGGAACACACAACCCCTGAGTTTTGACCCTTATTGTATTTCCTGTCTTGGCAAGATGACACAAAGGGATCACATTCTGTCCATACGTTTTATCTTTCATGCTTCTACTTCTAGTTACGGACATATTATTATACCCCCAGATACATAGTATATGGGGGCTATATAGGAGTCACGCTTGTCGGTCGGTTTGTTGGTTGGTCAGTCGGTCCGTCCGTTGGTCTGGCAATTTCTTGTGAACACTATTTCTCAGCAACCCTTGGTCAGAATTCAATATAACTTCACAAGAATGATTGATACCAAGCCTAGTTGTGCATATTGTCAGCGTGTTGTACTGGAATTATTTTTAAATGAGTTATGGCCCCTTGAATTTCTCATACATAGTTAGTCTGTAGCCATTTCTTGTGAACAATATATCTCAGCAACCTTTGGTCAGAATTCAATATAACTTCACAAGTATGATTGATACCAAGCCTTGTTGTGCATATTGTCGGCGTGTTGCACTGGAATTATTTTTAAATGAGTTATGGCCCCTTGAATTTCTCATACATAGTTGGTCTGTAGCCATTTCTTGTGAACACTATTTCTAAGCAACCGTTGGTTAGAATTCAATATAACTTCACAAGAATGATTGATACCAAGCCTAGTTGTGCATATTGTCGGCGTGTTGCACTGGAATTATTTTTAAATGAGTTATGGTCCCTTGAATTTCTCATACATATGTATATTGTCAGGCACCAGCTGGGGGTATTCATCACCTTCAGTGATATTTCTAGTTATTTTTTAATGAGTTCTGTATAATGTCAGAATTAGAGCCATCAAACAATTAGGGATTTTTTTAATCATTCAACTTGTAGTTATCTGAAAAATAACAAGAACAATTATTGATAGACGGTGCAATGTGAATGCACAAAAGCACACATTTACTTGCAGGCTACTTATAAAAACATTTTAAGGAAAAGGAAAAATTGCTCAAATCAAGCAATTTCTCATTTCCCCACTATGTTTTTAACTTTGTATCAAAATCTTACAGACAGTTTTTAGATTCTTTACATTTAAGTATCGGATGTTTTCCGAATTAAGACCACTTTCCCTCATACAACACATTTGCAGTCTTTTGCAACAATGTTTTCAAACTTGTCTGCTGTGTTTATGTGGAAAAATACCATATCAGGTAAAAAGTTAAGATGTGTTACAGTGCTCTCATTAAGGGCCAATTCCAGGAATTTTTAAATTCCTGGTCAAAATTTTAGGAATTTTTGTCAGAATTCTGGAAGTTTTGTATTTGTCGTTAACAGGAATGCTTATTTATTTATTTACTTTTATTAAATAAAATAAATTGTAAAAGGAGAAATTATGTTTCTTATGTCATTGATACGTGTGTCATAACTGGGACGTTTTGGTTACACATCTATTTAAACAAAAATAAATGTTTATTTTTTTTATTTTAATAACTATGACAAAGCAATGGGTCGTTTGAAATATACATCTATTTAAACAAAAATAATAGTGTTTATTTATTTGATTTTATTAATGATGACAACCGGTAAAGCTTTGCTGGCAATGTCAACAAAAAGTCCAGGCCGAATAGGGGGTGAGTGGTTCGCTAATTTCTCTCGAACAATTCAGCTGTTAATCGCGGGAAATGTCAGTATCAAGATATGGCAGAGAAGCATAAAGTCGTCTTACTAATATCTATCAAATCTGCACTTTCAATGCCCTCAAATTCTGCTTCAGAGTCGAAATTTCGAAAAATGTCGACAAAAAAATATTTTACATCCGCCATTTTGGAATCTCGGAAAGTACCTCTTCAGAATAGATTGATGACGTATTTATTATTTCAATTCTAACCAATCAAATTCATTATTCGGGGAGGAATCCATTAGGAACGAGGCTGCATATTTTCCAAGTAGTTATGCATACAGAATATATAAATAACTTCCAATTTATAGTTTCCGAAGTGATAATCGGTATAAATCATTAACAAATATTTTTAACAGATAAAGAAAACGTCCGAATTTTATAGTTACCGAAGTGATAATTTGGTATTTCTCGTCATCAAATATTTTTAAAAGATAAAGAAAACGTCCGACCTAAATTATTAATTAACGTTATTTGAAAGAAAGACCGTCGTCGGATTAGGCAAACTTTTAATCCAATTAGCGTAATCAAGTTAAACTACCCTACAAACAGAGGTCGTCAAGGTGATGTCTGGTACACACGATAAGAACTCGGTTAAGCGTGTACTCGTGCTTTGACAATTATCGATTTTTTACACGTTCACCTCTGCACTTTCACCCTTTATACTTTATTTAGGGTTATTCTGAAAACGTCCATGTGTAAATTTACGGACGTTTTGGGGAATTTCTGGACGTATAATAAACGTCCAGTGCTCAATTTTCGGACGTTTTTTTGGATTTTTCGGACGTATATTACGTCCACGTCCGCTTAATGAAAGCACTGGTGTTATGAAACTTTTATTACATTTTATGTAATTGTACTATAACATAATCCTGAACTTTTTCTTTTCAAGCTACAAGTTCACGAAAGTTCTGCCAGGAAAATATGATGTCAAAGCAATGCATGGAAGTATTCGTTTTGAAAAGGTATTCATAATTTTAAGTCATCTTTCAAAATTGGAGACAACTTAAACATCACCAGCAAACAACTCTTGTTGAGACCAGTGGTA
Source organism: Serripes groenlandicus (assembly GCA_031761405.1). Classification (NCBI taxonomy): domain Eukaryota; kingdom Metazoa; phylum Mollusca; class Bivalvia; order Cardiida; family Cardiidae; genus Serripes; species Serripes groenlandicus. The sequence continues at coordinate 128,786,739 of JASEVX010000003.1, read as the reverse complement.
ATTGCCCATGTTGAGCAATTTCTGAATTTTCCCCAATAACATAAAAGTTGTAACATGGCATAGTCCTATGAGATTTCCAAGTTGAGCTCATTAAATAAAAAGCTTGAACAATCTATAAAATATTAAGGTATGATTCAGAGACAAAACACGTCGTACTTTATGAAAATTTCTATATTGCTTGATGTGAGTGATTTCTCTTTTGTCAGGATGACGTGCAAGCTGTCGAGGATGTCGTAACATCAATACTAATTACTAGGTCTACAAATTATATATTAAACATTTCAGCCTGAAACCAGTATAGAGCTGACAGACAATAATGCTGATGCTGGAAGTTCTCTGATTATTGCTGGATATTCTGTTAGTGTAAGTATGCTGTTACAATCAGAGTAAATTATAATCTTACTATGAGCTTTATTTAAGTTTCAAATATAAACCAGTAAGATATAGGATATTCTGTAGAAGATAAGCAAAGAAAAAGAGAAATATGTTAGATAAAAAATTGTACGTTTTTTTTGTGTCGTCTGGCTTTGCAAGGAATCAAAGGAATCCCCTCTCCATCATCTGTCTCTCTGTCAAACATGTGACATATTGACAGTCAGCATAGATTGTTCTTCAAACACTTTTGTTTTCATTGTACTGTTCGAAAGAACACTTTGAATTTGTTATTGTAATAAAAGTTTTAAGAGCCACATTAAAGCATCTACTTGCTTTACAGTGTAACATAAATAAAATATTTTGCTCAAACTGTTGTTCAAGAAAATATGATTGACCTTATTTTTCTCTTGATCCTCTTTCTAAAAATTACTTTAATAGTTCTCTGACCTGAGAAACATTTACACAAAATAAGATATTTTCAATAGTGGATTCATTTTCGATGCTTAGTCAGTGAAAATTATCTTTTAGAGACATTTCTCCTATTCCCACCATGTTGGCACTTTAAATAAGCATCAAATGAAGTATGTAACGAGGGAGAATATCAAACAATTTACGATTTGTATTACAGGGTAAGGTTTTTAGTGAGGGTGAACCAATCAAAGGTGTCTCTTTCTTGCTGTATTCATCATCAATATCCAAAGAGGTAAGTAACATATTCAACTCTTTCCTTGAAATTATAATAAATTTTAAAGTAGTTAATAATTAATTGGTAGCCCTTCTTAAAAAAAGAATCCCTGAGGTGAAGTGGTTAGATTGTCTTTCACTAAAGCGAGACACCAGGGATTGGTCCTTTGATAACAAAGACTACAAATGGTAGGAGTATGTCACTCGGCTCCCAGCGTTACAGGGGTAGCATTATGTATGTAGTTACATCAAAATGGTTATGCATGTCACATCGTGGAATAATATAGAACCAATTGTAACTAACACTTGTCATTAATTCAGACCATACAAGGATGTGAAATGACAGCAGTGCCAGGTGCCTCAAAGAAAGACGACAAATTATTATGTCATGTGACATCTTTAGAGAGCGGCCAGTTTACATTCCCATGCTTACCAACTGGAACCTATGAACTGGTAAGTCTCTATGCTTGTTCGGAAGTCCTGTCATCTAAATACGTGTTGGGATTATTCTTAACCCTTCCCAAATACAACAAATTTTCGGCAGACCACTTTGAAAACATCTGAGCAAAAATATGGAAAACCTCTAAAAAGGGAAGTTAGAAACATTGTGGCAAAAGGAAAAATTGCTTGTTTTGAGCAATTTTCCTTTTCACAAGGTTTTTGAAAGTCTTCTGCTGCAGATACTTTAAAATGTGTCTACAAGTTGGAAAATGTTAAAGTGCCTAGCATAAAAGGTTTATTCAACCTTTTTAACTAGATATTTTCAGTCTTTTGCCTCAGATTTGTTTTATGTGGGAAAGGGTAAAAATACGCTCATGGTACATTTGTAATATATCTATAGGTGCTTCCTACTTACGAAAAAACGCAAGATAATTATAAACACAAATTAAAGAGCATACTTTGGCCATAAACAATAAGTAATTGACTACACGATAATAATGTTAAAGCGACTGAAATCCAGATGGCACGAAAAAACCCAAAAAACTTGTTATTCTTTATGTTATCCAAGTAAAACCAGGGTAGAAAATGTATCGTTTTTTATCAATAAAGTGAACTTAAGTCGTTTTCAATTGTCCCGATGAAGGGGTTTCCTATTTAAAAATACTTACCCCGTTACTGACAGGGTAGAATTTGCGATGGAAAAAGTATCGAAAACAAGAAAATCTCACCGATTATAGGGGTATGTAATATGTCAGTTATCATATTTTAACCCTTACAGTGCTGAATTGTTTTTAGCTCTACTGGCCAAAGGCCAGAAGGGCTTATGTCGTGGCGATTTGTCCGTCGTGCGTGCGTGCGTCCGTCCGTCCGTAAACAATTTCTTGTTAACAGGATACAGTCTTCACTTTTGATTGTATCTCAACCAAACTTATACAGTAGTTAGATATCCATGAGAGCTCGGTTCCTTTTGTAAACCAGCCAGATCTGCCCATGCAAGACTGGATTATGGCCCTTGAAATTGTCCAAATTGCTATAATTGAGCATGTGAACACAATAGAGGCTCCATTTACTATCTGATCTTCACCAAACTTAGATAGTAGTTAAATACTGATTAGAGCTTGGTTCCTTTTGAAAACCAGCCAGATCCGCCCATGCAAGACTGGATTATGGCCCATGAAATTGTAAAAATTACTATAATACAGCTTGTAAAAACAAAAGAGCCTCCATATACTATCCGATCTTCACCATACATACATGCTCTGGATTGAAAATGACCAAAGAACCATACCAGTAGAGCATAGGCCCTCATGGGCCTCTTGTTTCCAATACCTATCCCATCTACTGAATATTTTTCTTAAAATTCCATTGTAGAAGGGTATGTTCATATATGCATGATTTATATGGTTAATTCTTGAATAAAAGTGTACAAACTCTGTAACTTTCTTGTTCGATATATATTTACCATTTTTAGCTCCACTGGCTGAAAGCCAGTCGAGCTTATGTCATGGCGAATTGTCCGTCGTGCGTGCGTGCGTGCGTGCGTGCGTGCGTTAACTTTTTCCTTTAAACGACTTCTTCTCCCTAACCACTTGGCCAATTTGGTTGAAACTTCATGGGAAGCATCCTCTCAATGTCCTCTACTAAATTCCTTCAAATTTTTTTGATTCATTCAAAATTCTGGTTTCCATGGCAACCGAAAGAAAAAAATAGTGAGAACTTAAAAAATCTTCTTCTCCGAAAGTGTCAGGCCGATTTTCAAATAATTTTGTAGAAATGTTCCTTGGGTGACCCTTTATTAGATTCCTTCAAGAAATTTTGATTGGGCGAAAAACATGGCCGCCAGGGGGCGGGGCTTTTTTGCCTTATATAGCTATAGTGAAAACTTAAATAATCTTCTTCTCAAAAAGTGTTCAGCAGATTTTCAAATAATTATGTAGAAATGTTCCGTGGGTGACCCTCTATCAGATTCCTTCAAGCCATGTTGATTGGTAAAAAAACATGGCCGTCACAGGGCGGGGCTATTTTGCCTATATGGCTAAAGAGCAAACTTAAAAAATCTTCTCCTCCAAAAGTGTCAGGCCGATTTTCAAATAATTTTGTAGAAATGTTCCTTGTGTGAACCTTAATTAGATTCCTTCAAGAAATGTTGATTGGGCGAAAAACATGGCCGCCAGGGGGCGGGGCTTTTTTGCGTTATATAGCTATAGTGAAAACTTAAAACATCTTCTTCTCCGAAAGTGTTCAGCCGATTTTCAAATAATTTTGTAGAAATGTTCATTGGGTGACCCTCTATCAGATTCCTTCAAGCCATGTTGATTGGTCGAAAAACATGGCCGCCAGAGGGCGGGGCTATTTTGACTTATATGACCATAGTGAAAACTTAAAAAATCTTCTCCTCCGAAAGTGTCAGGCATATTTTCAAATAATTTTGCAGAAACATTCCTTTGGTGACACTCTACAAGATTCCTTTAAGCCATGGTGGTTGTTAAAAAAAATAGCCACCACGGGGCAGGGCTGTTTGGAGATTTTATTTTTGCCTTATGGCCGTGGAGCGATACTGGCCCTCTTGGGCCTCTTGTTTTTTATTGTTTACCGAAATTACCTACAATCAATAACGCAAATGTTTACACTAAAACAATAACATAAACCAGAAGTCACCTTAGAATGGGTAAGTTTATGAAATGTTCATGCAAATTCAATCAATAGGATAGTTATTAAAAAAAAAACATGCCTGCATAAATATATTTTCGCCGTCCGCCATTTTGAAAATCAGGATGATTTGCAAGAATACATCAAGTATACATCGCTTGGAAAATCTCGATCATTATCAAACTGGTAAGAATGAAACAAAGAAAACTATCCTACGTACAAATTCACCGTAACTGATACGTGGGATCATTTAAATTCCTCTTTCGAGGCGAATTTCCAAACATGCATGCAATAATATTTTCGTTGTCCGCCATTTTGAAAATCGAGACGATTCGCAAGAATAAATCCCAAGTAAATCAAGGATACATCGCTTCGAAAATCTCGATCATTGTAAAACTGATAATAATCAAACAAAGAAAACTATCCTACGTACAAATTCACCGTAACTGATACGTGGGATAATTTAAATTCCTCTTTCGAGGCGAATTTCCAAACATGTCTGCAACTTTTTTTTCGCAGTCAGCCATTATGAAAAATCAGGGAATCACATGTACGATTAAATCCTAGATATTTTTAGAAGTTTTTCATATTTATTCACCAATCAAAAATTAAAGTTTTCGGGAAACCTATTCTGATTGGATGATGGCAATTATTGGTGTGCCCATTTGCGGGTTTTCCCCATAAATTAAGGTTGTGCGCATTCACTTTTGAAAACGTGTGTTCTTGGTACCCGTGTACGGGGACGTCTTTGCATTAACGAGAAACCTTGGCTCCCGCACGGTAAGGGTTAATGCAAAAATAACACTTATTTTCTTAAAATTGGAAATTTTATTTATTTTCGACAGTTGGGTATCTGGAGTTCAGTCGCTTTAATGTCATGTTTCTTGCATTATCAAAACATATTTGGAATTTGTATTGCTGTCGTCTATTGTTACGAACAGAAAAAATTAAAGTAAAGACTTTCAGAAAATCAAGGAATACATTTATAATGAACGAGGTTAAAACATGAGGGCCAAGATGATCCTTAATCAAACTGCAGTTAGCCCCTTGCTTGCAGCACGATCAGTTATTTACGTCAATTACGAGTCCTACCGACCTAAGCAAAGAAAATAAAAATCATCATCAGGTTAAAGCTTATATTTAACTTTAAAATATAGCTAAGTTTTTACATCCATGAAATTATGATGACAGGTACAACAAATAATCAACTTGCCCTTCATAAAGTACTTCAAATAAAACGATTCCATAATTCACGGAACTACATTTGTGACAAGTCAAATTAACGTTTCCTATAATTTCTGTCGTTTTCCTTTTGGTTCATTTAGTTTAAACTTATTTATTTTACATCGATTGTGAAACAAAAACAAGCTTTCAGCTTATATTAATCATGCTCGATGTCTGCTTCCTGGAGACTTAACCAGTACTCACGCCGTTTGTGTGAAAAAATCCCAAAGTCAGGACCCGCTCATCACGGGACTCGAACCAGGGACCTTTGATACAAGAGGCCGACACTCTACCTCTGCGCCACTAATAGAATGACGTCATATTACAGGAATTTGGATTTATAACTTCTGGAAAGTCAAAGGTCAAAGGTCAAAAAACCCTTACAAGTAATACTCGTTTTAGAAATAGACGAGTGTTATTAAACGGAAATTATCACACATAAAATTACTTGTGCTCGTTCCTTTATTCCTTTATTGAGTACGTATTATCATATTTAATTATTTTCTCTAGAAGTTTTTTTTTGTTTCGATATTTTCTTTTCATCCATTCAAAACGTAGCACTGTAGCATAATCGTGACTGCATCGAAAAATCCATTCTGGACACAATTTTTGGAAAGACGGTATAGCAAAATTTTGCAAAGTTCATACACATTACCTTTTGACGGGAAACATCGCCGGCTTTGCCGTCAATTTGTTTACCCGTATAACAGGATACAAAGCAAACTAAAACTATCATTTAAACTTTTGATATTTTTCTTACCTATAAGACAGGTATATTTGCCCTTATAAAAAGATAAGGGCAAAAATATGGAAAATCCCAATATATGAATATAAAATTATTGAATAAAGGTAAAAACATCAAGACAAAAGTAGATATTTTTCATTGAAAGCAATTTCACAATTTTCGAAAAGGTATCTGCAGCAAATGTGGCAAAAATGTTAGCATGTGGGAAAGCTTTTATTTTCTAAGAAAAAAACTCCTTTGTTCTTTATAATTGAGACAATTACTTTGTAAACAACTTGTTTGACCATTTCAGGTACCTTTTTATAAAGGAGAGCATATAACATTTGATGTAGAACCTGATAAACTTACGTTTAAAGTTCATCATTCCAATTTAAAACTGAAGGTAAGAATATATTCTTAATACCACCCTTTTACTGAAACAGATTGCCTTGGCAAGTTGACCCTAAAGGAAAACATTTCTGTAGTCTATGTCTGTCCAACTGTTCATCCCTCTTTGACTAGGAATCATAAGGTGACTGTATGCTGCTAGTGCCATAACTCTACCATATATTCTGCTAGAAAAATAGCACTCTTAAGTGTAAGAATTTTGATTAAGTTTTGCTTGTTTTATTTGGATTTTTACGCCGCTTTCAACATTATTTCAGTTATATCACGGCGACAGTTCACTTATTCATGCTCCCTGGGTAAACAAACCAGTACTAGGCTAGGAAATGTGCCTTGCCCAAGGGCACTCCACCATGACCGTAGTGCTGCAACTGGAGATCGAACCCGGGACACCTGGTTTCAAATCCCCAATGCTAACCACTCGGCCACAGCGGATTCCTATTAAATTTTGCATTTAATGTCCATATTCTCCAAAACTATCCAAGTTTTGGCTTTGAATCTGACTGTTTTTTCAACATCATTAGGCAACTTTAAAGCATAAATTGACCATGTTTTTGGCTTTAATAATTTTCAACTTTGAATCTTCTGAGAAGACAACAAATGTCTGTATGAGGGAAAAGGCTAATTAGTTTTATTTGTTTACAGGACACATTTCAAGTTGCTGGATTTTCCGTTACAGGCCTAGTATTGGATTCAGAAAAGGTATTGTTATTTAAAGCAGTTCATTCCCTATTACATTGGCTAGCAAACTTTGAAAATAAGGAATTGACCTATTTCTCCTGGCAAATGAACTTTCTTTCAGCCTGGTGAAAATGTGTGAACTAAAAGGAATATTGCATATTGTAGAATAGTTAAAATTTCTTACAACTTTTATTTCCTTTTTTAGCTCGACTTTTGAAAAAAACGAGAGCTATTGTCATGACCCTGGCGTTGTCGTCGGCGGCGGCGGCGTCCGGTTAAGGTTTTTTGTTTAGCTCATTTTTTAAAAAAAAATTCTCCCTATCAGTCGAGCGTCTGTGCCGTACGCGGTGCTCTTGTTAAAACTTAGCAATTACATTGCGTAATCATTGTTTAATGTTTTACTGATTTTAGCTTTATTATCATGTGCAGTTAATCCAACAACTTTACTACCAATAGTTTGTTTTAAAATCGTTTAACACTCAAAATATACATGTCTGTAAATTGATATTTTCATAGCTACGTTGTTGACACTAATTTGAACAAGCCCTTACAAATCATATACTATTGTTTATATTGTACAAAGGTAATGAACCTATGTGTTCAAAACAATATTGAAATAAAATTCTTCTTTTTCTTCTTTTATAAACAAATGAATTGGACCATCAAAAAAATTAATTGACCCCTTTCAATTTGAGACAGGTAAATTCAAGATCAACCTATTGTTCCACAATGCACAGTCAGATCCAGGTCTTCCTTGTTTGCACTTGGAAAATGGTTTAGACCCCATGAAAAGATACATCATAGATAAAGTTTAATTGTTATCACCATTAATAATAAAACCTCTGATGATTGCTTTTCATATAGCATGGCTCAAATATAAATACAATCCCTGTCACTATTTTTTGTACCATATTCATTGACCCTTTCCCTCATACGACAATTCTGCAGCAGACGACTTTGAACGTATTTTGTCAAAACATAGAAAATCTTCATAATCAAATGGATAACCTATGACAAAAAGTGGAAAACATTGTGGCAAAAGGAGAAATTGCACGTTCTGTGCAATTTCTTCTTTTGTCACTATGTTTTCAAAAAGCTGTCTGCTGCAGAGGCATCAGAAAGCGTCAATATGAGGGAAAGGGTTAAGCGACCATTCAATTTACACAAGACAGTTTTTACATTATCTAAATAAAGGGTGCTGGTTTGGCGAATGCTGAAGTGATAGTAAACGGAAGCCCAGTTACAAAAACAGGGGCTGATGGTACTTATCACCTTGAGAACATGAAAACCGGTGTATATAGATTACAGACTAAGGTTGCAAACATCTTCTTTGAGGAGACAGAGGTGAAAATCACACCCAATACTCCACACCTACCAAATATTGTGCCATCAAGGTAATGTCTTCCATATTATTTAATCTTCGATGTAGGCAAAAATTCACTTGGACAAATGGTCCATTCCCAAATACAGACTCTCTTCAGCGGACAACTTTTAAAAACATTGTGGCAAAAGAATGAATTTCTCCTTTTGCCACAATGTTTTCAACTAATTCAGTTAGTTTACTCTAATTTATGGAGGTTTCCCATAGTTTGGCATAAATGTTCTAAAAGTTGTCTGCTGCAGATTTGTTGTATGTGGGAACTTGATAAAAATGAGTAAATCAAGGAATCCTCTCTTTTATTAGTACCCTACAATTTTTGCCTTCTTTACCTTTTCCCACTTGCAGATGTATTTTTAACCAGGTTTTCCGAAGGAAAAATCTGGTTATTAGTTTGGCGAAGTTGGCGGGCGGTTGGGCGGGTGGGCGTCAACTTTCCTTGTCCGGACCATAACTTTGTCATGCATAGAGATATTTTCAAATAACTTGGCACAAACATGCACCATATCAAGACGATGTGCCAAATGCAAAAAAAAAATCTGTAGATTCAAGGTCAAGGTCACAATGATAAGAAATAGACTTTAATTTAACTTTTCTTGTCCGGACCATAACTTTGTCATGCATAGAGATATTTTCAAATAACTTGGCACAAACATGCACCATATCAAGACGATGTGCCAAATGCAAAAAAAAATCTGTAGATTTAAGGTCAAGGTCACAGTGATAAGAAATAGACTTTAATTGAACTTTTCTTGTCCGGACCATAACTGTGTCATGCATAGAGATATTTTCAAATAACTTGGCACAAATATGAACTATATCAATATGATGTGTCATATGCAAAACTTTTGTCTGTAGCTTTAAGGTAAAGGTCACAGTGACAACAAATAGACATCAGTTGAACTTTTCTTGTCTGGACAATAACTTTTTCATCCATAGAGATATTTTCAAATAGCTTGGAACAGATATACACCATATCAAGACGCTGTGTCATATGCACAATTTATGTGTTTAGCTTCCAGGTCAAGGTTACAGTGACAGAAAATATACTTTACTTGAACTTTTTTTGTTCAGACCATAACTTTACCATGCATATAGATATTTTCAAATAACTTCGCGCAAATATGCTCCATATTAAATAACTTAGCAATTTAAAAGAATATAGCATAGATATGAGTAAGTTTCATAACCTCGGGCCCTGGATCTAGTCTGTTTGCAAAGGCATAAACGCGTTACTATCAAGTAAAGGCAGATCACTGATTATCAACCTGGCATTAGGGATCCTAAAATGTGGCTGCTTACAACAAAAGGTTGCTAAATATCTGTTATCTATTATATGTTCTTAATAAATGAGACCATCAACACACGATTGACTGTATTGAACTGATATTTGTTAGATAAAATTGTGATATATTTAATTGACAAAGTAATTATGATTCTAAATATTCCCTGTTACTTGAATTACTAGCTTTGATAAACTATTAACAGAAAGATTTGACAGATCTGTTAATTCTTAATTAAACACCTTCCATTATAGAAAACCTGGTTTCATGGAATTTCCATGTCTTTTTTCCATGTCAATTGATTGATTGGGGTTTTTCTCACAACAGTTCTCCACACAACAGTTATTCTGAGCAACTGGCTGCTTTTCAACATAGACTGTTAGCCCATTTGAGGTAGACATATGATGCTTGTTGCATTGACTTTTATCAAATGTCAGAAAGATTGTTGGCCGAGCTTGGTTTCAAACTCACAACTCCTGGGTTGACAGTCAACAAGGCCCGCCCTCAGTAAATCAAATCTGATGATATAATGACATTGAACTAAGGAAGATCCTTGTGGATTATGTTTCAGTAGGTCAAAGGTCAAGGTAACTATTTTACCATAAATTTTGTCGCTGTGGGGTATAATTAAATCTTAACATGTGACAATTCTAGAAGATTTGAAATATATTCCATTTAACCTTTCCCACATTCAACTAATCTGCTACACTTTGGAAAAAAACCTAGGCATACATTATTTAATAGTGTTGAGAACATTTTGGCAATTTCTCATTATGTGCAGTTTCTCTTTGGGGCAAGATTTACCAATGTCGTCTGATGCAGATGTTTCTGAATGTGGGAAAAGGTTAGCATTAAGCTTTAAAATATATGCTGCATTGCATGATATACAAATAGGACTAGTATATGACTGCTTTATTTTTCTTTAACAGTTTCAACCTGTGTGGAAGAGTGAAGATTGATAAATTTCCCGACAGTCTAAGTCAGCAGACTACAAAACGTAAACTGATTATCTTTCCTGAGGGTAAAGGATCAGAGGCTGTTTCCAAGGAAACCTCAGATGATGGCACCTTCTGTAAAGAGGTGGTACCAGGAAAATATATTGTGCGAGTAAGTGTTATAAGGCTTACAAATCTCGATTTTACCCACTTTTCAGTATTATGATTATTTACCTTTAATTCAGATTGTTCTTATCACTTGCATAGGATAATGGTTATAAATTGAACATGATTTAAGGTTTTCATTACCTTTCCCATGTATAACAAATCTGCAGCTGACAAGTCTGAAAACATTTTTATGGAATATATGGGCAATTTCTATAAATTGAAGTACAATTATTGAACAGAGTTAAAAACATTGTGGCAAATGGTGAAATTGATTATTATGTCTCCCCCCATACATGGGGGTGACATATTGTTTTTGCCCATTCCGTCCGTCCCCGTCTGTCACACTTGTTTCCGCTCAATTACTGAAGAATGCTTGGGCGTAGGAACTTCATACTTGGTATGCAGGTTGGTCATGACCAGTAGCTGACCCATTTTGATAACAGAAGGTCAAAGGTCAAGGTCATGGTGAGTAAATAATGGTTTCCGCTCAATAACTGAAGAATGCTTTGGCCGAGGAACTCCATACTTGGTATGCAGGTTGGCCATTCCCAGTAGAAGACCCCTGTTGATTTTAAGGTCAGTACATCTAAAGTCAAGGTCACAGTTGAGCTGAAAGGTCACAGTGACAATGAGCTGAAAAATTGTTTTTGCTTGGGCCTATGAACTTCATACTTGGTGTGCAGGTTGGTCACCACCAGCAAATGACCGCTATTAATTTTGAGGTCACAGTGGTCAAGGTCACATCTGTCACACTTGTTTCCGCTCAATAACTGAAGAACGCTTGGGCGATGGAACTTCATACTTGGTATGCAGGTTGGTCATGACCAGTAGATGACCCCTATTGATTTTGATGTCAAAGGTCAAGGTCATGGTGACCTTGTGAGGTAAAAAATGGTTTCCGCTCAATAACTGAAGAACGCTTGGGCCGAGGAACTCCATACTTGGTATGCAGGTTGGCCATGCCCTTATTGATTTTTTGTTTGATTTTAAGGACACTAGGTCAAAGGTCAAGGTCACAGTAACAATGAACTGGCAAATTGTTTTTGCTTAATAACTGTAGAATGCTTTGGCCATGGAAGTTAATACTTGGTGTGCAGGTTGGTCACTACCAGCAGATGACCCCTATTGATTTTGAGGTCACTAGCTCAAAGGTCAAGGTCATGGTAACCTTCAGCTGAAAAATGGTTTCCGCTCAATAACTAAAGAGTGCTTATGTCGAGGAACTTCATGTCTGGTGTGCAGGTTGGTCCTAACCAGTAGATGACCTTTATTGATTTTGTTTGATTTTGTGGTCACAAGGTCAAATGTCAAGGTCATGGTAACCTTCAGCTGAAAAATGTTTTTTACTTAATAACTCATACTTGGTGTGCAGGTTGGTCCTAACCTTTAGATGACCCCTATTGATTTTGATGTCAGTAGGTCAAAGGTCAAGGTCACAGTGACCTTGGGCTGAAAAATGGTTTCCGCTCAATAACTGATGATTGCTTGGGCCCAGGAACTTCATATTTGGTGTGCAGGTTGGTCACCATCAGCAAATGACCCCTATTGATTTTGCTGTCACTAGGTCAAAGGCCAAGGTCATGGTAACCTTCAGGTGAAAAATGGTAACCGCTCAATAACTGAGGATTGTCACTGTTGCTTCATCTCCAGTCCAAAACTACAAAATTCATCTCCATCATTTCTTTTCCTCCCCTACGATCACACAAATGGGGAGACAAATGCTTTTTCAAAAAAGCAATCTCTAGTTAATTTATAATCCTGAAACTTTATTTGTAGATCCACATGACAGATGCAGAGAACAAGGCCGGTTTAACAATTTCTCCACCAGAACATACTGTCATGGTTACAAACAAACCGGTGTTGGATGTCCTGTTTTCACAGTTCAGAGCTAAAGTCACTGGAACAGTCACTTGTATAGGTTTGATATTCTCCTTCAATCCTTTCCCTGTGAAGTCTATGCTGCAGGAGATATTGAAATCTATCAAATAAGAAAATATTGAAAACACTGAAAGGGGGCCATTTTCCCTTGCTAGTTTACCAGAATTGTGTCCAAGGAGAGCTTTTTGTCTGGCCCATGAAAGTGAAGTGAGACATAGCAGGCAGTTTTCTGGCGATGGCGGCCACTTTTTCAATTCTCTAATACTCCGCAACCTCTGTTAACATAAAAAAAATCTTCTACTCTGAAAGTATCTGGCCGATTTCGAAATAACTTTGTCGAAATGTTCCCCACCAGATTCCTTCAAGCCATGTTAATTGATTGGAAAACATGGTCGCCAGGTAGTGTTGATAGTGAATTTTCTCCTGTTTTGTAGAAATGTTCCTAGGGTGTTTATTGGTTGAAAAACATGGCTGCAGGGGCTCAGCTGTTCTGCCTGATATAGCTATAGTGAAAACTTTAAAAAAAAAATCTTCTCCAAAAGTGTCTGACCAATTTTCAAATAAATGAGTTGATAAGTTCCTGGGGTGACCCTCTATGAGATTAATTCAAGCCATGTGGATTTGTAAAAAAATACGAGTAAATGCATTGGCATGACAAATCACATTGCATTACTCAGTTGAGCGTTCCAAGGCCATCATGGCCCTCTTGTTATGAAACTTTGTCAGATGTATTTATTTGTCATGGGACATCATTAAACAGCAAAATTACCAAGGTCTTCATTGGACAGAACTTAGCCTTGGTTAACATTGACTGTAGAGATCACATTTTTCATCCAATCTTCATGAAAACTTTTCAGAGCATTGGTCTCAGTCTCCATCAAGTCTTGATTATGTTCAAAACTGGGTCATGGGGGTTCTGCAGAACATAGCCTTAGTTAGGTTACATAACTCTTGAGACCATATTTTTCTTCTAATCTTCATGAAAGATGTCTCCATCAAATCTCGGGTCAAATTCAAAATTTGGTTGCTGGGGGTCAAACACTAATGTTAGAAAAACCTTATGAACGGGGGTCAAACACTAATGTTAGAAAAACCTTATGAACACTGTTGAAAACATGTTTTCTCTTTGAAAATTAATCATGTCTCCATCAAATCTCAAAATTTGAAACGGTCATTTGGGGTCAAATTTAATTGTTACTTTAAGTCATTAGAACTTTTGTCTCAATAAAATCTCAGCCAAGTTCAAAACTTGGTCATGGGCATCAAAAACCTGGTCACTATGTCAAATTTATAGTAACCTTATTAACACTCTGTAGAGGCCACATTTCTCTTCTGATCTTTATGAAAAAATCATCAGAACAGGGCTGTACAAATCCCATAGCCCGACATGAGTTACCCACCTGTCATATTGTGTGATTTCAGCCAACCGAATCGCGTCAGTAATAGTCGATTAACGTGGTATATATGTATCCAATAAGGCGGTCCAATCATAAGTGACAATTGTTCCTTGGGGCTGTGTTATTTCATAAAAGCTAGGGAATTACCTATGGATCGGTCTCATTAAAATATTCCCTTAAATGTATTTTGATCCATATTTCTACTTTCGGTATGCGATGTTTGCAAACTGGTGCAAACCGGTTCAGAAAGACTTGTAAGAAATTTTCGCCATGCAGAAGTTAATAAAATAAATTCGATCCAAATTAAAGACAAGACGACAACTGCTAAAAATTATCTTGCCGTTTATCAATTTGAAATACCTTCAAGATCAACATAATATTCGTAATATCAGGGACACAAAGAAAATTGTTTGGAATGAAATATATAAATGATTCCCTCGAGTATGATAATTGCCCAATCACGGCTTTGTTTACCAAAATTAATTAGCATAAATGGCGGGGAAAAAATCATATGACTTAATAGTTGCGATTTCATTGGGTGAATGACATTCGCGACCTGACGACCCCGATGTTTACATTCAACGCTGTTTACTGATTTCTAATTCTCAAAGTAGGGAACCATGATCAACATTGCGCAATTATCAAAATGGCGGCTATGCTGCGAATAATACCGCAACACCAATCTGACTAAAGGACACGATCTGACTAAATGTAAATGCGTAGCGTTAATAGGAGATGATTTTAATGAGATTGACCGCAACACATGAAACAAATTTAACGTTTTGTTGTCTTTCATTTTTTTTGACAAGATTTTTTGATTTAATAACTACATTGAACCTGATAAATTTGATTTTTGGTTAATAAAATTGAATTTATCAATGTCTTTCTTTGTAAAACTGACCCTGGTATCGAACACTGCCCTGTTTCAGTGAGGGACCTAAATCGGTGACCTTATTATTTTGTTATCTTCAATTTGAAGTGCTATTGCATCATTTGACTATGTTGTCTCAAGTTTAACATTTATGTCAATAGCTTTTGAATCTTTTGTTAATATGGATAAAATACATACATTTTATGCAGAATATTTCAAATAACGTAGTGAAAAATAATCTCTTTTCCAAATTTTATTTTTTTTAACTGAATGCTGCACTACAGGTCTTTTGCAATAATGTTATTTGAATTGGTCACTACCCTTAAATCATGTACAGTGTGTGCTCTTAATGTTATCTTTATACAGAACTAGAAAATAACCCACTAAAAACAAATAAAACACTCAAGAAACCGCGATCCGGGCTACCACACAATTCTTAAATTTGTCGCATGTTAAACTTGGTTTGCAGAAAAGTGGGACAAGTGAGAATCTTAGCAGGACAAGTGGCATTCTGAAAGTCACTTGTCCTGGACAAGTGGCTGAATTTTTTTTTTGTACAGCCCTGCAGAACTGTTTTCTACATTCCTCAAGTACTAAACTAGGTCAACTTTAAGATAACCTTGTTAACACTCTAGAAGTCTCATTTTTCTTCCAATAACAATTTATCAGAAATATTTTTTCCTTGAATTCTCATTTAAGTACCAAACTTGCTTACATGGGGGTCAGGAACTAGGTCACCAGATCAAAATTTAGAATAACCTTGTGATATACATAAAAATATAAAACATATTGTGAGTTTATCATTTATCATGACATGTTGACAACAATGCATTGATCTTTTTTATATTGATACAATTACATTTGTCGTTATCCAAGAAGGGCAAGACACCCTCAGCCCGAGGTCTTGTGTTATCATGATGTTGTTGGTGTCAGTAGTGTTAGCAATATGTTTTGATTTACAACCAAGCTTCCACATAGCAAGCTATGCTATGCTATGTATTATGTATCCTGTCCATATGTCTCATTTATTTCCTTGGATTAATTATTAAAACAATTAGGAAATTAAATAGTCATCTGTACTTAGCCTTATTATTTAAATTTCAGAAAAGTGTGGACCTATGGAAGTGTCTATTGAATCACTGGCTAGAAGCGATAAACAAATTGTTCAGGTATGTTTGTAAAAACCCCATTATCTGTGATTCAATAGAGTATGAAAGCCTGTAAATGACAGACAGTGAACAAAAACCTGATCGACTGAATACTCCATTTCTGGTTGCACAAACATCTATTATCTGGTGCTGTGGCTTTTGTCATGTGTACATATGGACTGAAAGTGTAATTTCTTAAACCTTTCCCACATACATGAAGTCTGCGTCAAAGGATTTTGATGAGATATTCTGAAAAATATTGATAATCTCTGGGGGAAAAAGCATAATTATTTAATAAAATTGAAAAGCATTGCTTATGATAAGCAATTTCTTCCTTTGTCCCCACAGTGTTTTCAAAAGCCATCTGTTGCAGATGTGTCTGCTTTGGGGCAAGGGTTTAAAAAAGTGATTAGATGTTAATTTGAAATGAACTGGTTTCTCTATAATTGAATATCTTTCAGACACAAGGCTTGCAACAAACCTCCTCTTTTGTGATTGAAAATGTCTTGCCTGGGAAGTATAAAGGTAAGACCAAAGAAGCTTTGAATAATTTGTTTAAACTATTCCCACATATATCAAGTATGCAGCAGAAGACTTTTGAAATATCCAGGTAAAAACACTGAAAGGCTCTATAAATATATAATTACTAAAAGGAGTTGAAAACATTATGGCAAAAGAAGAAATTGCTCGTTTTGAAAAATTTCTCCTTTTGTCACAATGTTTTCAAAAGTTATCTGCTGCAAAGGCATCAGAAAGCATCTATATGTGGGAAAGGGTTAATTGCGTTTAGTTTTCCCTCTTTTTCATTTCTTTCACTATGTACTTTAGTAGTTTTGAAAACTTGAGATATTTTTTTTTATTTAAAAAATTGATGTGTATTAACCCTTTCCCTCATACCACAATTCTGCAGCAGACGACTTTGAACATATTTTGTCAAAAAATAGAAAATCTCTATTATTAAATGGATAACCTATGACTTAAACTGGAAAACATTGTGGCAAAAGGAGAAATTGCTCGTGTTGAGAAATTTCTTCTTTTCTAACCATGTTTTCAAAAAGCCGTCTGTTTCAGAGGCGTCAGAAAGCGTTTATGTGAGGGAAAGGGTAAACTTATTGATTAATTCACATTTTTTCTGACACTTCAAATTGAAAAAAGTTGAAGGAAATAAATAATGTAAATGATCTATTATTGTCAGATGTAGATGTGTCTTTAACTCATTAGTGAAATCAAAAGCCAGTATCCTTTTCCTGATAAAGACTTTTTTTTTACTATTTTAGTATTTATAAAAAATCATGAAAGTGGAAGATTACCAATAATAAACATCTCCATTTTAACTTAATGTTTTCATTTCTCTACCAAAGGTACACTTTCAAATTTCAAGATATTGGTAAATTTTCCTCATGTGATTTCAAACCTGGCAACTCTTTAGCAATACTTTAAATAGCATATCAGAGAAAGGGTCAATACTCTACTTTCAGCTACAATTCTAAAGGACGCCCTGTGTTGGAAAAACAAGACTATAGAGTTTGAAGTCATCAGTATGAATGTTGACAACCTACAGTTTACACAGACTGGGTTTATCCTGAAATGTACAATTTCTCATTCCATTATGTTGGTAAGTTAACTAGACTAGATTTGTCCTGAAATGTATAATTTCTCACTCCATTATGTTGGTAAGTTAACTAGTGTACAGTTACTCAGTTTAAAAACATCTTTATTAGACTGGGTTTATCCTGAATTGTACAACTTCTCACTCCATTATGTTGGTAAGTTAGCAGTTTTAGACATCACTATTCACAGGCTGATCTGTATCTACATTGTGGCACATTTTTCACAAATATCCATTAATGATGATGGTGCAGTTTTAGAATGTTCAATTTATGAAGTAAATATCTTCAAAACATGTTAACATGGTTTTAATGTATCCTGTCATGACAGGGTGTCACTTGGGTATCATTTCTCATCCGTCTGCCACCCTTTCATTTACTGAAATATTGGATGGAGGTACATGAGTTTCTTTCAACATCATTCTTTTTTATTTTTTGACATAAATGTATAGAATACATTACATGTCCAATTTCAATCAACGATAGAAGACTCAGAATTTTTTTTTACAGAATTTTGCCCATGACAAGAAAGAGGGCAGTGTAGGTTCCTTTGAATTAAACAAGGGGAAAAACAGATTTTGTTTGGCTGAACCTGGCTTGTACAAACTGACACCTGATTCCTGCCATAAGTTTGAAAAAGAATTTTATACATATGACACGTAAGTAACCCTTTACACTGTAAACATTTGGGCCTTGCTCCAAGAAAACCAACACCTTGTGACTAGTGTAGCTAAAGACCGCCCTGCACACTATCCGTCATAAGTTTCTAAAAGAAGTTTATACATATAGTCAAGGCACATTTCCTAGCCTAGTACTGGTTTGTTTACCCAGGGATCATGAAAAGTGAACTGTTGCCGTGATATAACTGAAATAATGTTGAAATTGGCGTAAAATCCAAAAGAGAGAGACATGTGATATCTAAGTGCTTAACTTATTACACCACAAACATTTGAACCTTTTTAATCATTATACCCCAGAAAACAAATGTTTGGGGGGGTATATAGGAATCACCCTGTCTGTCCGTCCGTCTGTCTGTCCATATGTCTTGTAAGCGCAACTCCTCCTTAACGGCTGGACCGATTCTGATTAAACTTTACACAGTTGCAGTACACAACCTGAAGATGTGCATGAAGTAAGATTAACTCGGTCTGAAATATATCCGTCCGTCTGTCTGTTCATATGTCTTGTAAGCGCAACGGGGGTATCCTTTTGTGAGTTCACTCACAGTTCTAGTTTTAAACAATTTTACAGATTTACCTAGATATCCGCGCAATCTGATCCAAACAGACAAATATAATTATGTCAGAAGAGTGTTTTAATCATTCTGTGACTGAGGATTAAGATCAACCTTTGCATCCATTTTTTTCTAATCAAGGTCTGCACTGTTCATAAATGTCTTATTGTTAGTTTTCCTGAGGCATTGCTATTTTAAAAACTCTCGTTGATTCAAACATGAAGGAAAGATCTGGACAGGTATAATTTAACAGTGTCTTGCGATTTGGGGTATTATTGCATCTACAAACTGAAGTCTCAGGTGAGTCGGAGCAATATTTAAAACTTAATTTGGATTGCAAATACTTAGTGTTCATGGAAACATTGAAATAAAAAAAAATGAGTTTAAGTATGCATAGGGTGACAATGATGACAATGCAGTTCTGACAAAATGCTTTCAATAGCTACTCCCAAGTGTATACTTGCTGTCCAGGTGAACAAGCACTGAATATCTAAATACTGCTTTAATATTTGGAGTTGCTTCTATAATATTTCGACCGATCAGCAGGATTTTGATTATTATTTACAGTTTGGGTTATAAACCCAGAAAAAGCCTGCTATTTAGGTGAATGTGTAGTGAAATATCTTGATAACAAACATATTCACAACATATGATCTCGAGAAAATATGATGTTTATGATCTATAATTTACTTAACAGATCAAGTCCAGAAACTTTGACCTTGACAGCTGTGACCCATCGTGTTCAGGGTACGGTCAAAACGGAAGAACCAGTGAAGGATGCTGTTGTTACCATAGAATCATCACTGGAGCAATCTACTCCTGTTACCTATCCCCTGACACTGCCTCCTGCTGGCAAAGACTCAAAGCCGGCTACAGGACCACAAGTATACAGTTTTTCCCACTGGGCAAGGTGAGATCTTGTCTTCTATTTGTCATGGTTTGAACTTGATCACAATTAGATCGCATGTTACTAAGTAGGTAAAGTGTTTGATCAAGAAGGCAGGTCTGGAGACTACGCGAAAATATCATATAAATTCCTGATAAACAAAAATTGTTATTGGTCACAATGATAATACAAAATATATTTCTGCTTTCAGGTCAGGAGAAAAATTGACAGCTACAGTAAAATCTGCAGAAGTATTGTTCACACCCGAATTATTGAGTGTATCAGTAAATGGAGGTATAGTTTTTCTAGGTTAATCCAGTTTCTTCTAAAAGCCTGATATTAACATTTTTGCCAGTACCTATGTCATGTTGTATAGTTTTATATGTTTAAATGGAAACTTTAAAAAAAAAAAAAAAAGTGTACCAAATAGTATGCACTAACACACCTTTTTCTGCTTAACACAAATACATTTATATTAATTGGCTTAAGTGACATATGCCTGGACAGGGAGACAAGTATATACTATTTCTGCATTATCTATCCATCTGTCAATCACACTTTCACTTACTGACACAAAGGGGCAGGAAACATGTGTTCCTTCAAACACTCTTGTCTTTGAGTACAATACTTATTATAATAACAATATAATTGTTTCTTCATCATACAGATGCATGTCCAGGAGAACTGTTCAAGTTTGTAGGAGAGAGGGGGCAGTTTATAGTTGGTCAAATCAATCCCAAACTGGCTGGAGTCAAAATCATAGTGACCACTCCACTTGGTACCATGGAACCAGTGATCAGTGAATCTTCAGAAAATGGACAATTCAGGTACTACTTGATATTTCTGGGATTGTTGTTTTAGCTCACCTGAGCAGGAAGTGCTCAAGGTGAGTTATTTTGATCTCCTTTTGTCCGTTTTGCGTCGTCCGTTAACATCTTCTCCTCAGTAACCAGTAGGTCAATTAGGATTAGACTTCACAGAAGGCATCCTCTCAATGACCTCACCGGAATTCCTTCAAATCCATGCAGAATTCTGGTTTTCATGACAAAGAAACGAAAAAACCTTTAAAATTCTTCTCTTCACAAACTGGTTGGCAAATTTTCAAATAATTTTGTAGAAATGTTCCTTGGATGACCCTCTATCAGATACCTTCAAGCCATGTTGTTTGGTCAAAAAACATGGCTGCCAGTGGGCGGGGGTATTTTGGCTTATATGGCTAAAGTGAAAACTTAAAAAATCTTCTCCTCCGAAAGAGTCGGACCAATTCTCAAATAATTTTGTAGAAATTTTCCTTAAGTGACCCATTATCAGATGGCTGCCAGGGGGCAGGTCTATTTTGCCTATATGGCTAAAGTGAAAACTTAATAAATCTTCTCCGAAAGTGTCAGGCCGAATAATTTTGTAGGAATGCTCCATAAGTGACCCACTATCAGATTTCTTCAAGCCATTTTGAATGGTCGAAAAACATGGCTGCCACAGGGCTATTTTGCCTTATATGGTGAGAACTTAATAAATCTTCTCCGAAAGTGTCTGGCCGATTTTCAAAAACAAATTGTAAAAATGTTCCTAGGGTGACTCTCTATCAGATTCCTTCAGGCCATGTTGATTGGTCAAAAACTATGGCTGCCAGGGGATGTGGGGCTTATATGGCTAAAGTGAAGAGGAAAAAAAGCGATCCAGGGCCATCATGACCCTCTTGTTTGGAATATCTGATAGGAAACAAACTGTGATTTTCTATCGCCTAATTGTTTTCAGCATTGCCATTTAAGGTTCTTGTTAACCTTTTCAATATGCAGACACACATTGATGCATTTGTTGCAGATGACTTTTTAAACATGTAGCAAATGAACAAATTGCTCATAATGTGCCACAATATATTCAACTTCATGTATATTCAATAATTATACCTTCATTCATAGCCATTTTCATATTTTTGCTTAGATGTATTCAAATTTGTCTGTTGCGGATTATGGTCACAAAGTTTTAAATTAGTTTAGCAGCTTCAGAGCGCCAGATATGGGGAAGTAAATTAGTCTTTTCTACCCAGTATCTCTCTTATAACCTCTATAAAATCTTATCCTATGGTATTCAAAAAAATCGTCTCAATGAGATATTCTTTTGAGAACCCACAACATATAATTAACCCTGTCCCACATACAACACTTTCTGAAGCTTCTGTAGCAGATGTCAAAATTTTACCTTTTGCCACAATGTTTTCAACTTTTTTCAGTAATCATGCCTTCATTTATAGAGATTTTCTAGCTGCAAGTTTGTTGTATGTCAGAGAAGATTAAAATAAGAAATTTTAGAACATCAGATGCACATCATAATCAAGAGCTGTTATTTTAACATGTTTCAGAATTGGGCCATTGTCAAAGAACCAAGACTACAAAGTTACAGCTGAGAAAGATGGCTATGTGATGGAGAAAGAGGAAGGCGATAATAATGTGTTTAGAGCCTTTAAACTTGGAAGAATATCTGTCCAGGTAGGTAATGGTAACAGATCAGTATAAGAAGAAACTTTGTCTTATGCTAATATCATTTGAACCAGACCTTAAAGTTTTCTGCTCATAAAGATCTGATGGACTGCCTATTACAGGTCGTCTCAGATTGACCTTTGAGTCAGCCAATCAAATTATCGCCTACAAAAATGTTAGGTGTCACCAGGGGCAAATAGCCCATATAAATAAATGTGATAGAGAAACGGTGATTGCCGAGTGTTTTGATTGTATAGTATATTGGTCAATACTTGCATTAAGTACAATAATATTTGTAGACTACCAATGAAGGCTCTGGTTAAACAGTGCAGATGCACAGACTCAATTGACTCTTCACTGTATGCAGTAACTATATGTGGGAAAGAAATAATGCAACAGTTGCATTATTTCTTTCCCACATATAGATGCTTTCTGACGCCTCTGTAGCAGATGGCTATGGAAACAATGTGACAAAAGGAGACATTGCTCATAACAAGCAATTTGCCTTTTCTCACTATGATTTCAACTTTTTCAAAAATAAAACTTTGATTTATAGAGATTAAGCATAGTTTTGCCCAGATGTTATCAAAGACGTCTGCTGCGAATTTGTTGTATGTTGGAAAGGGTTGAAATGAATTTGATAAACCTGTTTTAACAGATAATTGATGAACAAGGATTGCCGCTGTCAGATGTACTTCTGTCTCTTAGTGGAGGTAAACAGTACAGGAGCAATAATCTCACTAAAGAAGATGGGTCTATGTTGTTTGCTGACTTGGTGAGTCTTTTATGATTTACTTGAATAATTGAATTATTCAAATTAGATTGAGGGATGGGCATATACTGGTTTCACCATATCTTTTTAGCTCACCTGAGCTTTGCTCAAGGTGAGTTATTGTGATCGCCTTTTGTCCGGCGTCCGTCGTGCGTCGTGCGTCAACTTCTTCTCCTCAGTAACCAGTGGGTCAATTTGGATGAAACTTCACAGAAAGCATCCTCTCAATGACCTCACCAGAATTCCTTCAAATTGTTGGGATCCGTGCAAAATTCTGGTTTCCATGGCAACGAAACCGAAAAAACTTCAAAATTCTTCTTCTCCCGAATTGGTTGGCAGATTTTCAAATAATTTTGTAGAAATATTCCTTGGATGACCCTCTATCAGATTCCTTCAAGCCGTGTTCATTGGTCGAAAAACATGGCCGCCAGGGGGGGCGGGGCTATTTTGCCTTATATGGCTATAGTGAAAACTTAAAAAATCTTCTCCTCCAAAAGTGTAAGGCCGATTTTCAAATAATTTTGTAGAAATGTTCCTTGGGTGACCCTCTATCAGATTCCTTCAAGCCATGTTGATTGGTCGAAAAACATGGCCGCCAGGGGGGGGCGGGGCTATTTTGCCTTATATGGCTATAGTGCAAACTTAAAAAATCTTCTCCTCCAAAAGTGTCAGGCTGATTTTCAAATAATTTTGTAGAAATGTTCCTTGGATGACCCTCTATCAGATTCCTTCAAGCCATGTTGATTGGTCAAAAAACATGGCCGCCAGGGGGCGGGGCTATTTTGCCTTATATGGCTATAGTGCAAACTTAAAAAATCTTCTTCTCCAAAAGTGTTGGCCCGATTTTCAAATAATTTTGTAGAAATGTTCCTTGGATGACCCACTTTCAGATTCCTTCAAGCCATGTTGATTGGTCAAAAAACATGGCTGCCAGTAGGCAGGGCTATTTTGCATTATATGGCTAAAGTGAAAACTTAAAAAATCTTCTCCTCCAAAAGTATCTGGCCGATTTTCAAATAATTTTGTAGAAATGTTCCTAGGGTGACCCTCTATCAGATTCCTTCAAGCCAAGTTGATTGGTCGGAAACTATTGCTGCCAGGGGGCGAGGCTTATATAGCTAAAGTGAAAAAAAAATAAAAAATCAGGTGAGCGATTCAAGGGCCATCATGGCCCTCTTGTTTGATTGTTTTTATACGCCCGTTTTGAAAAAACGGATCGTATTATAGTTTTACCTGCGGCGGGCGGGCGGGCGGCGTCCAGTATGTTGTCAGCTCAATAACTTTAGAAGCCTTTGTCCAATCATCACCAAATTTGGTCAGAATGTGTATTGGGATAATATCTTGGACAAGTTCGATAACTAGCCATATCGCTTTAGTCAATCAAGAGTTATTGCCCTTTAATTATAGAAATTACCCAAAATTGATTGGTCTTGTCAGCACAATAACTTTAGAAGCCTTTGTCCAATCATCACTAAATTTAGTCAGAATGTTTATTGGCATAATATCTCGGAAAAGTTCGATAACTAGCCATATCACTTTAGTCAATCAAGAGTTATCGCCCTTTGATTATGGAAATTACCTAAAATTGGTCTTGTCAGTTCAATAACTTGAGAAGTCTTTGTCCAATCATCACCAAATTTGGTCAGAATGTGTATTGGGATAATATCTCGGACAAGTTCGATAACTAGCTATATCGCTTTAGTCAATCAAGAGTTATTGCCTTTTAATTATAGAAATTGCCCAAAATTGGTCTTGTCAGCACAATAACTTTAGAAGCCTTTGTCCAATCATCACTAAATTTAGTCAGAATGTGTATTGGCATAATATCTTGGACAAGTTCGATAACTAGCCATATCACTTTAGTCAATCAATAGTTATTGCCCTTTAATTATAGAAATTACCTAAAATGAGTCTTGTCAGCTCAATAACTTTAGAATCCTTTATCCAATCATCTGTAAAACTGTACAGACAGTGTCCGCTCTCTAAGTTTGGCTGATGTACAACAAATTATCACTATACTTGGTCTCAAAATAACAGGACGGGCGTATTTTGTGACATTTGGCGCTCTTGTTGTGTTTTATAAAGCTTTCAACAATTTTACAGTTATATCACAAGGTTACCTGTGTAAGTTACCAGAACTGCTGATCTATTTATCCTAACACCAGCCAGTCAGTCATGATGCCAACCACGCAACCCTGAGCACCAAGGAGGACAGCCATTACTACTAATTTAGCTTGTCTGTTTTTCTAAGAAAGAAAAATCGGGATATTGTGATACCCTTGGCTTTATCGTCTGCATCATCACAAAACTTTAACCTTACCTCATAACTCAAAAACCATTCAACGTTTTCAAATGAAACTTATTACAATGTTCCTTGGAATAAATATGCATGTCTATGCCAAGTCACAAAAATCTGGCTTAAATAATTATTCGATTATGCCCCTTTTTCTAATAAGTCACATTTCTCCGCTCTTAGTATACTTTGAAGAATAGCAGACCCCCAGGGTGGTTGAACCCCCACAAATGGTTGACTTCCTTCCTGATTGCAGGAATAGCATTAGAACTGATCCTGTGGTGTTGGGATAAACTTACTGGTAGTACTTGTAAATGTCATATACACAGGAAACCTTGTGATGACCTAAATACGGTTAAAGGAATGGTAAAGCATCATTATAAAAGAGTGAAAATAACAAAGTGTCGACATCTCATGAAATAAAATAGAGGATTGTAGTAAATGGGCTTAGGGCTGTTCCAGGAAAAAATGTCTGGGGTGAAGGAAATACAAAACTATTTTAATTTGGTTGGGGGGGGGGGGGGGGGTTATTTTTTTTTTATTAACCCTTTCCCTCATATAGTAATTCTGCAGCAGACGACTTTGAACGTATTTTGTCAAAAAATAGAAAATCTTCATAATTTAATGGATAACCTATGACAAAAAGTGGAAACATTGTGGCAAAAGGAGAAATTGCACGTTTTGTGCAATTTCTTCTTTTGTCACTATGTTTTCAAAAAGCCGTCTGATGCAGAGGCGTCAGAAAGCGTCTATATGAGGGAAAGGGTTAAATTAAAATGAATGCCCAAAAATTGGTGGTCGTTCCTACCCCCCTAGACATTTTTTCCTGGAACAGCCCTAAGAGAGACTTTTTACTTTCAATTTAATACATGTACATTTTAAGCTCGACTATTCGAAGAACATGAGAGCTATGACAGTCCCTTGTGCGTCTGCATTGCAACTTTGGTAAAAGTTTTGCATGCAAGCATTTTTCTCAAAAAACACAGATGCTACTGCTTTGAAACTTCACACACTTATTGGACATCATCAAATGACCTTGCAGGACAAGTCCTATAACTCTATATCAAAGTTTTGACACAATTATGCCCCTTTTTGGACTTAGAAATTTTGGTTAAAGTTCAATATTCGGGGAGGAGTTATTCAGAACGAGGCTACATAGATAGTGTCTTTTGATTGGTAAATGTAAATTTGTACGACCCGACCCCTCTGTTACAACATTTATCATATTCCAAAAATATCCTGAAATCGCTCCATTTTATAAAAGCAAAAATCATTTCACCATAATTTTCATACCATTCAAATGGTTGAAACATTGAAGGTTTAATTTGACATCGATCTCATTTAAATTGGATTCGTAGTAAAACATTTAAAAGGATGGCCTTCATGTTTGATTTGAAAATCGGTTCTTCGTAAGATATAAAGTCACGATGGTTGATAGGACAATCGGTTCTTCGTCATGGTGTGTTTTAAGCGATTAGACTCTTCTGCTTTAAATTGGTATACATTATCAGTTGTCAATTCCTGATTACGTAACTGTGTATACTGAGAACTGACATGGCGCGTGACTGTGATGATTTACAGCGTCCGATAATTTCGGACGATTGTCGACAAAGTCGACTTAGCTTTGATCGGGTGAATGGGCGAAGTCTGACAATTTAAGGCGACAGACCTGCCCTTCCCAACCATCACACCTATGTATATTATCAAGTTAGATAACTCTATCCTGCATTTACTGCAAGTTATAGAGCCCTTTTTGTCCCCCGCTTTTAGCGAAAGCGTGGGGACTATTATTTCTCATTCGTCCGTCCGTCCGTCAGTCCGTCCGTCCGTCAGTCAGTCCGTCCCTCCGTCACGCTGTCACAAAAACTTTAACCTTGGTCATAACTTCTGAACCGTAATAGGTACTGCTTTCATATTTCACATGTGTATTCCTTGTGACAACCCCTTTCCATCAATATTTTTTTGACCTTGTGACCTTGACCCTGGCGGGGGACCAGAATTCTCTGAATTTGCTTGTTTGACCTAGAAATTCTAGTTAAAGTTTTGCGTGCAACGACATTAAGAGTCCATTTCCTAGTAACTACTTGATGCATTTTATTGAAACTTCATACAACCCTTCTCAACCATCACACCTATATAAACAATCAAGTTTGATAACTCTTTCCAGCATATAATGCAAATGATGGCCCTTTTTTTACTTGATAAAAGTTTTGCATGCAAGGTACTTTCATGGATATATCTCAGTAACCACTAATGATATTGACTTGAAACTTCATTCATATCTTCAGGGGTCTCAGACAGTCAAGTTAGATAACTCTTGTATGAATTTAGTACAAATTATGGCCCTTGTTCGACTTTGAAAATTTGGTTAAAGTTTTGCATGCATCGTACTATCATGCACATATCTCAGTAACCACTCAGGGATTGATTTAAAAATTCAATATAGTCTTTAAAGGTATCAAACAATCAGGTTAGGTAATGACTGACTGAATTTATTATAAATTATGGCCCTTTTTGAAGTCCGACATTTAGGTTAAAGTTTTGCATGCAAGGCCTTTTCTCACAAGCAGATGCTATTCAAACAAGACTTATCCATCTTTATTTATAGTTCTATACTATCAAGCCACTATCTCAGTAACAACTGTTGTCTATAGTATCAAATGGCCAAATAATCGAGCATGCTGTCTTGCGGACAGCTCTTGTTATATTAGATTATAATTAAAAACTTCATCGACGGATAGAGAGAAATTTTATTTGGGCGTTTTAACAGTCAATGTCATTCAGCATTGATGTAAATGATCTTTCAGAATCCAGGAAAGTACTTCTTGAGACCAATGATGAAAGAGTACAATTTTGAACCCGCCTCACAGATGATTGATGTACTTGAAGGAACTACGATGGATATCAGCATTAAAGGAGTTCGCACAGCATACAGGTGTGTGGTTATTCACTGTTTTGAAACATTCTTGCACTCAATGTGTTTAACTCATTCTTGCACTCAATGTGTTTAACTATGTTTAAAATTAAGCTTATATGTTCGAGATTTTACATATTTACTCGCAATATGTTTTCAAAACAGACAATTATATATCATATCAAGAGTAAAATCAGCGAAAAAATCAGAAATATGAATAATGAATGGTAATAAAAGTTAAGTTCTGAATTCTGTTATATTATTCCAGCTGTTATGGACAAGTGACCTCACTCAACGGTGAGCCAGAGCAGGGTCTATATGTTGAGGCTCAGGGTAAAGATAAGTGTGACACATACCAAGAAGAGAGCAAAACGGATCAACAGGGAAATTACAGAATCAGGGGTCTTCAGGTATTGTATGAGCCCTCAATTGATATATTTTTAGCTCACCTCAGTAACCAGTGGGTCAATTGGGATGAAACTTCACAGAAAGCATCCTCTCAATGACCTCGCCAGATTTCCTTCAAATGTTTGGGATTCAAAATTCTTCTTCTCCCAAACTGGTTGGCAGATTTTCAAATAATTTTGTTGAAATGTCCCTTGGATGACCCTCTATCAGATTCCTTCAAGCCATGTTGATTGGTCAAAAAACATGGTCGCCAGGGGTGGGGCTATTTTGCCTTATATGGCTATAGTGAAAACTTAAAAAATCTTCTTCTATGAAAGTGTCTGGCCGATTTTCAAATAATTTTGTAGAAATGTTCCTAAAGTGACCCACTATCAGATTCTTTCAAGCCATGTTGATTGGTCGAAAAAAATGGCTGCCATTGGGCAGAGCCATTTTGCATTTTATGGCTATAGTGAAAACTTAAAAAATCTTCTTCTCCAAAAGTGTCAGGCCGATTTTCAAATAATTTTGTAGAAATGTTCCTAGGGTGACCCTCTATCATATTCCTTGAAGCCAAGTTGATTGGTAGGAAACTATGGCCGCCAGGGGTGCCGGGCTTATATAGCTAAAGTGAAAAAAAAAAAAATCAGGTGAGCGGTCCAGGGCCTCTTGTTTTGTCAGAATGTTGGCACACCTGAGGTAATTTTGCTCCTAGCAATGGAAGAGTTTTGTAAATTTCCTAACTTATCTAGCTCTTTAACCCTTTCCCACATACAACAAATCTGCAGCAGACGACTTTGAAAACGTCTAGGCAAAAGCACAGAAACTCCCTTTAAATGAAAGAACAATAATTGGATAGACTTGAAAACATGGAGACAAAAGGAGAAATTGCTCGTTTTGAGCAATTTCTTCTTTTGTCAACATGTTTTCAATAAGCCGTCTGCTGCAGAGGCGTCAGAAAGCGTCTATATGAGGGAAAGTGTTAAAAGACCCCGACCCTGGTGTAAGGAAATCTGCAGGACATGGTGAGCTAAACTGGGCACCATGATTGTATGAAAATATAGCTGAAGATGGCATTGAAGCCAATTCTGTCAATCATGCACCACATGTTTATATCACGGAAGCTGTTTTCTAAGACATGTAATTCCATCAATTTTCAACATTGCATCTGAACAGTCTACTCTGTTTGTAAATGCTGATTCTGATGACTTTCATATGTGAACCCTGATTTGATTGATTCTTTCTTTTGATATGATGAAACCTGTTCTGCCTTAATGAGACTACCTTGCACATATCAATGAAATGATGGTAGTCTTGTTGGCATTCCTCCTATTAAAGATGCTTTGATGCCTGTCCAGCAAACTGCACTTGACAACAATATGGAAGAAATAAAAGGTGCTCATATTGAGCAACTCTTTTTTTTTTCCTGATTGTCTATATAGCTACAATTTTCAAGATGCAGAATTTTTTAGCAGCCCGTCTTGACAGGGAAACCCAAAGGAATCATTTCTCTGTTGCCTGTCTTTCTCTTACTGACATATTGACCGAAGATACATCTTCAAAGCCCATGTACTAGGAAAATGGTATAAGGAAATAATCGGGTAATGTCTATTGACTTGTTTAGTGTAACTATGATTGACTTTTATTCAGCCTGATTGTTCTTATGAAGTCCGACTCAAGATTGGTGAGATGAACAAACACATAGAGAGAGCTGCGCCAAAATCAAGACTCATTGTGGTATGTTTATACAGTTTAACCTCTCACTGCTCAAAATGTCTTCCTAGAAGCTTCTCTAAATGCAAAATTATCTGTTAAAAGCAACATTTCACTGCTTTTGTCCTACGTAAACTGTGCATCTGGCTTACAACATGTGACTGTTGGTTCAAAACTCCAGCTTAATCAATGAAGAGACTTGTTGTTGCTCCTTGATGGTTAAGACTGCAGGAACAGCATTATGTGTGAAAAGCAAGTATACACATAGTATCTATCCCACATGCAGATGCATCTGCAGAAGACAATTTTTATAAAAAACATTGTGGCAATGAGAGAATTACTCACAATTTTATAATTTCTCGATTTCACCTTTTGCTTCAGTTTTGCCTTAATGTTTTCAAATTTATGTGCTGCAGATTTGTTGCATGTTGGAGAGTTTTTAGGTTCTCTTGGTAATGGTAATTAATCCAGGAAATGTTATAATTTTGAAATACTTAAAAGTCTTGAAAGTTGAATGCAGTTCTAAAGGCTGATCATCTGCAATGTTCTATGAAAATCATATCATGATAATTATACTATAAGTAACTTTGCAGACACTTTCTGACTTTAAAAAACATTGTGGCGAAAGGAGAAATTGCTCATTATTTGAAATTCTCCTTTTGCCACAATGTTTTCAATTCTATTCGATAATTATTCTTTCATTTGTAGAGATTTTCAATAATATTTGTTACATGTTGTCAAAGATCTGTTGGGAAAGGTTTAAATGATCTTAAATTTGACATTTGAACCTAGTGTAGATTAAGATCAGCTTACACATTCAAACACTTTGATTAGTGTTTTGTCTTTCTACTAGGAAGTGTTTAAATTGTTCATTGACTGAATGTCTAACAGCTCAGCTTCATATGCACAGGCTGATCTGTCTGAACATTGATTGCAAATGTTCTGAGGCATATCATTCTGTATTAAAGGACGTATAAAAGAGAGGAAAAACTATTCTAAATTGTGAAAGACATGGTATACTACTAACTAACATTTATTGTGTCGCCTACCTAGGCAGGGCTACACATCGGGATTACTTCCCCGTTGTCTGACTGCAACACTTACTGACCTATTGGTAGGTGGCACAATGTGTTCCTTCAATCTCTCTCATTTTGATGACAGGCTTAAAATTCTTACATATATATTTCAGGTCCAGAAGTCTGATTTTGTTGGTGTAAACATTATAGGGTTCCGTCGTATGAACCAAATGGATATAAGTGGGAATGTGGTCACTAATCCAGCTCACCTTAATACCCTAAAGGTAAATAAATAAACCATCTACCTGGATAATTAAATAATGCCTCTACCAGATTGAAAATAGCTTTATAAATAGAGATTTGAGTTAAAAAGAAATTGTAATATAGAGACAGTTCACAAAAAAAGTGTAGGAGAAGAAGAAATTTTCTATTAGTCAGAGGACTAGATAAGAAGGAGTGAACTAGTCTTTTTCCAACAATATCTCTCTTATGACTACATTAAACCCTATGGTGTGTGTACTCAAAAGAATCTTCTCACTCAGACGATTCTTTTGAGTACCCACAACATAGGGTTTGGTGGTCAAATAAGGATTTGGGGATGTGAAATACTCTCTTATCTAGAGCTCTGTCTAGTCACGATATTTTTGTAGGGATTGTTATGTAAGTGTCTTCAGAGCCTCAGTTCATTGTTTTGAAAGTTTTATGTGATTCTTCTTAATAATAACACATTACATTTTAAAGAAACTTTGCAGAATCCAGTCAAATGACGCCAAAATATGCCCTGAATTTTAAAGTTAAATCATTGTAGAAAAGCTGCTATTTCATTGATTAACCCTTTCCCACTTATAGATACATTTTGACGCATCTGCAGCCAATGTCTTTTGAAAACATTGTGACAAAAGGAGAAATTGCTCAAAACAATCAATTTCTCCTTTTGCCATAATGTTTTCAACTTTTTTCAGTATTAAATTAAACCTACAATGATTGAGATTTTTCATATTTTTGTGTAATCATTTTCAAAGTCATCTGCTGCAGATTTGCTG
The DNA here is from genome assembly GCA_031761405.1 of Serripes groenlandicus. NCBI lineage: Eukaryota > Metazoa > Mollusca > Bivalvia > Cardiida > Cardiidae > Serripes > Serripes groenlandicus. The sequence continues at coordinate 128,754,156 of JASEVX010000003.1, read as the reverse complement.
TATGTGGGAAAGGGTTATACATAAGTTAATTACTGAATATGCATTTTGATGGTATGAATTAATATTATATTATCACATGCCTTGGCTGGGTCACTTCTTTGGGACCACTTCTCTCTTGTCTGTTTTGTTCCCCAGTCGGGGTCATGGTGCAGTGCCCTTGCATGGATCATGACTGACTTAACTGTGGCTGTTATATAACTGAAAAATATTTAAATGTTATTAAATCCCAATAAAATTTTCAATTACTCAAAGAAGTTTAGAAGTAGCAAATTGTTGAAACTTATGTGTTATTTTTTCAAGGTACGTCTGTATAAGGAAGACAACCCTGGAGTACCCATGTTTACAGCTAATCTCGGAGATGTTAGTTTCTTCTACTTACCGTCATTACAAATAGATGATAAGGTCAGTATTTCACAACTTTTTCAAGAAATGTACTTATTCTTATATAAAGAATATTCTCAATTAGTTTACTCAAGCATATACATATAGTTAAATTGTCAATATTTGATGTAGATGAATTTTCATTCAATGTGTGATGTATTATGTGAGAAAACACATGGTAGGATAAATGATGTACAGTTTATGTATATATATTTTTATATTCCCAAGATATTCGCTGAACATTGGGAAGTGAGGGATGCCCATATTTCCAACATGTTTGGCCTCAACTTTTTGTGTCACTTTTGGGATCACTTCTCGGTCTTCCTGTCTGTGCCGCTTTAATATAATATTTTTTTGGCAGGTGGCACCTGTGTTCCTTCAATGTTTCTTAGTTCTGGGTTGATTACTTTGTGATATTTTCTTGTTTCAGATGTATACTGTAAGGCTAGAGAGTTCGTTGTCAAAGAATACTCATGATTTCGTACAGCCAGAAGTTGAATTTCAAGCCAATTTATCCTATAAACATTTCACATTCCAATTTGATGCTAAGGTCAGTCCTTGTCTTATGTTATTTATATCTCCCACAACTTTGTTACAAACCTTAACCTTTCCCCCACATTCGTACATGCAGATGCATCCTCAGCAGACACCTTTCGATAACATTGTGGCAACGATTATTCAATAATTATACTTTCATTTATTGCCTTTAACACTTTCCCACATATAGATGCATTCGGATGCATCTCCAGCAGAGGACTTTTGAAAACATTATTGCAAAAGAAGAAATTTCTACTTTTGCTGCAATGTTTTCAATTCCATTCAATCGTTCTTTTCTACATTTTTCCTAAATTTTCCGTTGTACTCCTCCTTCAGTTTCTACCTGAATTACTTGATACTTGGTATAAATGTTAATCAGGAGTAGTACTAGTAGATGTGCAAGACGCAAATTTCATGTCCCTGTGACCATCACCTTGACCTCTGACCTTGAAATAGGATTTTTTTTTTGTTAAAATCTTATCTAATCTGTTCCGTTGTACTCCTCCTTCAGTTTCTACCTGATTTACTTGTTACTTGGCATAAATGTTAATCAGGAGTAGTAGACGTGCAAGAAGACGCAAATTTCATGTCCCTGTGACCTTCACCTTGACCTCTGACCTTGAAATAGGAAGTTTTTTTGTTAAAATCTAATCTGTTGTACTCCTCCTTCAGTTTCAACCTGATTTACTTCATACTTGGCATAAATGTTAATCAGGAGTAGTAGATGTGCAAGACGCAAATTTCATGTCCCTGTGACCTTCACCTTGACCTCTGACCTTGAAATAGGATTTTTTTTTTTTTGTTAAAATCTAATCTCTTGTACTCCTCCTTCAGTTTCAACCTGATTTACTTCATACTTGGCATTCATACTTGGCATAAATGTTAATCAGGAGTAGTAAATGTGCAAGACGCAAATTTCATGTCCCTGTGACCTTGACCTCTGACCTTGAAATAGGATTTTTTTTTTTGTTAAAATCTAATCTGTTGTACTCCTCCTTCAGTTTCAACCTGATTTACTTGATACTTAGCATAAATGTTAATCAGGAGTAGTAGATGTGCAAGACGCAAATTTCATGTCCCTGTGACCTTGACTCTGACCTTGAAATAGGATTTTTTTTTTGTTAAAATCTAATCTGTTGTACTCCTCCTTCAGTTTCAACCTGATTTACTTCATACTTGGCATAAATGTTCATCAGGAGTAGTAGATGTGCAACACACAAATTTTCATGTCCCTGTGACCTTCACCTCAGACCTTGAAATAGGATTTTTTTTGGTTAAAATCTAATCTGTTGTACTCCTCCTTCAGTTTCAACCTGATTTACTTCATACTTGGCTTAAATGTTAATCAGGAGTAGTAGATGTGCAAGACGCACATTTCATGTCCCTGTGACCTTCACCTCTGACCTTGAAAAAGGAATTTTTTTCTTAAAATCTAATCTGGTGCGACATACTCCTCCTTCAATTTCAACCGGATTTACTTGAAACATGGCAAAATGTCAAGAGGTAGAACATGATATTATATTACATTATAGTTACTGTAAACTACCTAAATTACGTAAGGATTTTATGTTTCCTAATATTCGCAAGCTGATTTCCTCGCGAAATTAATACCTTGTGAAAATATATCGATCAGAAGTGAAATTTAAACTTCTGCTACTTATTCTCAAAATTAAAATATCAAAATCATGAAAAGTATTGAAACCTTGTTACTCTTTGAATAAAGAATGTGGTTCATTTTCTTCTTGTTTGTTTGTTTTCTGAAACTAGAAAACTAAATAAAAATTATTTCATGAGGAAATAGTACTTTATGCAGATTGTATTTTATGCATTAGAAAATGTTCTTGACAAAATTTCTTTAAAATTAGATTTGTATATTGCTTTTTGATATCATCTTAGTATTTCTTTTTGATACTGATATTCAAATTGTCTGAGTCAAAGATAATACTGTGAGATATAATATGTGTCAGGGGTCGGGGCGGGGGTATTAATCACCTTTAGTGATAGTTCTAGTTTATTTTTATTTCAGAGAAAAAGTATAGAGCAAGAACTAAGCCAAGGATCTATCCTCTTCTTACCATTCACCATATTTATCGCCTATGCTATTTATAATTATCAAATGGTAAGTTTGTTTTTTATAGGCCGGTGGTCTTACTTGATGCTTGCAAACGTGTTGAAAATACTTCATACCTTAACACTCACATTTACTGAGATTGTATCACACATATTTATTGTTCTTACTGGACTACAAGTCCTTACTAATAATTATATGATAAATAGGCAGCAGACAACTTAAAAAGTATCTGTAAAATATTTTTGAATAAAAGAATAATTATACCCCCTGGGTGGATTTCAATACAATTTTACATGAAGCTTCTATACCCAGAGGAGATGTGCATATTCTAAAGGGGTTACAATTGCATGTTATTAGCTCGACTTTTGAAAAAACGAGAGCTATTGTCATGACCCTGGCGTCGTTCGGCAGCGCCGGCGACATGATCGTCCGGTTAAGGTTTTTTGTTCAGCTCAGCTTTTTTTCTATTTTCTATCAGTCGAGCGTCTGTGCCGTACGCGGTGCTCTTGAGTTATGGCCCTTTTACTTATTAAGATATGGTATAGGTCAAGGTGCTGTTTTGGGGGTATTTATCATCTTCAGTGATGGTTCTAATTATTATTGAAAGACTTGAAACACATTGTTGAAAAGGGAAATTTTGCTCATTATGAGCAATTTCTACTTTTGCCACAATGTTTTCAAAAGTCCTCTGCTGCAAAAATGTTTAGTCATTTGAAATAGGATTGAAATGAGTTCATTGAGTTTACCAAAAATGTTGATAAACCTTCCAAGTGGTTCTGTACTGGCTTTCCTTCTTGGCATTTGTGTGTAAGGGTATAGCTTTACCTCTGGTTCACAAGTGACGGGATGTATTACTGGTACATAGGAAACACAATAAAATTGCTAAAAAGACAGTTTAACCCTTTCCCTCATACGGCAATTCTGCAGCAGACGACTTTGAACGTATTTTGTCAAAACATAGAAAATCTCTATAATTGAATGGATAACCTATGAGAAAAAGCGGAAAACATTGTGGCAAAAGGAGAAATTGCATGTTTTGTGCAATTTCTTCTTTTGTCACTATGTTTTCAAAACGACGTCTGCTGCAGAGGCGTCAGAAAGCGTCTATATGAGGGAAAGGGTTAAAGAAGTTATCAACTGACACAGCATTTATTGAATTAAATGTTTGACACTTGAATTATTATTTTTTTAAAAGAATTATGAAGAAGGAATTAATAAAAAATGATTTTTTTTATTTTTTTCATATACAGAGTTGAAAACATGGTGAGGAAAGTAAAAAATGTTCCCTTTTCCACAATGTTTTTCTATGTGTCTGCTGTATAAGGCATCATTCTGTACCAGGAAAGGAGTTAATACAGTATTTTAAACCCTTTCCCACCTCTGCAGGAAACAACTTTGAAAGTATCTAGGCAAACACATGGAAAAGCTCTATAAATGTAGGACAAATAGAAAGCATTGTGAGATTCTCTTTTTGCCACAACGTTTTCAAAAGCTGTCTGCTGCAGATGCATCAAAATGAATTGGCATGAATAATATTTGTGTATATTTATTTGTGTATATTTTTTTTTCCCCAGATACTTCCATTTTTACGAAACCTCATAGTTCAGGTACAACATATTATACAACAGAAGAGACAGGCTGGAAGTGCCAACCAGAAGGCCCCTGTTGTACAAGAGTTTGACATTCCTGATTCACCTGTATCGAGAAAGAAGAGCAGACAGAGGAAGACATAAACACTTTATAGACATAGGCTAGCATTTAATTTATTCAAATTTCTAATGGAGCCTTGGTAGTTAACCCTCTCCAACATACAAGAAAATAATTTTGTTCAGAAGCTTGAAATTACGATTGAATACAGTTGAAATCGGTTGGCAAAGGGAGAGAATACTAAATATGACCAATTTCTCCTGCTTCAATGTTTATGAAAGTCATGTCAAGTCACTTTAAACACATTTGTTGCAGACTACATTTTAAAACATAGTTGGAAAATAAGCTATTTGTTGTTTCCCACTTTGTTTTCGTTACTATCCAAAAATGTACATGGATTTATTCAAATATATTGTTCTATTGTCTTCCTTAGTTGCTTGAACTGACATTTATGGGAAAAGAAGAAATTCTAAACCATGAAAATAACTTGTTTTCCATCAATGTTATCAGGTGCAAAGGCATCAATCTTTGTGTATGGGAATCATTAACACTCAGGCAGCTTCTGAAAACATTTTGGGAAAAAGAGAAATTGCTGAGCAACTTCTCATTTTCCGAGATTATTTTTACCTATGTACATGTATCAACATTATTCTCCCAATATTCCAGTTATTAAATGTTTCCTCAGCAGAATATCCTTAAATTTACATTTTAAGTTAATAAAAGATCAAAAAGCTTTCAGTAGTATATGAAATTTGAATTTTTGAATTATCATGTTTCTTGTGTGCAAGTTTTTCAACATTTGTATACTTAATTCTCTGTTATTTATATGAAATACTTTGTAAAGAATCAATGTTTGAAAGACTAAATATTATTATTTATGTATTAAAGCAGAGACTTTCCTGTGCTTTTATATTGATCACACCTCAAGAGACCAGTGGTTGATCCCTAGTTGGGTCTTATTAAACACGGAAAAGAAATAGTAATGGCTTCTTTTCTTGGTGTTCAGGGATAGCCTTTTTATTGAAACCCCAGTCCAGGATCGATTTATGATGGTATTTTTTATTGGAGCTTTACGTCATTTTCAGCAATTTTAGCTCAACTGGATTCAGCTAGTCGAGCTTGTGTCATGGCGAATTGTCCGTTGTGAGTGCATGTCAACTTTTTGCTTCAAACGATTTTTCCTCCCTAACCACTTGGCCTATTGGAATGAAACTTCATAGGAAGCATCCTCTCAATGTCCTCTCCTGCAAAATTATGGTTTCCATGGCAACCGAAAGAAAAAAAACTTGTGAAAACTTAAAACATCTTCTTCTCCAAAAGTGTCAGGCCGATTTTCAAATAATTTTGTAGAAATGTTCCTTGGGTGACCCTCTAACAGATTCCTTCAAGCGATGTTGATTGGTTGAAAAAACATGGCTGCCAGGGGGCAGGGCTATTTTGCCTTATATGGCTTAAGTGAAAACTTAAAAAATCTTCTCCGACGAAAGTATCTGGCCGATTTTCAAACAATTTTGTAGAAGTGTTTTTTGGGTGACATTCTATCAGATTCCACCAAGCCATGTTGATTGGTCCTAAAATATAGGGCTGTTATACTTATATTGGCTTTAGTGAAAACTTTAAAAATCTTCTCCTCCTAAACTGTTTGGCCGATTTTCAGGTTATTTTGCAGAAATGTTCCTTGGGTGACACTCTACGAGATTCCTTCAAAAAACATGGCCACTAGCAGACTGGAGATTTCGTTTTTTGCCTAATGGCGGTGGAGCGATACTGGCCCTCTTGGGCCTTTTGTTTTTTAAATAACTACACTATTCAAGGAACTCAGATCGATTTTGTTTAACATCTTGACTAGTTTTTCAGATGGTAATAACTTATTGTTTTGAATGAGAACTGCATTTATTAAAGATTTTTGTTTGTTTTAAATATAACTTGTATTGTCATGTTTCTGAATTGAGTATCTGTTTAACATGTGAATGTATTTGTGTATATGATACCCCATACCCCCACCCCCATTATTTATCTTTCACAGAGTCAATTGCAGGGTACCCACTCTTGCTTGAGAACTAGAATAGTGATTTAAATTTCGACATCTTTTCAAAACCTAGAAAGAAGATCCTTGATATTAAAAAGATCCTAACCAAGAAATATCCTAGTAGTCATAATTAACTCATTGTTGAGACTATTTTCCATTGTTTCTTAAAGGGAAGTGAAAAGCGTAGACCAATATAAGACTACACATTAGTGTATGCTAAACTTGAACTGTATTGTTTGTAAATACATGTACTATCTTAAGTTGTATATAACAGGAAGAGCGATTGAATCATTTCATTTTTCCGGCTTTTGGGAATGTAAGCAAGTTGGTAAAAATAATTTTTGGTCTTTGAAAAAAACTCTTTGAATTTCTTTTTTGGGAAAAGAGGGGAACTTTGCATTTGCATTAACTAGTGTGTATCGAGCCGTATATGCATATTTTACTTTTGCTTGTACTTCATTCTGGTATGTATGTTTTCCCCTTTTGCAAATGGTCCGCTTCAGCTGACGACTTTTGACACCTTTTGACACTTCAGAAGAAGAAGGATTTTGCTTTTTCATGAGCAATCCTCCTTTTTCATGAAGTTTTTAAAAAGTCATCTATTAGAGATGTGTCTCAAGCCTTGTGTTTTGGAGTCGGTGTAAAAGATGATTGAAATATGTATGAGAAGATTAAGGTATGTGTGACTATGCAGTACATGTGTGTATATAGAAATATCTGGAAGATTACATAGAATTTATATAAGTTTTAATCAGAATTTCAATTAATTTCTGAAATCTATTGAAATACTTTTGTGTTAGAGTTGCAAAAACGTCATATTCATTGCTATGTTTGAATATGTTGTCACTGTGAATTGTTGCCTCATCATGTTCAAATAAATGTTTATCCACAAGTTTTATACTCACTAACAGTCATATCCATAGAAAATACATGTACATAAAATAACATACTATACCTGACTGACTTATTTTTTACCTTCATTCGTTTTTGTCTCGCCTGTCTTGATTTGCAGACACGTAGAGATCACTTTTCCGTCTTGCCAGGACGACATATGTTATTCATTAAGCAGTTTCTGTGATTCAGGCAGTTTAGTTCAAGTGATATTCGGGTGAGACATTTAGTTAAAACGTGTCCTTTTTATGATGTCTGTGATAAAATCTCTGTTGTTTCACTGACGTTGATGTATGCCTCTCGTCCTGAGGACCTTTGAAAACATGACAAGGAAAGAAAAACATGCACAACATTAAAACGTTCTCATTTCTCACATCGGTTTTGTATTCAAAGCATAGCTGTGTTAAGTTTCTTTGTCATTATGCCCCCTTCGCAGAAGACAGGGTATATTGCTTTGCACATGGCCGGTCGGTACGTCGGTAGACAAACGCTTTTCCGATTGATACACTGGATACTGATTGCACCGACAGTACTCAAACTTGGCAGGCAGGTTAGGCGTGACAAATAAATGACCCCTATGATTTTGCCGTCATCCGTTCAGAAGCCAAGGTCACAATGACCTTCATCAGTTACACAAAACACGTGTCCGATTGATATCTGCAAAATGCTTTGGCTTTATGTCCTCAAATTCGACAGGGAGGTTAAGTATGACAAAGCATAGCTGTGTTAAGTTTCTTTGTTAGTATGCCCCCTTCGAAGAAGACGGGGTATATTACTTTGCACATGGCCGGTCTATACGTCGGTAGACAAACGCTTTTCCGATTGATAACTTGATAATGATTGCACCTACAGTATTATCCATTAGGCATAAATGGCGATCGTACTTCTATAAGTACCTGATGACCTTAACTTTTCGACTATGACGTCGGGAGTTACCAATTGCTACCGCGGTTAACGGACCGACATGTAATGTATTTCCATTTCCATTTATTCGTGAATGGGAAAGGATCGTACAACCCATTCACACTATAACACCTCCAAACCCCTGTTTATTTCATTTCAATGGGAAAATCAATTGCCAGTTTCACTATCGGACGATCTATAAAGACTTGTTAGCATCGTGGCACTAAATATACAGGCAAATAAGCATGCTTGACAACATATCGTATTTCAGACTAATACATTAGTTATTTTAAAGGCATAACCTTAGAAATTGTGTTTTTCTTTTCAAGTTCAACGCCATAGATATATTTCCTATATCCTCCTCGCAATGTTTCTACGTCGCTTAAGTTATTCTTTATTATTATCACACTAGACGTGTATTCAGATTGTCCTTACCCACCAAACAGTTGGGCGTACGCTAACTAAAAACAGTACCGTAAATAAACTGTTCTGTTAGTTAAATCTTAACACATTCCATTCTCGCGCCGTATACATTCACAGTATTCGAACACAGAATTGTTGGATATCGGGGCCGACACTTTACCTATAAGTCTCTTACAATCTACCCTTTTCGGGGTGTGTGTTGCGCCTGATATAATTCAAGCCGCACTGGGGAACTCTATGGATTATAGCGTTTCTTAGCCGTGGGGATACATATGAAAATACCTGTCATTTGACAAGAGTTCACATGTATAGACGTGATGTACTTTGTACTTCACCGAAAGCGACAGGTAGGTCTACATTTATAAGAAAAGCGTCAATCGATAAACACTGTAAACTCTTACAACAAATATAAAGCAGAGAACTTTGAAATATTTAAGTAAGAATATGGAATATTTTTAAAAATTAAAGTATAATAATTGCAAAGACTTGAAAACTGTTTTGGCGTTTTAAGCATTTTCTCCGATTTTCAAAGTTTCATAACGTTGGACTCAAACTGCGTCTGCACATGGTAAAGGTTTAAATACGTCGTTTTCTATGCGGTAATCTAGGTGTCGAAATGAAAATTAAGAAAGGCAAAGACAGACAAAATGATGCTGACAAGTTTCTTGTTCATTTAGTTTTGTCAGTTCAGTCATAGACCTAAACAGAACGTATATGAGCCGTTCCATGAGAAAATCAACATTGTTGACTGCGTAAAGTATCCACACGGATCAGCCTAGGCATGCCGCGCAGACAAGTTTCGCTTCCTGTGAATTTTCTGTTTCAGGAATCATTACTCTACACCTCTATCTCCTCTGAGACGGAATGTGTCGGCCTGGATTAGCCTGCGCGGATTGCGCAGGCCACTGGGTCGATACATTAGGCAGTGTCAATAATGTTGGTTTTCTCGTGAAACGGCTCATACACATGTCTCTGGTTCATTGAAGGCGACAAAAAACATCCGTCTTAGTATTAAATAATATCAAAATAAACCTAAAAATATTATTTTAAACGTTTTACACCTGAAGTTGCTATGATGAATAAATGTCTGATCTGGTTATCAAAAATATACCTGTTACCTTCTATAACATTAACACAAATTGCACCATATTTTTCTTTTTATCCAGAAGATGAAAATTAATATTGTAGTTCCATAAGTGTTACTACCATATGTCTCGATGGCTTAACTCCTTATACGACCTGGTACACGTTACACATGAGCAATGGCTTCATGAACGTCAATTCCTCTTCTAACAAAAAATGTAAAATGATATTGGGAACAGAGTGCTAAAAAAATCCATGTTAGTTGTTATTCTATTGTGTTATTGCATTAGTTATGTATTGTTTACTGGCTGAAATTAAGACTTTTGGAAAATACAAGATATTCAAAACAATGTTACGAAAAATTAAAACAATTGGATACATGTAGCTGGTAGACATACCTGTATAAAGGATATCCTTTATCTTTATGGCTTTGGCTATTTTTCGATTGTCTTAAATATGAACAATTTAGATTGATTTACTTCAAACCGTATTGGGAAACGCTGTAGAAATAAACATGTTTTCAATAGTACTTTTATATTAAACAAGTAACTGGATTGCAAGCAATACCATAGTCCCCTACCGGTTTGCACTAAGTCCAAAAAGGGGCATAACTCATTAAAAAATTGACGAAATCCCAGGAAACGCGAACTTGATCTGTGACACATGATTACAAAGGCATATACAAAATTTCAGCTGAATACCTCAAAGCATGTAGAAAAAAAGTGCGGAAAACTGATTTGCCGGACTGACTGACGGACGGAGTGCAAACCTAAGAGTCCCCTTCGGCACGCCGGTAGGGGACTAATAACATAGCCACAATAAGGTCAGTTGCAAGGTTTGTTGAAGCTTTTCATGTAAGAAAGCTATCTTTGGAAAAATAAGGATGAATGAAACATGTTATACATTTTTACGCCCGACATGCATTACTACTTATCAATTGTGTTCAACCATTCACTCATCCACCAACAAATTCTTTTTACCACCTTACTCACCCCTTCACTCACTCACTCTACACAATCAATCACTTACGTTTCTTTGCTGTAAGGTGATGTAATCATCTTATGTTTGATGATGGAAATTCTGCAACATAGTTATTGCTCCATTTAAATACTTAAAGAAAGCTTAATGCTTAATGTTTAACAGAAATAATTTAATTTGAGGGTATCGGATTTAAAACCATATGTTTCCCAAATGATTTATTTAAGCATTGGATAGCTTGTTAGCATAGATCACTATTTCAAAATGTAAGAATACTGTTTCTGTAGTTTTACTCATTCCAATTATGTCATTCTTATTTTATTTTTTATTATTCGTAAATATTAATGTATATGGGCCTGATGCCATAATACTTGAATAAATGAAGGAATTGAATTATTGGTCAACGGATAATCTTGAATGAGTATGAACAGCTTGTATTTGTATAATTTGATCACCGTTCGCCTGGCAGATAATTTCTCATTTCCTTAAATAGATTACTCTTTTCGGCAATTATACGTTCTTGCCGCTCGATACACGTTGCATGGTGTTCTATTTTTGGAAATTACTCACATTCATGTGATCTATTCTTAAAATAGCGTATACCTTGCAGAAGGGAATTAACTCTTGTGGACCTATATCCGATGCGAAAAGGGAGATAGTAAACAACAATTCGATTTACGACGTGGTTCTGCTTGATTTGATTTCTCCAATGTTATAGCGGATCCATGGGAGACATTATTTGAAATTCAGAATTAAAGTGTATATAAAAAAACATGTAAACACACTAATTATGCAAAGGTATATGTGTTAAAAGAGCTGAAGAAATTAGCCTCGTGAAAATAGATTGAGGAACCAGTTACTATTTTCGATTAAGCTTTCGCGGATTTTTACTTTGAATTTAAGCAAATAAAAAAAGTATATATACAAAACGTAGACAAGTATTACGCTAATTGAAAGAAATATTAACCCCTTTCTGGACGGTATCATAATCTAATGCGCAACGACATACGCACATCGACCTTCGACGGCGGTTGTGAAGATTAAAGTTTTGATTGATCAGGGTTTAACGCCGTTTTCAACAATTGTTCATTCATATCACGGCGACCATGCAATTCACCTACTCATGCGTTTCCTGGTTTTCCCACACCAGTACACCACACACCATGCTTTCCAAGCAACTGGCTGCTTTTTCCACATACACTGTTATACAGCCATTTGCTGCAAGACGAATGACGCATGTCACAGTGACTTTTGTCAAACGTCGGAAAGAATGTTGGCCGAGCTGGGATTCGAACTCACAACCCCTGGACTAACAGACCGCGTCCCTACCGAGGAATTTACGCTCGAATTGCGTAGTCATCTTTCAAGATATGAATGTGGATGCACATTCTGGTCTGGATCAAAACCCCTACTTTTGGTTTTAGTGTGGCGTAGCCCATATACTATAGGCTATTTGGACCTGTAACCCCTATACATTGTCAACATTTGGAAGAAATGATACATTGCTGGAATGGCCCAATTTCCTCCTCTTTCTTATTTACGATTGTCATAAAACGATTTAAATCAGATTATTAATTAACGGGTTTGGGCCGAGCCCCGGTAGCTCAGTCGGTAGCGACGCGGGCTGTCAATCCAGGGGTTGTGAGTTCTAATCCCGGCTCGGCCAACTTTCTTTCCGACAATTGAGAAAAGTCAATGCGACATGCGTCATTCGTCTTCCACCAATGGGCTAAGTCTATGTAGAAAAGCAGCCAGTTGCTTGGGAAGATTGCTGTGTGGAGTACTGGTGTGACAAAATCAGGAAATGCATTAGTAGGTGAACTGGTCGCCGTGATATAACTGAGAAATTGTTAGAAACGGCCCCAATCAATCAATCAATCAATCAATCAATCAATCAATCAATCAATTAACGGGTTTGAAGCAGACAATTGAAAATATTGTGGAAGGAGGAGAAATTACACATGTAGACAGATTTTTCTTACACTCACAAGCTTTATGATTATGTGTATGTTGTCAGCCAATCATACCATATTTTTTGTCAGGCTTTAACTATCTGGAATTTAGAAAATCGTTCATTTTAAGCTCAATGTCTAGACACACAAGTCATTGCCGTGTATCTGTTTATTTCATTATTTCATGTTAGATAATTATATTAACATTTCCTTGTAGTTTCATACAATTCAACATTCTCGTTCTTGAGGGCATGTCTAAACAATATTATGCACACACATTCATGTATATTATTATACTTATCTCTTTAAAAAAGAACATGTACCCGCATTACAATATTTAAAAACAGTACCGTATAATTATAATTACATTTTCCACAAAAAAACAAAAAAAATACATGTATAATTTGTGAAGTGTTACTTTCATCAATTAATTCAATACAAACATATGCTGTATAAATATTTGTGACTAAGAAATAAGCCGTCAAGAAATTAGATAGATTAGAACTTTCGGGTTTAGAAATGTTATATAGGTTTATCACTAAATATAATTAATGAGTTAGCCTAAACGTATTTCGCAATAAATTTTCGAGTCTGACGAAAGTCGTTTCAACGTCCCCGTGCAGTTGAAATTGATATACTATACTTATTAAACTACGCAAGGTTATAAGATACGGTTCTCCTGACCCACTGTTCACCTTTTACCATTCTATTGATTGCCCCTACCGTCAATAGACTGCGCACGCACGTTATGTGGTAAAACGGCGCGTTATAATTACATCCTATGGCTGTTCCATTTAGATGTGGGTATATTTTGAAAATTTGATTATATTCAATGCTTTTGAACTTTTGTTATTTTTTTCATTTGCATGTTATGTTTTGATATTTTTATGTATCGTGTATTAATATTTTTGTTATTAATATATCTGTAAGAACAAACTTTACTCTTGTTTATATGTCTTAACGTATAGTAAGGACAGCAAGATAGAAGCTACGACATACTTTTTACTACAGCCAATCAACATTTCGTTTCTAGAGGGGTAATACAATTGTCGTTCAAATGTCCAGGAATAGCCCGCATTTTTGTTATGAGAAGGGAACTAATGTACGCCATTGTAAAGAGAGAACCCCTGTGAATAAGTCGTCTCAATTTTGTAACTACTGCCGTCATAATAATGAGACAAGCATGAATATGGTTGTGTGAACAGCTTTTGAATCGGCTGAGGATTTGGAGGCTATTGTTTGGACAGATATTTAGAGTTACAGTGTTACAGTTTAGTGATAACAGAAAAAGCGATATGGAGTAGCCGACATAAAATTTGCTAGCGTACAGGGACGTGGCTCAACCTAAGTCACGTGGTGCAGGAAGTTTTCAGACGTTTTTGTTGTACAACAACATTTAGCAATGACATATTATGGCACCAGAATCAGTTTAAAACAGTTGTGGAGGGGTGACATTTGGTAACAGATCTGTTGTAGGTTAATTTATTCAACTGGTCTACCCGAAGTTAACGATTTGGATTATTGACAAGTCACGTGTTATTGTTTAGGTCATATACACTAAGCGTTGTTTTGATTGTAGGGGCACACATCTTCGTTGATGAAAATTGTTATAAAATAGGTTTTAGAGTTGTTTTGTTGATGACATGTGACATTATTAAGATAGACTAATGAATACATTTATCTCTAGTGCATGTCGGGCCCTGTGTCCTTGAGACTATGTTGCTTGGCTGCAATGGCCCCTGCCTTAACAGAAGCATCTGGCCACTCAAGATTGGAACTTAAAGGTGGCTCAACCCCTGTCTGTACAGACGACGCGACAACAGAAACAGCAGGGGTTAAGCACAAGGATATCATTAATGTAGCTGCCATTGCATCAGATCCAATTTCATCAGTCAAGTTTAAAATAGTGAATTCCAGCTCTGTAGCCCGCCATCGCGGGTTGCTGCAGCCAATAATCCATCAAGGCAACGGAACTTCGAAGAAATATACATTAGAAACCAAGTCTGATAAGGTATCAAAGAATTTGACAGATTTGCAAATCATAAAAAATCTTCCTGTCATACTAAAGCAACTGTCATCAGCCAACGGACACATTGATTACAAAAGTGATCACATATACCCAAAATTCTGTGAGCAGAAGATGAACCAACCCTCCAATGGGAATGGTCCAAATGGAACTGGAAAACATTTAATTAAGCAGACAATTTTATCAGAAGAAAACAAATTGAATGGGCATGCTAAACTGACGAAAAAGTTGAATAGTGTTATACCCGGTCAGGGATATGTAAATAATAGAACCTTGCAGTGTTTAGAAACTTTAAATAAACCTAAAGACATGTGTCATACATCTGATACAACAGCCAACTTGGCTACAAAGCCTTTAGTGGTGGAACCCTCAACATCACAAATTAAAACTAATATGAAGGATAACTTCCACACTATTCCAACACATGAAACAGATATGAGATCCCAGAAACAGGTTCCTGTTGCTTCCCCTGAAGCAGGAACAGCAGATTTAATCAAAGACGCAACTAGGAAAGAATTCCTCCTTGAAAGACGGGGCCAATTTCTAATGAGAAGGCTTCGTAGAATTCAAGGAAAACAACTAGAAACTGAAGTGCATAATCAATTAAAGTCCTTTGCGCAATTTCAACATCAGAACTTACAAACTGTTGCATCCAGAGCAATCCGGCCATTTGGTGATTTGCAAAGTACATTTTTCAATAGCAATGATGTCAAAAACCTGTCTACATCTAATCTTGTAAGTCTTGTAAGAAAGTTGCAGTCAACACAACAAAAAGCTGCAGCAATTAATCCAAAAAAGACAGCAGCTGATAGTAAGGGGGTTCTTATAATGGAGCAATGTGTATCAGCCGAGTCTGACAGAAAGTCTGGTCAGATGAAAGCTAGTGTAGGTCATTGGAATTTAGTGGTTGATACCGATGCTACTGAGAGTAGTTCTGGTGGTGAAAGCTGTGAAGAGTGGGAGGACTGTCCTGTCATGGAGGATAAGAAGATTCCAGTACCTTTGTAAGTACAGGGCTATTCATTTTTAGCTTGTCTGTTTTTCCAAGAAAGATAGTCTTACTATAGTGATGCCCTTCTTGGAGTAACTGCGTCATCACAAAACTTCAGCCATACCTCATAAGTTAACTCAAAAACAGTTGCATATTATCCTAGAAACAATACACATGTCTATACCAATTCACAGAACTCTTGCTTTACTAATTATTTAGTTATGCCCCTTTTTGAGCTTCTATCAAGGTCACTGATGTTTTAATATAGCTAGACAATGCCTGGGTAAAAAAATCTTTTCGTCATTGTTTTCGCCTTTTTTTAAGACATGATGGCCAAATAATTTGCCAGTGGAAGCCAAATGTTTGTTGAACGACAGCGCAGACACTAGCTAGACATGGATTTCAAACTATATTCCTAAATTTATCGGTCTTTATTTGTCAATTATAGTCTGTAATAAAATGTCTTTCTGTCAAGCAAAATTGAAACTTGAAATTGACTTGCTGTATTACAGTAAAACTTAAAGCTTAGAAAATATATTGAGCTGTTGTTAAGTATACAAAAAGATACTAGATGTCAAAACACACCAGAAGAAATATATATGTTTATTAGTCATGCAGCCTGCCAGTGCAGCAGGGGCCAAAAGATTAAACTATTTTCATGACTGAAAAATCAAGGGTTAACTTTATTGATCAGCAAGTTATGCATGACAATTGACATACATGTATTAAAAGTGCAACCCTTATTTTTTTGTGATCAATGACCCAATAATATATTTTTCTTTTGTTAGTTTTTATATTGGAGTTTTACGCCATTTTAAGAGTATTACATATATATCACAGAACACTTCTTCATGATCATCCAGAAGTGACACATCTATACAAGGCTTTGAAACATGCTTTGCCAAAGGGTACTCCACCATGACTGAGGAGCAGGAATTGAACCCGGGATGTTTTTATCTCAAATCCCAATGCAAACCACTCGGCCATGGCGAATTGTTTTCATTTTATCAGGCCTACATACGGAGACTTCACCTAAGAATAGGATAGCATCAATTTAAAGATTTAACCCCCCTTTCGGTTTCCCTCATAAATAAAATCAGCAGCAGATGAATTTGATAACATCTAGACAAAATCAATGTATATCTCTATTATCCCTTTGCCAAATACAAACACTTTTCGATGCAGCGTTTGTAGGAGATGACTTTTGAAAATTCATACTCTTGCAAAAGAAGAAAATGCTGAGCTCATGAGCAACTTTTCCTTTTTGCCACAATGTTTTCAACTCTAGTATCAACAAAAATAAAAAATAGTAGAGGTTTTGGAAATATTAGCCATGGTGTTTTCAGATTTGTTATATATTGTGAAGGGATAAATAATTAAATTTAAAAAAGAAGAAATAGGTCATCAAGGGCAATTTCTCCTTTATTCTCATTCAAAAAGTTGTCTGCTGCACAGGCTTCAAAAAGAAGGAATGTATGTGCCAGTGGGAAAATGATAAAAAAAATCCTATGTGACCAAATCTGTTGCAAAATATGGAAAATATCTATTAATTGATCATAATATTCATATTAATAATCATGCAGTGTTGAAAGCATTGTTGATGAAGGAGAAACTGACTCAACCATTGTTGAAAGCATTGTTGATGAAGGAGAAACTGACTCAACCATGTTCTCAAAGTGATATGCTGCAGATATTCCAAAACATGTCTGCATGGTGATAGGGTTTATGTTAATATTGCAGCAATATTTTAGTTATTATGTATTGGTATGACATATATATATATCAATAATTTTTCTTATGGTTTTGTAGATACAAGAGAGCAGAGTGGAAATGGGCGGTGGATCGTGCAGCCATCATATCCCGGTGGACATGGTTACAGGCGCAAGTCTCAGACTTAGAATATCGGATAAGACAACAAAAAGAAATCTACAAAACAATTAGAACTAGCAAAGGTGTGGTGACATTAGGCAACATGCCATCCTCTTCTGTGAGCCGGTTTGGAGACTCAGGCAGCACAGGCTTGGAGAGGAAGCAGGAATCTCCAGCCAATGTTGCAACACTGATGATCAATGTGAACAAACAAGCCTCAAAACTGACCCAATCTTTAGGGAATTGTCTTTCACCTCTACAGTCAAAGAGCCTAATAAGTGATAAAATAAACACAGCATCAACATCAAAATCTTTAAATGGGTATGTGGATGGTTCCCACCACATTACCTCAACTCCACAAACTCAGGGGTTGGGAGGCAGGGACCAGTGTGGAACCCCTGTGAATGTAGTAGGACCATCTGGTGATAGTGCTAGTGTGACTTGTTCTCCTGATCTCAATCAGCCATTAGATGCAAACTGTGTTTCTGCACGCTGTAGACCAGTGCGGTTTTACCGGAAACGTAAATTGTTACGGACGGCAGGTTTGCATAAAGTGAATCATAAAGCAGCGAGACTGTCAACAGTGAAGTGTCAGTGCTTTCCGCCATCAGAATATTGTCCGCTATGTGGAGGAAGGTACAACAATGTTCAGAAATTGGATGCTGAGGGCATGGCAGTGATGGAAAAGGTGGCACTGTTAGATCAGGCCTATCATCCCGTCTTATCATTCCCACAGGGTGAGTGGTGTTGTAATGATATTTATTTGGTTCCATTCACTTTAGAATTTGATTTTATCCTAGAGGAATAAGGGGGCATTGTTTTATTTTGCTGCACATCCAGAGTCCTTGACTCATTAAATTTTGCCAGGACTCTTTGAAATGTGAAGAAAAAAACACTTAATTTTTACACTGTAGGAATCATTGATTTCAAATTTTGTGATAAATATTTGATGGTCCTGACTCGTTGGTCGAAATTTCAAAATGAAACACTGTAAGGGGCATATTTCTTGTCTGCAAATCCTTGTTCGACCTCCAAACCCGATGTTGTGGGAATTCTTCTCACTGAGACAAGTATGCTTTGTTAGCGTTGCCAGTAGGCAAAATTTATATAAAATGGCTAAACTTTCAGAAATTAAAAAAAAAAAAAAAAGTATTGTCCATCCCATACCTCATATCTGTGAAAAATTAATACAAGATGAGGTGTGTGTTATTGCATTTTTAAGAACCATGGCCTACGGTTTTAATTTTTGTTTTGGTACCACAGACTGTCAGTGACAATATAGGATTTAAAATCGGTGATAATCCAAATTTTGTTGTGCAAAGACCCGTGAACTAATCTAGACCTCTGTGTTTGCATTCATGTGCTTGCAATAAACATATGTCTGATAAAACTGTTTTCAGCTCTATTTAGTTAAACTTGACTTGAATCTCTTGAACAAATGTGACAATTTTGAAAACTTTTAGAGAAAAAAATGCAAATTCTATTAATGAAGAAGTTATTTTGGAAACATTGTGACAAAATGAGAAATTGGTCATGATGAATATGAAAAAAGTCCACTTTTGTCGCAATGTTTCCAAAAGTTCACTGCTGCAGAGACGCCAGAAAGTGTGATTGTGATTGTCATATTGAGTGATTTGAATAAAGATAATTGTTTTTGATATAATTTAAAGCAGAAACACTCCCACCGAGGTCATTTAGTTAAACTCAAACGGTTTTAAATTATTATCCCTGGGCAATGTGGGGTATATGTGTCCCAACGATGTCATCAGTCTAGCGTTTTGTCCATTAATTTGTGGACAAGTTCGAAACGGGGCCATATGAGGTCAAAATCTAGGTCACTGTCAAATTGAAGGAAAATCTTGTTAACACTTGAGCGTGTTGAAACTGTATCAGAATGTTTGTCTTGATGTTATGTAGGTCAAGTTTGAATATGGGTCATGTTGGGTTAAACATAAGGTCACTAGGTCAAATTGAAGGAAAATCTTGTAAACACTAGATGCTGCAATTTTTGCTTCTGGAGTTTCACATTTTGTCACAAGTTCGAAACGGAGCCCCATATGAGGTAAAAATCTAGGTCAGTGTCAAATTAAAGGAAAATCTTGTTAACACTTGCGTATGTTGAAACTATCAGAATGTTTGTCTTGATGTTATGTAGGTCAAGTTCGAATATGGGTCATGTTTGGTTAAACAAAAGGTCACTAGGTCAAATTGAAGGAAAATCTTGTAAACCAGTGTCCGACAAATCCATTGCCCGGAGCCCGCGGGCTACCACAATAATTGCTCGGGCTACCGTCATTTTTCAAATGAAAGCCCGGCGGGCTACTGTTTATTCCTGTGTCTGGTAGCCCGGCTTAATTACTTACACACATGTCGTGTATAAACAGTGACTGTATGTTACATGCGAAAACCACTCGCGGTGACCATAACAAAATCAATAACAGTAGGTGGAGTTACGCACCTGTCAGATCGAGTGGTTTCAGCCAACCGAATCACGTCAGTGATAGTCAATTAACGTGATATATATACCCAATACGGCGGTCCAATCATTATTGACCATTGGTCCCTGGAGCTATGTGTTAATCCATCAATGCTAGCGAATAAGCAATGAAATTAAAATATTCCCTTAAATATATTTTGATCCATATTTCTACTTTCGATATGCGATGTTTGAAAACTGGTGCAGACCGGTTCAGAAAGACGGAGAAGAACATTTTCGCCATGCAGAAGTTAATGAAATAAATTCAATCAAATATTAAAGACAATACAATACGACGACTTCTAGATCTTATCTTGCCGTTTATCAAATATGAAACACCTTCATAATCGACATAGTATTCGTAATATCAGGGACACTAGTAATAGCAAAGAAAATGTTTGGGATGAAATCAATAAATGATTCCCCGAGAATAATAAATGCCCAATCACGGCTTTGTTTACCAAAATTAATTAGCATAACCGGCGGGAAAAAATCATATGACTTAATTGCGATTTCATTGGATGAAATGAGAAATTGGGTCAATGACGTTCACGACCCGACGACCCCGATCGAGAGTGGACCCCGATGTTTACATTCACCGCCGTTTACCGATTTCTAATTCTCAGTAGGGAACCATGATTAACATTGCGCAAATTTCAAAATGGCGGCTATGTTGTGAATATACCGTAACACGAAACAAATTTAACGTGTTTCATACATGTGTTACGGTATTATTCGCATCATTGTTTTTGACAATATTTCAATATTTTATGATTTAATAACTACATTGAACCTGATAAATTTGACTTTTGGTTAATAAAATTGAATCTTATTATACCCCCAAAAAACAAAGTTTTGGGGGGGTATATAGGAGTCACTGTGTCGGTATGTCGGTCGGTCGGTCGGTCGGAAGCCATATTTTGTCCGGACCATATCTTAACAATGCAACATAGGATTTGAACGAAACTTCATAGGATGATACAACACATTGAGAGGAAGTGCGGTGTACAGGAACCATAACTCTATTTTATCTAAATACAAAGTTATTGCCCTTTGTTACTTTTTCTTATTCGTAGAGTCTTGTCCGGAGCATAACTTTAAAACTAATTGTTGGAATTTAATAAAACTTCATAGGATGATACAACACATTGAGAGGAAGTGCAGTGTATAGGAACCATAACTCTATTTAATCTAAATAAAGAGTTATTGCCCTTGTCCGGACCATATCTTAACAATGCAACATAGGATTTGAACGAAACTTCATAGGATGATACAACACATTGAGAGGAAGTGCGGTGTACAGGAACCATAACTCTATTTTATCTAAATACAAAGTTATTGCCCTTTGTTACTTTTTCTTATTCGTAGAGTCTTGTCCGGAGCATAACTTTAAAACTAATTGTTGGAATTTAATAAAACTTCATAGGATGATACAACACATTGAGAGGAAGTGCAGTGTATAGGAACCATAACTCTATTTAATCTAAATAAAGAGTTATTGCCCTTTGTTACTTTTTCTTGTCCGGAGAATTACTTAATAACTAACAGATGGAATCTAATAAAACTGCATACAATGGTAGAGCATAATCAGAGGAAGTGCAGTGTACAAGAACCATAACTCTAATTTACATAATTACAGAGTTATTGCCCGTTGTTACTTTTTCTTATTCGTAGAGTCTTGTCCAGAGCATAACTTTAAAACTGATTCTTGGAATTTATTAAAACTTCATAGGATGATACCACACATTGAGAGGAAGTGCAGTGTACAGGAACCATAACTCTATTTAATCTAAATACCGAGTTATTGCCCTTTGTTACTTTTTCTTGTCCGGAGAATTACTTAATAACTAATAGATGGAATCTAATAAAACTGCATACAATGGTAGAGCATAATCAGAGGAAGTGCAGTGTACAAGAACCATAACTCTAATTTACATAATTACAGAGTTATTGCCCTTTGTTACTTTTTCTTATTTGTAGAGTCTTGTCCAGAGCATAACTTTAAAACAAATTGTTGGAATTTAATTAAACTTCATAGGATGATACAACACATTGAGAGGAAGTGCGGTGTACAGGAACCATAACTCTATTTTATCTAAATACAGAGTTATTGCCCTTTGTTACTTTTTCTTGTCCGTAGAATTACTTAATAACTAATAGATGGAATCTAATAAAACTACATATAATGGTAGAGCATAATCAGAGGAAGTGCAGTGTACAAGAAACATAACTCTACTTTACATAATGACAGAGTTATTGCCGTTTGTTACTTTTTCATATTCGTAGAGTCTTGTCCGGAGCATAACTTTAAAACTAATTGTTGGAATTTAATAAAACTTCATATGATGATACAACACATTGAGAGAAAGTGCAGTGTACAGAAACCATAACTCTATTTAATCTAAATACAGAGTTATTGCCCTTTGTTACTTTTTCTTGTTTACAGAGTTATGGCCCTTTTGTTGGTCGGTCGTAAACCATATTTTGAGTCAAGGTGCTGTTTTGGGGGTATTTATCATCTTCAGTGATATTTCTAGTTTAATATGTCTTTCTTTGTAAAAACTGACACTCGTATCGTATGCCCTGTTTCGGTGACCTCCACTTTGAAGAGTTATATTGCACCATTTGTTTAAACTTTTTGAATCTTTGGTAAATATGGATAAAATACATACATTTTATGCAGAATATTTCAAATAACCTAGAAAAACTAAGTACCAATTTTCTCCTATCTGTCAACTGGGACCACTTAGTGGCCCAGCTGTCAAGCTCCACCAAAAAGTATCTTTTCCAAATTTTTTCTTTATCTTTTAACTGAATGCTGCACTTCAGCTCTTTTGCAACATGTTATTTGAATTGGTCATGTACATGTTGTGCTCTTAATATTATCTTATTATTACTTAGTACAGAAGTAGAACAAAAAAAATAACCATAAAACACTCATTAGCATCCGCGATATTTCGGGCTACCAGCTTCCAAATCTGGTAGCCCAGTGGGCTACCAAACAATTCTGAAATTTGTCGGACACTGTAAACACTCGTGATGCTGCAATTTTTGCTTCTGGAGTTTCACATTTTGTCTTAATGATATCTAGGCCAAGTTCAGATATTGGTAATATTGTCTTAAAAACTAGGTCACAAGGCCAAATTGAAGGAAAATAGTGTTAAAACTCTGGAGGCCACATTTTTACTTTGAGCAACTTGAAACTTTGTCAGAATGTTTGTCTTGATGATATCTAGCACATGTGTCGAGTCCCGATAGCTGGGTCAATGCGGGTCAAAAGCTTGGTCACTAAGTCAATTGTTAGAATTACCTTGTGAACACTGTAGAAGTAAGTTTTTTCATGCAATCTTCATGAAAATTAAGATCTTATCAAAATATTTGTCTCTATCAAATCTCGAATTCGAAAATGGGTCATTTGGGTAAATTGTTTGAATAATCTTTTGAACTCTGTAGAAGTAAGTTTTTTCAACTATTCTTCATGAAAATTAAGATTAATCAGAAGCTTTGTCTCCATCAAATCTCGAATTTTTAACTTGGTCATTGGGGTCAAGTAGGAGGTCACTAGGTCAAATGTTACACTCTAAAGACCACATTTTTCATCCAATCTGTATGTCAAATCCCTAGTTTGAATCTGGGGTCATTCAAGTTCAAAATCGAGGCCACTAGATCAAATGTTATAGTATCTTTATTAATTAACACTGCGTCAAGTACTTAACTACATGTAGATTTCACTAGGCCAAGTTTAAGAATTATCTTGTTTGTTAACACTTGTATGAGAAGTCTCTTTTTTCCTCTAATCTGTATGACAATGTTTCCATGAATTCTCAGTCAAGTACCAAACCAGGTCACTTTTAATAGTCAACATTTAGAATGACCTTGTGAAATTTATAAAATGACATGTTGACAACAATGCATTGATCTTCACTTACTTTTAACATTCATCGACTTCAATTTTTGTGGCATATTGATACCATATAATATACAGTTTTCCAAGAAGGGCGATACATTCTCAGCCCGAGGTCTTATGAACTTGAGCATATTGAAATCCGGTCAGACTTATTGTCCTGATGTTATAAATATCTAGGTTATACAGGGTTCTCCCCAGAAATATTTGAAGCTGTAGTGGTAAACGCCGGTGGTTAAGGGGGCCGCGTTAGGCCCCCTACGGGTCAAGGGCAGCGCCCTTGTGGGGGACCGGGGGGGCGAAGCCCCCGGGAAGCTCCTGGGTTTCCTTGTAATGGAAAGCCTTAAATTCAATTTCCTGGGCAGCTCAAAGCTAATAAAAGAAAAAATTAAGTAGGAACCAAATCCTGACTTTAGCAGATCAGTGAGTGTATGAATTATTTAATATAAGAAACTAGAGCATCCATGAACTTTTTTTGGGGGGGGGTGTGGGGAATGATTGATTGAATGGTGAAAGGAAATTATTCAATAGTGGATAAGGTGTAAAAAATGGACATAAAATAGTTAATTTAAGAGAGATGATTTAATACATTTTAACAAGTTTAAATACATAAAATTTACTATAGTTTTTTAACATAACATATAAAACATAACATTTTTATCAATTGAAAACAATTCTTCTTTTTTTCTCTTGGTGCCACAAATCAACACACTTTGACACATTTAGTTCGTTTGGGTTTGGGCCCTCCAAGGATATGGTCATTAAGCAGCCAAGGATTCTTGTGGAGAGGTTGTTCCTCAATATTGTTTTGATTCGCTTAAGGGAGGAAAATCCCCTTTCACAATCTGTAATGAAAAAAAAAGTGATATTATTTCCTCTACAAACCTTTACTGTTCAAATATTTACTTTAATTAATGTAAATCATCCAAATACTAATTTTAAATTGCAGTGCCAGTCTTATGTCTAATAATGAAAGTCACACTTTGTTTTTGTTCTGAGGTGTGGGAGCTTAAAGGTTTTTTTTTTACCAAGGAAAGAAATTAATTTAGTTCAGTCATTCTAACCTGCTGTTGAAGTTGGAACGAGCAATCCTGCGGTGGCGACTTTACTGATGTTAGGGAATGCATCTTTCTGCTTGGCAACATGACATCGAGCGTGATTAATATAAGCTTAAAGCTTGTTTCGCAATCGATGTAAAATAAATAAGTTTAAACTAAAATTTAATTAATCTTTTAATTTGCAATTTCTCTTTTTACCACAATGTTTTTAAAAAGTGGAACAGGGTGAAATAATCAGGCAATTTTTACAAAACCATTACAAGTGTAGAATAAAGTTATAGATATATCATTTACATACCATTTTCCAACTTATTAAGCCATTTGTAATCATTTGTCCACTCTTTGTTAAAACCAGATTGTCTTTTCTTATTGTCACTTTTTTTGGATTTAGATGGTGGTTCATTTTCAACATTAACTGTGTAAGAGTCACTAGATTTGCCGAAAAAATCCGAAATCAGACTAAATGATCTCTTAGACATGTTTAAACTCCACACTCGATAGCAAAATGGCATTGTAATTAATAAGTGAAATTACTTTATAGCTTCGATTCCAAGTATTACTCGCTGTCAAAATGCAAAAATTACATTACACAGGAAAGGTAGAAATGACACGTTACTGACTTACCTGTTGTCATTAGCGATGACAGAGGCAGTATCTGCTAATGGTTAGGTATAGCGAGGTGTCAACACCTGTTGTCATCCATTACCGCCATCTTGTTTGTTTTGAAATCACGGTTACCGATTTGACATTGATGAAAGCTATAAAAATGGGGACCATACAGAATGGTCGTATTCGTCTCGCTCTGTATTACTATAGTACAGCTTAAAGCTTAGTCAGATAAATACATACAACAGTGTATTTAACCTATAGCAGAAAATCGAAGTCAGCCAATAAGATTTAGGTCTTAGGTCACGTGGCTGTCGCGTCACGTGACATACTCTTATCTCAAAATGGAGGTATACCGCCTGCAGCGAGACTTGTGTGCTGTACTGGGATCGATTAAACAACCCTTTATCTTTGTCCACAGCCGTCGGTGTGGAATTTAACCCTTATTCCTGAAAATTGTTCTTTGTTATTACCCAATATCACAAATATTTAAGGTGTATCGCTTTGGGAATTAAGCTGTAGCGGCAATTTTAAGCCGTAGCGCTAAAAAATAAATATTTTTAAGGCGTAGCGGGGCCGATACGCCATAAGGGTCTGGGGAGAACCCCGTTATATTTGAATAAAGGTCATGTCCTGTTAAAAACTTGATCACAAGCCACCTTGTTTACTCTTTAGTTCAATTCGTTTGCTTCTGTAGCTTGAAACTGTCTCAGAATGTTTGTTTTGGTTATATCTAGGCCAAACTTGAATATAGGTCATGTCGGGCAAAAACTAGGTCACTAGACCAAATCAATGGAAAATCTTGTTAACACTCGGGAGGCTGCATTTTTAACTAAAGCATGTTGAAACTTTGTCAGAATAATTTTGTCTGGATAATATCTAGGGTAGGTTCGACCCAGGGTTTTCATTAACAAATTGTGTAGAAGGCTAAATTGTAAAAGTAAGAGACAAAGCATTTAGAAAAAAAAATGCTTTACACAGGATTGACACATGAGCAACATCTCCATTTCCACAATGCTTCCAACAGTATTTCAATATTATCACTGTCCAGTCTTGTCTGTTTCCTAGATTCTTTACACCTGTACTCCACACAACTTTCTTCCAAAAAGCTAGCAAGTATCTTACTTCCAACATAGGCTTAGCCATTCAGCCACAATGACTGAGCTATCACCGCTCAATCGATGTAATGTCTTTATTGTATTTTTAATGATATTTTTTTTTTTTACATCAAGATGAAACAATAAAAATGACTGTCAACTGATTCACCACCAATGTTTAAATGATTTAAAATAAAATTTATTGAATCATGCTGTTTTTATCAGAGATCCAGTGATGAAGGGCAGTGCTTTCATTAAGGGCCAATTCCAGGAATTTTTAAATTCCTGATCAAAATTTTAGGAATTTTTGTCAGAATTCAGGAAGTTTTGTATTTGTCGTTAACAGGAATGCTTATTGTCCCCCGCTTTTAGCGAAAGCTGGGGACTATTATTTCTCATTCGTCAGTCAGTCCGTCCGTCCGTCTGTCCGTCAGTCACGCTGTCACAAAAACTTTAACATTGGTCATAACTTCTGAACCGTAATAGGTACTGCTTTCATATTTCACATGTGTATTCCTTGTGACAACCCCTTTCCATCAATACCAATTGACCTTGTGACCTTGACCCTGACGAGTTATGGCCCTTTACCCCTATGTATGACTAAATTCATTTCCGGGCTATTTCTCTGCAACCGCTTTTTGGAATTTTATGAAACTTCATAGGAAGGATCACCACCAAGTGTAGATGCGCATATCGTGTTTGCGTTCCGGTTGGATTATTTTTCACGGAGTTATGGCCCTTTACTCCACCATCAGGCTATGTATGACTAATGTCATTTCCGGGCTATTTCTCTGCAACCGCCGTTATGGCCCTTACTTCTGAACCGTAATAGGTACTGCTTTCATATTTCACATGTGTATTCCTTGTGACAACCCCTTTCCATCAATACCAATTTTTGTGACCCTGACCCTGGCGGGGGACCATGATTCTCTGAATTTGCTTGTTTATTTATTTACTTTTATTACATTAAATAAATTGTATTTTATTAATTTAACACGTTTTCATGGGCAAACCTGCAGTGCAAACATTGATTTGGAAATGGTGTGGGGGGGGGGGGGGGGGGGGCATAACTGGGACATGTTGGTTACACATCTATTTAAACAAAAATAAATGTTTATTTTTTTTATTTTAATAACTATGACAAAGCAATGGGTCTACATCTATTTAAACAAAAAAAATAGTGTTTATTTATTTGATTTTAATAATGATGACAACCGGTAAAGCTTTGCTGGCAATGTCAACAAAATGTCCAGGCCGAATAGGTGGTGAGTGGTTCGCTAATTTCTCGCGAACAATTCAGCTGTTAATCGCGGGAAATGTCATTATCAAGATATGGCAGAGAAGCATAAAGTCGTCTTACTAATATCTATCAAATCTGCACTTTCAATGCCCTCAAATTCTGCTTCAGAATCGAAATTTCGAAAAATGTCGGCAAAAAATTATTTGACATCCGCCATTTTGGAATCTCGGAAAGTACCTCTTCAGAATAGATTGATGACGTATTTATTATTTCAATTCTGACCAATCAAATTCATTATTCGGGGAGGAATCCATTTGGAACGAGGCTGCATATTTTCCAAGTAGTTATGCATACAGAAAATATAAATAACTTCCAATTTATAGTTTCCGAAGTAATAATCGGTATAAATCATCAACACATATTTTTAACAGATAAAGAAAACGTCCTAATTTTATAGTTACCGAAGTGATAATCGGTATTTCTCGTCATCAAATATTTTTAAAAGATAAAGAAAACGTCCGACGTAATTAATTAACTAACGTTATTTGAAAGAAAGACCGTCGTCGGATTAGGCAAACTTTTAATCCAATCAGCGTAATCAAGTTAAACTACCCTACAAACAGAGAGGTCGTCAAGGTGATGTCTGGTACACACGATAAGAACTCGGGTAAGCGTGTACTCGTGCTTTGACAATTATCGTTTTTTACACGTTCACCTCTGCACTTTCACCCTTTATACTTTATTTAGGATTATTCTGAAAACGCCCATGTGTAAATTTACGGACGTTTTCGGGAATTTCTGGACGTATAATAAACGTCCAGTGCTCAATTTTCGGACGTTTTGGGGGATTTTTCGGACGTATGTAATGAAAGCACTGTGAAGGGAACAGTTAATTTGTGTGGTTTCTATTGTGTCCATGACTAGTGACAGGTGTATATTGATTCTGTTGATGACGAGAATAGTAGAGATATAAATGACAATGATTGACGCCGCGTGGAAGTGCGGCATCAGTATGGGATAGGTTTTAATTTTGTACCATGGCGTGATGTAATGGAAACGGGAGCAACCAACATTATTATTGTTAAGAAAAACTCGTGTTTTATGTTTGAAAAAAAAAAAACCTTTATGAATAAATAAATTGTATAAAATGATTTAAAACAACAAGATACAAAATACGTATGTCTTCTACCGTTATAACAAAACTTTAGACACATGTAACTTTCCCCTAACTTCCATTTTAATTACTACATATTACAGTATATTACAGTATAATTCTAGAAACTGTAAAAACATTAACCCAAGTATGCAATAGGCATGGCCGTAACGTGACTTGTTCTATTATTTGTAAATGCAGCATGTCTTCGCTTGGCGATTTTGGTCATTCTTATTTAATAGACGACAAGGCGTCATCTGTTCCCATAGAATTATTAAGTTGTCTCTGCTTCCTTCCGTTATGAATACTATGCCGTTTTCTCGATTTCATCGATTTCTAAAATTCATTGGATTCGTACCCGGTTTTTCATTTTCCGTTCGAGATGAATGATTCATACCAACTGGTTTTCGCTCTTTGCTCTTGGGGAACTGAATTGAACATTTTCTTTTGTTTATTTTTCAGTTTTCTACTGGCATGTTCAAAACGATTAAAGTGACATTACAAACAAACAAAACAGACTTAATAACTCTTGCTATATATTGACTATACATGTGAACTTTCATAATGCTCAATCCTGATCATAAATATCTTTTTTAGCTCACCTGAGCTTTGCTCAAGGTGAGTTATTGTGATCACCTTATGTCCGGCACCAACTTCTTCTCCTCGAACATTTTGGGATCTATGCAGAATTCTGGTTTCCATGGCAACAAAACGAAAAAAAAACTTCAAAGTTCTTCTTCTCCCAAACTGGTTGGCAGATTTTCAAATAATTTTGTAGAAATGTTCCTTGGATGACCCTCTATCAGATTCCTTCAAGCCAAGTTGATTGGTCAAAAAACATGGCCGCCAGGGGGGGGGGGGGGGGGGGGGGGGGCGGGCCTATTTTGCCTTATATGGCTTTAGTGAAAACTTTCTTCTCCGAAAGTATTAGGCCGATTTTCAAAATTGTTTGTAGAAATGTTCCTTGGATGACCCTCTTAATAGATTCCTTCAAGCCATGTTGATTGGTCGAAAAACATGGCCACCAGGGGGGGGGGGGGCGGGGCTATTTTGCCTTATGGCTATAGTGAGATCATAAAAAATCTTCTTCTCTGAAAGTGTCAGGCCGATTTTCCAATAATTTTGTAGAAATGTTTCTTGGATTGCCCTCTATCAGATTCCTTCAAGCCATGTTGATTGGTCGAAAAAACATGGCCGCTACAGGGCTGTACAAAAAAAAAATTCAGCCACTTGTCCAGGACAAGTGACCTTCAGAATGCCACTTGTCCTGCTAAGATTCTCACTTGTCCCACTTTTCTGCACACCAAGTTTAACATGCGACAAATTTAAGAATTGTGTGGTAGCCCGGATCGCAGTTTCTTGAGTGTTTTAATTGTTTTTTAGTGGTTTTTTTTCTAGTTCTGTATAAAGATAACATTAAGAGCACACAATGTACATGATTTAAGGGTAGTGACCAATTCAAATAACATTATTGCAAAAGACCTGTAGTGCAGCATTCAAGTTAAAAAAAATGAAATTTGGAAAAGAGATTATTTTTCACAAGGTTATTTGAAATATTCTGCATAAAATGTATGTATTTTATCCATATTTGAAAAAGATCCAAAAGCTATTGACAGAAATGTTAAACTTGAGACAACATAGTCAAATGATGCAATAGCACTTTTCAAATTGAAGATAACAAAATAATAAGGTCACCGATTTAGGTCCCTCACCGAAACAGGGCAGTGTTCGATACGAGGGTCAGTTTTACAAAGAAAGGCATATTAAATAAATTCAATTTTATTAACCAAAAGTCAAATTTATCAGGTTCAATGTAGTTATTAAAACCCAAAATATTGTCAAAAAAAATGAAAGACAACAAAACGTTAAATTTGTTTCATGTGTTGCTGTCAATCTCATTAAAATCATCTCCTATTAACGCTACGCATTTACATTTAGTCAGATTGTGTACTTTAGTCAGATTGGTGTTGCAGTATTATTCGCAACATAGCCGCCATTTTGATGATTGCGCAATGTTAATCATGGTTCCTTACTTTGAGAATTAGAAATCGGTAAACAGCGTTGAATGTAAACATCGGGGTCGTCAGGTCGCGAATGTCATTCATCCAATTTCTCATTTCATCCAATGAATTGCATCTATTAAGTCATATGATTTTGTTCCCGCCGGTTATGCTAATTAATTTTGGTAAACAAAGCCGTGATTGGGCAATTATCATACTCGGGGGGAATCATTTATATATTTCATTCCAAACAATTTTCTTTGTGTCCCTGATATTACGAATATTATGTCGATCTTGAAGGTATTTCAAATTGATAAACGGCAAGATAATTTTTAGCAGTCGTTGTATTGTCTTTAATTTGGATCGAATTTATTTTATTAACTTCTGCATGGCGAAAATTTCTTCCAAGTCTTTCTGAACCGGTTTGCACCAGTTTGCAAACATCGCATACCGAAAGTAGAAATATGGATCAAAATACATTTAAGGGAATATTTTAATGAGACTGATCCATAGGTAATTCCCTAGCATTCATGAAATAACACAGCCCCAAGGAACAATTGTCACTTATGATTGGACAGCCTTATTGGATACATATATATATATCACGTTAATCAACTATTACTGACGCGATTCGGTTGGCTGAAATCACTCGATCTGACAGGTGGGTAACTCCGCCTACTGTTATTGATTTGTTATGGTCACGCGCGAGTGGTTGTTCGCATGTAACATACAGTCAAATTTATACACGACAGACATGTGTGTTAGTAATTAAGCCGGGCTACCAGACACAGGAATTTACATTCACTGTTTCGTAAATGGGTTGATATAATGGGACGTGGATTTTTGGAAAATGCCACTTGTCCGGGACTGAGATGTTGCAATTAGCGACTTGCCCGATGCGATTTATGACTTGTCCCGGACGTCGGGCTATGGGATTTGTACAGCCCTGCGCTAAGGGCGGTGGGGCTATTTTGCCTTATATGGCTATAGTGAAAAGTTTTCACTGAAAACTTCAAAAATCTTCTTCTCAGAAAGTATCGGGCCGATTTTCAAATAATTTTGTAGAAATGTTACGTCGGTGACCCACTATCAGATTCCTTCAAGTTGATTGGTAGAAATTTTCCTAGGGTGGCCCTCTATCAGATTCCTTCAAGCCAAGTTGATTGGTTGGAAACTATGGCCGCCAGGGGCCGGGGCTTACATAGTTAAAGTGAAAGAAAGAAAATCGGGTGAACGATCCAGGGCCATCATGGCCCTCTTGTTCTAATATCCTATTCACCACCACGAATGACCATTGTTGACTTCATGGTTCTGGTTTTAGATGCATTTAGTTATTTACACTTTCCAACATATGCAGACATCTATAGCAGACAAATTTTGAAACCATTGTGACAAAAGAACAAAAGTGCTCATTATTAGCAATTTCTCCTTATTAATTATCCATGAAGGCTTTCATTTATAGAGATTCCCCATATTTTTGCCTCTTCATCTGTGTGTTCAATTTTATGGATTTTATCATTTTTCGATATACAGGATTGCATGGATTCTTTATACATGGAGATTGAACTAGAATTATTAATGGGTCTGAAGTATCACCAAGATAACCCAGAGCCCTTACCACCATTTTTACAGCAAAACGAACTAAATTATTTACACTTTTCAAATCAGATTCATGACTTTAAAATTATCATTTCGGGTATATAAAAAGAAAAGAGAAAAAAGTTATAAAACAATTAAAATCAAGGTTGCATTTGTAAAGGACACATTTGCAACAACGTCACTAGCCATATAGAATGAATAGAAAAAGTTATCTGCATACAGTCAAACCTGAGTTTAAAGACCTCCCATGGGATTAGACCAATCTGGTCTTTTTTCACAGGTGGTCTTTAATTACAGGGTCATGCATGCAAATAATGAGTAAATGGAAAATTAAAATAATGCTTGCTATAGACAGGGAATTGCTTTTAAAACAAAGGTAGCCTTGATCACTGATTTGGCTGTATTTGTTACACCAACAGATTCAATAGATAAACTGGCATATATGCATTATCCATAAATTGTGT
The DNA here is from genome assembly GCA_031761405.1 of Serripes groenlandicus. NCBI lineage: Eukaryota > Metazoa > Mollusca > Bivalvia > Cardiida > Cardiidae > Serripes > Serripes groenlandicus. The sequence goes on along the minus strand of JASEVX010000003.1, from coordinate 128,720,778 downwards.
GACCTTGAATCACATAACTCTTTTTAAATTCCCACCTAGTAAAATATTTTTATGTTTTCTCCATTTTCAGAAATAGCACTGCCTATTCATTTTGAAGCATTATTAAAGAGTGGAGAATGGCAGACACTCAAACCACCCCCAAAAGCTACTCTTCGTGCGCTGGCTGCAGAAAAAAGGTAATTTTTGCAAACTATTTTAATAATTTGAAGAATTACTCTATATACAAGTTTTGCTATTGACAAGTCTATAACTAGTCAATTTTTAGCTTGCTGTGACTGTTCAAGCTGAGGAAGCCGCTGTGGTTAGCGTCGGGGATTTGAAACCGGGTGTCCCGGGTTCGATCCCCAGTTGCGGCACTACGGTCATGGTGGAGTGCCCATGGGCAAGGCACATTTTCTAGCCTAGTACTGGTTTGTTTACCCAGGGATCATGAATAAGTGAACTGTTGCCATGATATAACTGAAATAATGTTGAAAGCGGCGTAAAACCCCAATAAAACAAGGACTGTTCAAGCTTAGCATATGTTGTCGTCCTGCTTTGGCGATGGTGACATTCACAATGTTGAGTTTAAAGTCAAAATGCCCTGCAAGCCATGCATCCTGCATCAGACTTGAGCCATAATATGGTATCCGGATTTTGTGTTGCATCACAAACACTGTGGTGTCCTCTTTTGAAATAATTGACTTGGTGTATATGGTAAGAACAATATCTATAGCTGTTATATTGTTATATATTTTAATTGACAAAATAGTTTTTATCTTTAAATAAATAGTAGTTTGGGTTTTAATTTGTATTGTTAGTAACACAGGACACAACATAATAAATCATTTTTAGCTCCACTGGCTGCTTATGTCATGGTGTATTGTCCGTCGTGCGTGCGTGCGTTAACTTTTTCCTTTAAACAACTTCTTCTCCCTAACCACTTGGTCAATTTGGTTGCTCTCAATGTCCTCTCTTAAATTCCTTCAAATATTTTTGATCCATCCATAATTCTGGTTTCCATGGCAACCAAAAGAAAAAAATAGTGAAAACTTAAAAAATCTTCTTCTCCGAAAGTGTCGGGCCGATTTTCAAATAATTTTGTAGAAATGTTCCTTGGGTGACCCTTTATTAGATTCCTTCAAGAAATGTTGATTGGTTGAAAAACATGGCCGCCAGAGGACGGGGCTATTTTGCCTTATATGACCATAGTGAAAACTTATAAAATCTTCTTCTCCGAAACTGTTCAGCAGATTTTCAAATAATTTTGTAGAAATGATCCTTGGGTGACCCTCTATCGGATTCCTTCAAGCCATGTTGATTGGTAAAAAAACATGGCCGTCAGAGGGCGGGGCTGTTTTGCCTTATATGGCTAAAGAGAAAACTTAAAAAATCTTCTCCTCCGAAAGTGTCAGGTTGATTTTCAAATAATTTTGTAGAAATGTTCCTTGGATGACCCTTTATTAGATTCCTTCAAGAAATGTTGATTGGTTGAAAAACATGGCTGCCAGGGGGCGAGGCTATTTTGCCTTATATAGCTAAAGTGAAAACTTAAAAAATCTTCTTCTCCGAAAGTGTTCAGCCGATTTTCAAATAATTTTATAGAAATGTTCATTGGGTGACCCTCTATCAGATTCCTTCAAGCCATGTTGATTGGTCAAAAAACATGGCCACCAGAGGGCGGGGCTAATTTGCCTTATATGACCATAGTGAAAACTTAAAAAATCTTCTTCTCCGAAAGTGTTGAGCAGATTTTCAAATAATTTTGTAGAAATGTTCCTTGGGTGACCCTCTTATCAGATTCCTTCAAGCCATGTTGATAGGTAAAAAAAAATGGCGGCCAGAGGGTGGGGCTATTTTGCCTTATATGACTAAAGCCAAAACTTAAAATATCCTCTCCTCCGAAAGTGTCAGGCCGATTTTCAAATAATTTTGCAGAAACATTCCTTGGGTGACACTACAAGATTCCTTTAAGCTGTGGTGGTTGGTTTAAAACATGGCCACTAGGGGGCAGGGCTGTTTGGAGAATTGAATTTTGTCTTATGGCCGTTGAGCGATACTGGCCCTCTTGGACCTCTTGTTATGAAGCTCACTTGGCTAGTTGAACTTTTTAGCTCACCTATGCACGAAGTGAGCTTTTGTGATCACTGAATGTCCGTCGTCGTCTGTCCGTCCGTCTGTTAACAATTTCCTACAAATGACTTCTTCTACTAAACCAATGGACATATTTCAAAATAACTTCACAGTTAGGTGGTCCCCTTTCAAAGTTGTTCAAAGAATTTAATTCCAAGTAGAACTTTGGCTGTTGCGGCATCAGAAAAGGGGGAAATTGCCAAATCTTAAAAAATCTTCTTGTCCAAATGTGCTCGCCCGATTTGAAAATTATTTTGCACAAATGTTCCTTAGGGCACCCTCTACCAAGATTGTTCAAATATTTCCGATCCGTTGAAAAACATGGCCGCAAGGGGCTTGTTTTCCTTATATGTGCATTGTTAAAACTTTAAAAAATCTTCTTGTTCAAAAGTACTGGCCAGATTTCAAAATAATTTCACAGAAATGGTCCTTAGGTGGTCCCCTTTCAAAGTTGTTCAAAAGAATTTCATTCCAAGTAGAACTTTGGTTGCTGCAGCATCAGAAAAGGGAAAAATTGCCAAATCTTAAAAAATCTTCTTGTTAATAAGTGTTGGCCCGATTTAAAAATTATTTTGCACAAATGTTCCTTGGGGCACCCCCTACCAAGCTTGTTCAAATATTTCCGATCCGTTGAAAAACATGGCCGCAAGGGGCTTGTTTTCCTTATATGTGCATTGTTAAAACTTTAAAAAATCTTCTTGTTCAAAAGTACTGGCCAGATTTCAAAATAATTTCACAGAAATGGTCCTTAGGTGGTCCCCTTTCAAAGTTGTTCAAAGAATTTCATTCCAAGTAGAACTTTGGTTGCTGCAGCATCAGAAAAGGGGAAAATTGCCAAATCTTAAATAATCTTCTTGTTCATAAGTGTTGGCCCGATTTAAAAATTATTTTGCGCAAATGTTCCTTGGGGCACCCCCTACCAAGCTTGTTCAAATATTTCCGATCCGTTGAAAAACATGGCCGCAAGGGGGTGGGGCTTGTTTTCCTTATATGTGCATTGTTAAAACTTTAAAAATCTTCTTGTCCAAAAGTACTGGCCAGATTTCAAAATAACTTCACAGATATGGTCCTAAGGTGGTCCCCTTTCAATGTTGTTCAAAAAATTTAATTCCAAGTAGAACTTTGGTTGCTGCGGCATTAGAAAAGGGGAAAATTGCCAAATCTTAAAAAAACTTCTTGTCCAAAAGTGCTGGCCCGATTTAAAAATTATTTTGCACACAATTTATGTTCCTAAGGGCACCCTCTATGAAGATTGTTTAATTATTTCCGATCCGTTGAAAAACATGGCCGCAACGGGGCGGGGCTTGTCCTAATATGTATAGAGTAAAATCTTTGAAAACTATTGAAGTTCTATTAAATCAGGTGAGCGATATAGGGTCATCATGGCCCTATTGTTTAGACCTATTGTACATTTTCACCACCATTCTTTGAAATTATTTCAATAAATAAATGTTTTATTTAGTGAAATATTTACTAGTATAAAATTAGATGAAGAATGATGTAACAGGACACAAATTGATGTAACTGGACACCAATTTTGTAACAAGACACCAAAGTCTGCACTTCACTTAAGTGTGTAAAATGCAAATATATTTTTATAATGTAATTAAGCAAAAGTGATAATGGAGGTAGAATATGCTTTCCAGGACAATCGATGTAACAATTCAAAAGAGACACAAATCGCAATCTTTTCCCCAATTGAAATCTGAATAAAAAATGATTTGTAGTGGATTAAATAGATTCGCAAACATCTGGATAATTTAAAACAACAAATAAAAAGCAAACACACGTTAACATATACATATATATAAACAACCACTGTTTACCCAAATTGGCGTTGTGGATGTAACAAAGTTGTTTCAGAAGTCATACAATTTCATTTTCAAGCCTCCATTTTGACACAGTCTTGTAACTTGTAAAACAGCTGTAACTGTCACAAATCGCTGCAAGAGTTAATGTCGCAATTAGAACAGCCAATATTACGTTTCCTCTTAGGTGATAGACAAAGCATTTGTTAATTATAAAAAAATAATGTGATGTAACAAAAAGTACACCATTTTCATACACGATATTTTGACTCTTGTGTCAAATTAAATCTACCTGTCGAAGAACAATGTGTTTACGACAATAACAAAGAACCAAAGAACTGTAGTGATAACGTGATTGGAATGCAATGAAAATATTGTTATTAGTCCAGGTTTTGAGTTTTGATGCTTTTAAGACGTGATGTAACTGGCTGGACACATTTCGTTACATCACTTTCCAAGATTTTATTTAGAAACAATCTTATTTACGTCGCCCTATTATTATTTCACACATATAAGTTTGCAGGCTTTAGATAAAAAGAAAAAACAGTTTGTTTGGGTTTTTAAAAAGCACTCCCATGCATTTGTCCAGAAGGACACTATAAAGATGCTCAAGAACGACAATAACAAAGAACTGTAGTGATAACGTGATTGGAATGCAATGAAAATATTGTTATCAGTCCAGGTTTTGAGTTTTGATGCTCTTAAGACGTGATGTAACTGGCTGGACACATTTCGTTACATCACTTTCCAAGATTTTATTTAGAAACAGAATCTTATTTACGTCGCCCTATTATTATTTCACACATATAAGTTTGCAGGCTTTAGATAAAAAGAAAAAACAGTTTGTTTGGGTTTTTAAAAAGCACTCCCATGCATTTGTCCAGAAGGACACTATAAAGATGCTAAAGAACGACAATAACAAAGAACTGTAGTGATAACGTGATTGGAATGCAATGAAAAAATTGTTATCAGTCCAGGTTTTGAGTTTTGATGCTCTTAAGACGTGATGTAACTGGCTGGACACATTTCGTTACATCACTTTCCAAGATTTTATTAAGAAACAGAATCTTTTTTACGTCGCCCTATTATTATTTCACACAAATAAGTTTGAAGGCTTTAGATAAAAAGAAAAACAAATTGTTTGGGTTTTTAAAAATCACTCCCATGCATTTGTCCAGAAGTCTGTGTGGATTAGCCTGCAGGGTATTCTTAGGCTGATCCGGGTCGATACTTTATGCCGAGTTCTCGTGGAACGGCTCATTTTATTTAACCCTTTCCCTCATATAGATGCTTTCTGACGCCTCTATAGCAGACGGCTTTTTGAAAACATAGTGACAAAAGAAGAAATTACTCAAAACGAGCAATTTATCCTTTTGACACAATGCTTTCCACTTTTAGTCATAGGTTACCAATTCAATTATAGAGATTTTCTATTTTTTGACAAAATATGTTCAAAGTCGTCTGCTGCAGAATGCAGAATTGTCGTATGAGGTAAAGGGTTAAACCTAAAAGCATATATTCTGACGTAAGAACAAAGTGTAGGGGGTAATAAAACCTCAAATCACCAGATGTGGCTCAAAATGTTCAGATTTTATTTTCCAATTATCCTTTTTCTATTCTAGGAGACAAAAGCTTTTAAATGCTCAGTTAAAGGACCAATCTCGGAAAAACAGAAAGAAGTTAACAAAGTCAGCAGCAGCTGTTTTACTAACATCTGCAAGTAAGTGAATTTATCACTGTTAAATTTGCAATCTTACATGAGAAGATTTCAAATCATACATATATACTGAAATATTGGAGAATCTTCCATTTTGGAGCGCAGACTGATTTTTAGCTCTACTAGCCAAAGGCCAGAAGAGCTTATGCGGTTGTGTGGTGTCCGTCGTCTGTGCGTCCGTAAACAATTGCTTGTGAACGCGATAGTCTTCAGTTTTGATGCTTATACAGTAGTTAGATATCCATGAGAGCTCGGTTCCTTTCGCAAACCAGCCAGATCCGTCTATGCAAGACTGGGTTATGGCCCTTGAAATTGTCAAAATTGCTATAATAGAGCTTGTGAACACAATAGAGGCTCCATTTACTATCTGATCTTCACCAAACTTACACAGTAGTTAGGTATCCATGAGAGCTTGGTTCCTTTTGCAAACCAGCCAGATCCGGCCATGCAAGACTGGATTATGGCCCTTGAAATTGTCAGAATTTCTATAATAGAGCTTGTGAACGCGATAAAGTCTTTAGTTTTGATTGTATCTCAATCAAACTTATACAGTAGTTAGATATCCATGAGAGCTCGGTTCCTTTCGCAAACCAGCCAGATTTGTCTATGCAAGACTGAATTATGGCACTTGAAATTGTCAAAATTGCTATAATTGAGCTTGTGAACACAATAGAGGCTCCATTTACTAACTAATCTTCACCAAACTCAGATAGTAGTTAAATATTGATGAGAGCTTGGTTCCTTTCGAAAACCAGCCAGATGTGCCCTTGCATGACTGGATTATGGCCCTTGAAATTGTTAAAATTGCTAAAATACAGCTTGTGAACACAATAGAGGCTCCATTTACTATCTGATCTTCACCAAACTTACACAGTAGTTAGGTATCCATGAGAGCTTGGTTCCTTTTGCAAACCAGCCAGATGTGCCCTTGCATGACTGGATTATGGCCCTTGAAAATTGTTAAAATTGCTAAAATACAGCTTGTGAACACAATAGAGCCTCCATTTACTATTCAATCTTCACCAAACTTAGATAGTAGTTAAATATTGATTATAGCTTGGTTACTTTCGCAAACCAGCCAGATCCGCCCATGCAAGACTGGATTATGGCCCTTGAAATTGTCAAAATTGCTATAATAGAGCTTGTGAACACAATAGAGGCTCCATTTATCATCTGATCTTCACCAAACTTAGATATTAGTTAAATATTGATGAGAGACTGGTTCCTTTCGAAAACCAGCTAGATGTGCCCTTGCATGACTGGATTATGGCCCTTGAAATTGGCAAAATTGCTAAAATACAGCTTGTGAACACAATAGAGCCTCCATTTACTATCTTATCTTCACCAAACTTAGATAGTAGTTAAATATTGATGAGAGCTTGGTTCCTTTCGCAAACCAGCCAGATCCGCCCATGCAAGACTGGATTATGGCCCTTGAAATTGTCAAAATTGCTATAATAGAGCTTGTGAACACAATAGAAGCTCCATTTACTATCCGATCTTCACCATACATACATGGTACGGATTGAAAAGGACCAAAGAACCATACCAGTAGAGCATAGGCCCTCATGTGCTTCTTGTTAATAAATTTTGTGGAAATGTTCCTTGGGTGTTCCTCTACCTGATTTTTTCAAACAATAGACTCTATGTTGATTGGTTCAAGACAAGGCTACTAGGAAATGAGACTGTTTTACTCTTTATGCCCAGAATGTAAGATTTTAGAAAATTGCCTCCAAGAAAATAAATGGCTCGTTTTGAATATGGCCTTTTTGAAGTGGAGGTATACTGGGCCTCTTGAGCCTCTTGTAGTAGCTTACCTGACTGCAAAATGAGTTATTATAAATTTTAGTAATGGCTTGTCCTTGGCATTCTGAATTGTTGGGCTAGAATTACATGTTTATATATGAGCCAGAATCATTCCTAATGATATGTGTGCATGACTATTCCACAGAACTGCGGAGTAAATATGAGGGGAAATCACCACACAAGTCTCCAAAGAAGAAGATCATTGCTGAAAACAGGCTGAGGAGAAAGGAAATGAAAAGACGACGAGCAGCTCAGCTGGCTGCAGGTACAGTACATATTTTAATATAACCCCTGTGCACATGAAGACGCATTTTAAAACATTTTTAAGAGATTTATTTGCCTACTAATCTAAACTTTAAAGCCATCTGCTGCAGATTAGTTGTAAGCTATTCTCCAAAAGCAATCAACCAAAATAAAAATAATAACACAGGAATATTCCTTAGGTGGTCCTTTTTCAAAGTAATTCAAAGAATTGAGTTATCAGCTGCGGCATCAGAACGAGGGTAAATCTTCTTGTCTAAAGTACAGGTCTGATTTGAACATTATTGGCACAAATGTTCCTTGTGTGACCCTCCTTTAAGATTGATCAAATAATTCCAATCCATTGAAAAACGTGGCCGTAAAGTGGCGGAACTTGTTTTCCTAGTCTTGTCCAGAAGTACTAGCCCGGCCTGAATTGAAAATACTTTGGCATGGATGTTCCTTGGGTGACCCTGACCCTGAACCAAGATTGTTCCAAGTTATACCAATATGTTGATAATGCACCAGTCAATTGCAACCAATATGTTTTACAGAAGCTTTCTGACGCCTCTGCAGCAGACGGCGTTTTTCAAAACATAGCGACAAAAGAAGAAATTGCACAAAATTTGCAATTTCTCCTTTTGCCACAATGTTTTCCACTTTTTGACATGGATTATCCGTTCAATTATGGATATTTTCTATGTTTTGACAAAATACGTTCAAAGTTCACAATTGTCGTATGAGGGAAAGGTTTTTTTCAAAAAGGTTAAATGCCTTAAGGGCTAGACCAAGTTTGATTGTCACTTTCGGTGGAGTTATGGCCCCTTATTTAACAAAAAATGTTGTTTGTTGCGACCGTGCAATAACTGCCACAAATGTGAACCGTTTTGTTTTCAAATTTGGTAACAAGGTTAAATGCCTTAAGGGCTAGGCCAAGTTCGATCGTCACTTTCAGCGGACTTTATTTGGTGGAGTTATGGCCCCTTAATTAACAAAAAATGTCGTTTGTTGCTGTTTCCGTGCAATAACTGCCACAAATGTGAACCGGTTTTTTTTCAAACTTGGTAACAACCTAGGCCAAGTTCCTTTAATTTACCCTGTAATACATGTACAATAAAAAATCTACTGACATGTTTAAACCTAACATCAACATTTTCCTACAATATTTCCTGCAAGCGGGGATATAAATTTCATGAATTTGCTTTTTTCAATCTCCTGTGTAGATTGTTCAAATTATTTCAATCACTTGATAAACATGGCCACAAGGGGGTGTTACTCGTTTTCCTTACTTGTTTAGAGTAAAAACATTGAAAAGTTCTATTAAATTGCTTAGGTTCAATAGTTTTGTAATTAATTTTGTGAATCTTGCCAAAGCTAAAATAACAAGCTATGCTTGGAGTATTTTCTGTCATTTCAAGTTCTGTAATCTGAGCCATCTTGTACAAAAACTGACTTTGGGGAAGTTATGAGCAGCGTCTAACCAGACTAGCCTGCTTCTATTAGCAGTCTTGTCCGGACTCCGGACCATTGTTGGTTGTACAAGAATCATGGAAATCTCTTTGGAATGGTAATATCCAGACTCTGACTTTTCAAGAATGGAATTAGTATTTGCTGTAAATTGCCCATTCACTTAACCCTTTCCTACATAAAGACGCTTTTTGACGCCTCTGCAGCAGACTACTTTTGAAAACACTGACAAAAGAAGGAAATGCTCAAAAAGATCGTTTTCTTTTGCCACAATGTTTTCAACTCTTTTCAGTAATTATACCAACATTTATAGAATTTGTCCATGTTTTCGCTTAGATATTTTCAAAGTTGTTATATGTGGGAAAGGGTTAATGTCATTCTTGTGTTGACGTTTATATACTATTTTTGTTACAGCTGCTCAGAAGAAGAATGGTTTTGGTGCATATCACGACACTGACCAGGATAGCCTCAGCACACAAACGTCGTCCCCCTTGGGCAGGGAGAACTTTTTGTCATTGAGTGGACATTCTGGCAGTTTGAAGGAGGCAAAGGAGTTCTCTATGAGAAAAAGACGATTTGAAAATGCCTATGACATCAATAATATAGTCATTCCATACAGTATGGCTGCTGCAACAAGGGTAGAGAAGTTACAGTACAAGGAAATTCAAACACCTAAGTAAGTTGAAGATAGTTATATTTCTTGACACATTGAACTGCAGGGATTATTCCAGAGTGCGTCATTGGGGCAAAAAATAGAAATGTCGCATCCATATCTTGTCCAGGCGGTCAATCGGCTGCTTTTTAGCTCCACTGGCTGAAAGCCAGTCGAGCTTATGTCATGGCGAATTGTCCGTCGTGCGTGCGTTAACTTTTTCCTTTAAACGACTTCTTCTCCCTAACCACTTGGCCAATTTGGTTGAAACTTCATGGGAAGCATCCTCTCAAAGTCCTCTACTAAATTCCTTCAAATTTTTTTGATCCATTAAAAATTCTGGTTTCCATGGCAACCGAAAGAAAAAAATAGTGAGAACTTAAAAAATCTTCTTCTCCGAAAGTGTCAGGCCGATTTTCAAATAATTTTGTAGAAATGTTCCTTGGGTGACCCTTTATTAGATTCCTTCAAGAAATTTTGATTGGGCGAAAAACATGGCCGCCAGGGGGCGGGGCTTTTTTGCCTTATATAGCTATAGTGAAAACTTAAATAATCTTCTTCTCAAAAAGTGTTCAGCAGATTTTCAAATAATTATGTAGAAATGTTCCGTGGGTGACCCTCTATCAGATTCCTTCAAGCCATGTTGATTGGTTAAAAAAACATGGCCGTCACAGGGCGGGGCTATTTTGCCTATATGGCTAAAGAGCAAACTTAAAAAATCTTCTCCTCCAAAAGTGTCAGGCCGATTTTCAAATAATTTTGTAGAAATGTTCCTTGTGTGAACCTTAATTAGATTCCTTCAAGAAATGTTGATTGGGCGAAAAACATGGCCGCCAGGGGGCGGGGCTTTTTTGCGTTATATAGCTATAGTGAAAACTTGAAACATCTTCTTCTCCGAAAGTGTTCAGCCGATTTTCAAATAATTTTGTAGAAATGTTCGTTGGGTGACCCTCTATCAGATTCCTTCAAGCCATGTTGATTGGTCGAAAAACATGGCCGCCAGAGGGCGGGGCTATTTTGACTTATATGACCATAGTGAAAACTTAAAAAATCTTCTCCTCCGAAAGTGTCAGGCATATTTTCAAATAATTTTGCAGAAACATTCCTTTGGTGACACTCTACAAGATTCCTTTAAGCCATGGTGGTTGGTAAAAAAAATAGCCACCACGGGGCAGGGCTGTTTGGAGATTTTATTTTTGCCTTATGGCCGTGGAGCGATACTGGCCCTCTTGGGCCTCTTGTTCTTTTTCTTTTTCGGCAACATACAGCGTCGGCAAGCACTTACATCAAAGAAAATAATCAAAATTCAGTTGATTAGACCAAATGCCCCACTCATACCCGACAAGTACAATACCTGATTTACCTAAAATCATGTAGAGCCTTTCAAAATGCATGGCTGAGCAGTTTTCAATGGCTATGCTTCGATTCAGAAAAATAGTTAATGTACTGCAATTTCTGCAACAAACATAAAAAATCAAATGCTTTGGCGGAAGAGACTTCTTATTTTCGAACCAGTACATTACCGAGGCAGGCAGACAGCAAAGACTATGAGGCCTCTGTGCTTGGTGAAAATCTGCATCCGAACTTTAAACGAAATGTCAAAAAGTCGAATAGCGAAAAGGAAGAGGTCATTACAGTAGCACTCAAAACTGTTTATTGGCTAGCAAAAGAGAATCTCTCGCTTAATAAATATACAAGCCTACTTGAATTTTTTAACATTTCAGTCTGTCTCAGTGTATCTCACCTTTCACATAGTGGAAATGCTTCTTTTTCCTCAGAAACCACACCCAATGATATGACTTGTTCCTGTACTTTAATTTGTGTTTAAATTTAATTAAAGTGAAAATAACAATAATTCACTCCAGTTTTACACTGTAAATGAATTTAGAAATAAGCAGTATGCATTTACTGGCCACACAATGGATTCAAATTTTAACAGCAGAAAAAATATTAGCCCTTTCCCACGTACTCTTAATCTTCAGCAGACGACTTTTTCTCCCTTTACCACAATATTTTCAAAAGTTATCCGTTACAGATGCATCAGAATTCATTAACATAAGACAAAGGGTTATAAAGTCTAAATCACGTCAATGAGTACAACTTTTGTCCCTATTGAATGTTTTTTATTACTTTGTGTGACACTGTTCCTTTTCTGGTATGTATACATTTGAATTGTAGGCATAAGTTTTTAACTCGCCTAAAGCCAAAGGCTCAAGGTGAGCTATTCTGATCACTTTTTGTCCGTCGTTAACTTTTAGCTTTAAACATCATCTCCTACTAAACCACAGGACCAATTTCATCCAAACTTCACAGGAATGTTCCTTTGGTGGCCCTCTTTCAGAATTGTTCAAAGATTTAAATTCCATTGAGAACTTTGGTTGCTGCGGCATCAGAAAGGGGGCAAAATGTCCAAACTTTAAAAATCTTCTTCTCTGAATCTGCATGTCAGATTCCAATATAGTTTGGTAGAAATGTTTTTTACAGGTGTAACCCTCTACAAAGATTGTTTGGTTGAAAAACATGGCATTCAGGAGGTTTTTGTCTGATATTAAGAAAATTGAATAGGAGTCTTACTGCAGTGATCCTCTACTTAATTTGTTTAAGCCGTATTGATTGGTTACAAAATCATAGCAACCTCGCATCATCACAAAAGGGGTAAATTGAACTTTTAGCTACAAATGACAACTCCTACCATTCCACTCGACCAATTTCAACGTTACTTCACAGGAATGTTCCTTTGATGGTCCTCTTTCAAAATTGTTCAAAGACTTGCATTCTATGTAGAACTTTTGTTGCTGCGGCGGCATCAGAAATTAAAAAAATACCTAAACTTTAAAAAACTCCATAAAATCTGCATAATCCATATGTCAGATTCCAAGATAATTTGGCAGAAATGTTCTTTGGGTGACTCTCTACAAAAACTGTTCAAGCCATATTGATTTCGTTGACAAACAGGGCAGCAAAGCGGCATCAGGAAAGGTGCAAAAAAGGACACAACTTTATAATTCCATTCTTATTAAAGTTCTTGTTAGATTTCAAGATACAAATGACTTTTACTGATAAACTATTTCTTTAACTGAGTGTCCACTCCTTGCAGTTTCATTTGAACTCCTGATCAAATTTTCACAGATATTTGCAGTTAAATATTTGCTTCTAATTAACTATCATTCAGGTGATTGATTTAGGGCCATCTTGGCCCTCTTGTTTAAAAAAGGTTTCACACATAAAACAAATCTGCAGCAGGTGACAATTAAAATATTTACCGGGTATGCAAATATTTGGAAAATCTCCATAAATGAAGAAATAATAATTTAAAAAAGCCTCTTGTGATAATGTTTTAAGTCTTCTGCAGATCTGTCAAAATGTGTCTGAATTGAGAAAAGGATGATGTAGAACTGTGTTAAAAATTGGGATATTGTTCTGTCTGTTTTAGATGGAGAGAACTACCAGATGAAAGGAGCGAAGAGGTGCCAATGGAAGTGGAGGAAAGTGAACAGAATGAAGTATGTTAACCCTTTCATCATAGAACCAATTGTATGCCTACCAGAGAGGTTATTTGACAACATGTGAGACAGATGGTCCAAAAATAAAATGAACCATGTATTGCATGTGGTCGTATTGAATATTTCTTTTTTTAAAGTTGTCTGTTTTGAAAAGATTTTCGAGAGAACTGTTACAACTGGGGGAAAAAACTATTGAAGTCTTCTATATCAGGAAAAGTTGACTGCTCCAGGATTAAAAAATTATTTCTTAATTGAAGCACAAAACATTGATACACTATATTAAGAACATTCAGTGCCCTATGCAACCAGCTAATTCTATCCACTAGGTAAAAGAGAAATGTAAAATTGATGAGGTGAAAGTGAACTGACATTTTATAAAAGTAACAACTTTTTGCAAAATATATTATTTGTGATATGTCTCCACAGGCTGGTTGCTCAGTCTGTAGTGACGCCTGCTGTCAATGGAGGGGTTGTGCATTCTCAGTTCAATTTGTCCAGCATTCTTTCATACGTTTGACAAAAGTCGGCCATTCATCCTCCACTAAAGGGCTAACGGTCTATGTGGAAAAGCAGCCTGTTGTGTGGAGTATTGGTGTGAGAATGACAGGAAACACATGAGTAGGTGAACTGGTCGACTTAACATGACTAGAAATTGTTAAAAATGGTGTTAAATCCAATCAATCGATGTTATGTCTCCTGTGGGTAGGGTAGACGACACTTCGGGAACACATGTCTGTCATTGTTTGTCAAGTCATCTGCACTGGATGCGTTATATGTCTAAAATGGTTAAATACAATCATTCAATGTATTTACAGCAGGAAGATATGACGGACGAATCATTTTCAGACCGACATCTGAGTATGGAAGAAGAGGAGAGGAAGAGATTTAGATCTTACGTAACATATCCACCTGTTAGACGGGGTCGTCATTCAAGAGAGAGCGAGAGTCAGTCTTCTGATTTTCATCCAATAGATTCTCTTGTGACTGAGTATAGCATAGATAATGATGGACAACACTTTTCACTGTCACATAGTGCTGGTAGTACAGTCTTCAGAGAGGAAGGTCGCCGAAGAAGTGGTTCAACATCGCGCCGTATGTCCGGATTTGAGGATTGTTTGTTGTATGACTATGAGACTAACAGAATGGTTGTTGAGCCTTGGGAGGGGAGAGAGTTTCCACTGACTGCAGAGTGTTATGAGGACATGAAGATAGAACAGGTTAGTACTGGACCCTCAACTAGATCAACATATACACACGCTCACACCCTCAAAGTACACAATGATGATATGGAGTTTGTAACCCCTGAGAGATCAGAATCTCCCGCAGCTCCAGCTTCTCCGAGCCAGAGTTATTCATCTGGGTCAACAATAGATGACCTGAATGACCCCGAGTGGCATGGAGAAAAAAGAAAAGATCGTCGTCCATCAATAAGTGCTAAGCATTCTCGAAGATGAGCGGGGAGTTATCACAGATGAGTGCTATGTTTATATTTGTGATAACGGACCCAGATAAATCTCGGGCTACATGGTCTTTGAAAGAAGTGCTGTAGATAGAAGCCACTTGGTTATGCTACTTATGTTTTACAGCATAAATCAGTTGGAGTGAGGTTCACGGAGAAATCCAATTTACACAGAATTTAATTTAATGTGAATATGGATTGTATTGACTCAAAGGCCAAGTGGCAATGTAGCACAGTAAATGTTGAAAGATCGCGAGTTGTTATTCGTTGGTGAAGCTTTTATTTCAATATTAGCTGTTGATGAACATCAGAAATTTGACACGGTTTAAAGAATTTCTCCCATGATAAAGTTACATGGAGTGTAGGACAATTTCATTATATTAATGAAGAAACTTACAAAAAAATGTGAAAAACAGAAACATAACAAAAAAAATTACAAAACAATAATTGTGCTTTCAGAAGGTTGATATATTCCAAGAACTGTAAATATGTGTATCATACTTCTTCGATATATAAAACAAATGTTTTGCAAAGTTCATAACTCGGTAATGTGTCATGAAAGGTTTATATAGATCATCAATATGTGTTTAGCCTTATCTAACTTGTATTGGAGATAGCCCCTTTAGACGACAAGTTGATGATAACATGTCAAGATAAGGAGGGAGAAATCTGTTAATTTCCAGCACATTTCCTTTATTTTAAGATTAAACCCCATGTTGCGGGCACTTAAAACAAAAGAACTGTCACATTGAGACAATACTTTCAAGTTCCTACCTCATAGGGCTTAAAAGTTGTATATGAAATTTAAACTATTTCTAAAGCTCTGAGATTCTCACCCTTGTATTCAAAGAAATTTCAGTCCTCAAACAAATAAAACATATATTTATGATGGAAAGTACAATTATATTTTTAAATTATTGGATTAGTAATCTGGTACAGAGTTTTGCTATTAGTTCAAATTAGGACAAATATCATGTTGAAAAAATTACATTTTTGAATGGTTGATTTTCTATTCATGGTTTTATGAATGCATGGTTTGTTAAGAATTGCTACACAGGTAGCATTCTGAAAATATCAAATAATTGAACAAACACTTAGCTATATTTTATACAGAACAAATCAGCTGCTCATAATTGTAATATCTCTCCTGATAGATTGAAAGAAAGCAGAACAGAAAAGAAACAAATACTGTCACTGCTAAAAGGAAGAAATTAATTCTAAATTCTATTTCTTCTAAAGTTTTCTAACTTCTCAATTTTGTAATTTGATTTCTCCAGTATTTCCATTCCATAGTGTCATGCGATTTATATTGTATTTTGGAGAACAAAAAACACCCATTATAGCAGTGGAGTTTTGGTTTATCATTTAGCAAGCAAAAAAGCCATCACTGTTTATGCACCCTGTTGCAAATACAGTTTGAAGAAATAGATAATGTATCGATTCTGTCCACATATTTACTTATCCATGCTTACACAATACACATGAGAATTATTGAAAATGATTTTTCAAGGTGTTGTCAATTTTCTTTTTTGTTTTGTATATTTTTATGTACATAAAGTTTTCAATATGTAAAAAGGAAGTCACAGATGTTTCTTGATATTGTGAGAGAATCATGTTGAATTTTTTTCGGATGCAATGACAAACAAAAAGAACGAACAAAAACAATTAAAATGAACAAAATCCAGAAATACTTAAAATTTCAATGTGGTCAGAAAAGGTTTTACCAAAAGCATTTAAAATCAATGAAAACTATAATTTATAGTTGTAGAAATACTGACTTTTAATCTTTATCTTGGTGAAACATATTAATTTTGGAAAATCTTCTTTTCAAATCTGTAAGAAATTATGTTTCTTCTCACATTATTTTATGAAAAATATGTGCTGTTCTTTTATAGTGTAAATATAGACTAGAAAAATCTCAAAGAATCATGAAACAAAATCTATCTTACCATCTAATTTTCTCATTAAAGTCATTTATTCCTGTTTATATGCCTCTATGCAGGGGAAATATATTGTCGCCATGATTTATGTGTGCATTATCTGTCTGTTACTACGATGTTCTTGTTGAGTTTTTAAAACAATATTTGGATTGAATATATTGAAACTTAATTGGAAATTTATCCCTTACTTATAACATAGCATAACTGCAGCAAACATTAAGACAAAAATAAGGAATATCTCTATAATTGAAGTACAATCGATTAAAAGAGTTGAAAACTTTTTGGGGAAACAGAAACTGCTCATTATGAGCGATTTCTCTGGTCATATTCTATTCAATGTCATCTGCTGTAGATCTGTTCAAGTTCATCTGCAGGTGAGAGAGGACTAGCTATTGAAGCTGATGCACCTATTAAACTGCTGACCCTTTTGCCCTCTGGGAAAGGGTTAAATTGGCAAGTTGGCCCTGTTTGTTTATTTAGGGAGTTTAGAGAGCATCCATTGGTTGTTACTGATATTTCATTGTTTACTCTTAATCTATAACTTCCATAGTCAGACTCAATTCCAGTAGCACATTTTGACATCTGGTAAAAGTACTTGTTTGTTGAAGACTCGAAGATTGTGAACTTCTTTCAAAAAAGGTTTGCAACTATATTGGCAGATTCTTAACTCTTTCCTACATACAGACATTTTCTGATACCTCGGAAGCAATCAACTTTTGAAAATATTGAGGCAAAAGGAGAAATAGCTAATAATGAGCCATTTCTTTTTTTGCCACAATGTTTTCAGATTTATTCAGTAGTTCTTCCATATTTAGAGATTTCCCATATTTTTGCCATCATTATTTTCAGTCTTCTGCTGCTGATTAGCTATTTGAGGGAAAGGAATACTTGTCTTCATGAAATTAATCACACAATCATGCAAGTATGAAGATTGACAACATTTAATGGGACTTGTCCAGTATTTTTCCCCCAATAAACTAATATTAAAAACGATTTTTCTTGTATCATTTTCAATAGTGCATGTTTTTGTGCAAATGACATAAATGATAACCCTTATCCTGATACAGACTACTTCTGAATGCATTGTGAGAATTGCTTATAATAAGAAATTTTCAATGAAAACATATTTTTCAAAATATTAAATGTTTTTTCTTTAGATGTTGACTGAAAATATCATATTGATTAACCCTTTCCCTCATATAAACGCTTTTTGATGCCTGCAGCAGACGGCTTTTTGAAAACATAGTGACAAAAGAAAAAATTGCACGTTTTTTGGCACAATGTTTTCCACTTTTTGTCATAGGTTATCCATTCAATTATGGAGATTTTCTATGTTTTGACAAAATACGTTCAAAGTCGTCTGCTGCAGATTTGTCGTATGAGGGAAAGGGTTAAGTGGTTAACATGACCTGTATGAGTTATTAACTTGTTCTATCATACAACAAATCTGCAATGGAGAACTTGGAAAACATCTAAACAAAAATATAAAAAATTGAAGAATTTCTTACAAAAGATTTCAAAATATTGTGGATAAAGGAGAAATTGCTCACAATGTTTTCTCGAGTTGTATGCTGTGGATGTGTCAAATTGTGTCCGTATATTGGAAAGGGTTTACAGTATAAATTTGAATCAACTGATTTTAAAACATTTGTCATGATTACCATTGCTTGGGATTTCCAATTGTAAGTTTCATTGAATAGACGATTCTGTTTTATGGGCTGACTTTATACATACCACTCTGATCACATTCCTTTTTTTGTGCTCTGATAAATCTCTATGGAATATGCTTATTTGTTTCAAGTGTATATTTTTACAGTATATGCCAACAATCCCCACAATAACACTGCATTTCAGAGTGGGCTGATCAGGATTTTTCCTGTATATATTTGAAATTAAGTTGTTCAAGCATACTAGACAAAAGAAAAACGTTTAAGTTGCTTCATGTTGACCCAGCATTGTATTTTAACCCTTTCTCACATTCAATAAAACTACAGTAGACACTTTTAAACATGTTGGCAAATTATGGAAACTCTAAAAATGAAAGTTTAATCATTGAATTGAGTTTTAAACATTGTTACAAAAGGAGAAATTGCGCATTATGAACAATTTCTCAATTTGCCACAATGGTTTCAAATATTGTCTTCTGAACATGCATCAAAATGCATTTGAGAAAGGATTAAATTATTCACTGAAAATATCACTATGTGCCTTTTACTTGAGATATCTTACACCATTTACCTGACACAGCTGATTGTTGATGCCTCTGCTACAGATAACCTTTCAGAGAAATCATTGTGGGTAAAGGAGAAGTTGATTGAAACAGAATCTCTTCTTTACCTTAAATGTTTTGTACTCTTTGTCAAACTTCTATTTCAAATATTCCAAATTTTAACATACATTTCCTCAAAGTAGATGACTTTGTAGAATATCATACGAGGTAAACAATATTCACCTGTAAAGGCATCATCGTCTTTATAAGGGAAAGGTTAAACCTGTAGAGATGTTTCATATTATCCAGTACACAAAAGATGATTCAGAAAGAACTCGTTACCTGATGAGCTGTTCTTAGACTTATTCAAAAATGAAGAAATCATCTTCGTCAAACTGTGGACAAATAAAAGTTTGCTCTTTATGAAGTAATAACTGTTGTGAGAAACTGAATGATTCCTTTTCCCACAATGTGTTTAAAGTTATTTAGCTAGCAGAAGTTTTAAAGTTGTCGGTATCAGTGAATGTTTTTCTCTTTGTTCAATCATGTTAATATGTTTTGGTAAAATAATTTTTTGTGCTGTTGAAAATTATGAAATGAGAGTAAATCATGTGTTGGTAAAGTCAAATTTAAGTAATTATCACAGAGCTCTAGATAAGTGTTCTAAATTCCTTATTTGACCCTCTAACCCTATGTTGCGGGTACTCTAAAGAATCCTGTAAATGTGACGATTCTTTTGAGTACCCACATCATAGGGTTTGGTTGGATTATATATAAGAGAGATATTGTAGGGAAAAGAGCTGAATACTTCTATTTATCTGGACCTTTGTAAATGTCATATACCTGCATTGATGATAGTGTCATTTTGGTGCGGATTTTCCTGATATTTTTATGCCTCTTGCCTTGGCAGGGTGGCACTCAGGGATCACTTCTCCGACGTCTGTCTGTCCGTCACACTATCACTATCACTAACTGAAATATTGGTAGGCGAGGCATATGTTCCTTTAAACATTCTTGTATATTACATCATGTGGACACTTTGTTAATCAGTTGTACTTCTATCATTACTACTACTTCTGCCAGTAGTATGTTTATTCCTTAATCTTTGTTAATTTCATTTCCTTTACAATTGCTTTGTTCATCATAACACAGTGCAATTCATAAGATAAAATAATCACCATGGAGGATCTTATTTTGTTCTTTGTTATTTATTATCAGATGATTAGTTCAGATTAGCCGAAAGCTCGAGGGATATATTGCGATCATTCTGTTTGTTGTTTTGAGCAATTTGAACCAACTTCACAGAAATAAGGTCTCGCAATGTTGAGGGGGACAATGGTTACCCAATCACGTTGGTTTCTGCTCAATAATAGGGGTTTCATAGGATGATTCGAGTTTTTGAGCATGCATTTGATTCATATTGCCTTGCGGGTCACTGTGTTGAAGGTCAAATCCGTTTTCTCTCAAGAACCCTTTTCCCAGTCTTAAAACAGCACATGCTGGTTGAGCTTTGTGTTGTTAATGAACCCAATTGTTACTGGGGTCAAAGGTAAGGTCAAGATAATGGTCAGTAAAGGTTACATCTGGTTCTGCTCAAAATATGAAGAACACTTTTGACCAGGAGTCCTCAAACTTAACAGGATGACTGGACTCTTTGAATTGTTTTAGCTCCACTGCCTGAAAGTCAGTTGAGCTTATGTCTTTGTGATATGTCTGTGTGTGTGTGTCAATGTTTTGCTTCAAACGACTTCTCCTCTGTGAATGTAACTGCTTGGTAAATTGACATAAAACTTCATAGGTAGCATCCTCTCTTAAATTCCTTTAAATATTTCGATCTATGTAGAATTCCATGTCAACCGAAACATTTTTTCCCCCTCTCTAATCAGTTGGCCGATTATCAAATGATGTTGTAGAAATGTACCTTTGGGAGCCCTCTTATCACATACTTTCAAGCCATGTTGATTGGTTAAAAAACTTGTGTCTCCAGGTGGCTGGGCTATTTCGCCCCATATGGCTAGTGATTTAATTGTTGACTAATGCAGTGGGGCAAGACTGGGCCTCTTGTTTAGGGTTATAGGGACTCGAAAATTACCATTTCGGTTATTGGGGTCAAAAGTCGAGGTCAACATAATTATATACAAATGTGAATTCTATTTCTGCACAATATCTCGAGAACATTGATGTCAAGGTAACAAGGACTGAATGTCAAATTGGTTTCATCTAACTTCACAAGATGATTAAATTCGTTTTTGTGTCCGACATAAGACTCACTTATGTTGAATGAGTCCCTCTGTACAACCTGTCAATACAACATTGATTGGTTGAAATAAATGTTCGCCAGGCGGCATTAGAAAATATGTTGAAAAGCCATACTTATTTGTCTAAAAGTGCTTGTCTGATTTCAAGACGCTATGTCTCTGAAACATTGTTTGACTTTTTAGGCACTTTTTAGGCTATTTAGCCCAAGTTCTCCGGTAAGGTGAAGGATAGGATACAAGCCTGTTTTAGTTTATCGATAAAAGCATCCCAATCTTGGAGCAGGAGGTTCCTGGTTGAACTCGAACGGTAACCATACATTTTCTAGATTCCAGTAAACTGAAAGTCTGATTCGTAGGTAAACTTAATAAGCATAAGACGGTAACCTAATCTCAATAAAATCAGACAAAAATATTTCGTTGTGTGATATTATACGACTTTGCTCATGCAGTGAAATTTAGATCTGGCTTGAATGAGACCTGAATGTAATGACATAATTGGCCAAAGGGAGATAATCTATAATCTGATTACTGCCTCGCATTAATTCTGTATATGTATAATCTCCCTTCTACTATAAAAAGAAACAAGTAGCACGCAAGCCCACATTCCTCATTTAACCTCAAAGAAAAGACTTGAAACATGGTAGATTCCAAAAAGTTTTAACAACAAGTTCTTATGTATTTATGGCAGTTAACAATAATATTAGATCACGAAGGTTCATGTTGAACTTTGTCTTTACTGTTCGCGTTCGTTGATTGCCGGTATAATTAATTAATGTTTATAAAAGTCGTGTATATCAGGATATGGGTTAAACAATGGCGTCTTATGTTTATTTCCCTCAGTATTCTGGGTATCACAACGCCTACCGCAAATCGAAGGGGATACGTTTATGAGTCCAGATATACAAAGAAGGGAAACATGAAAAACAAAACCAGCTCGTAAACGTGCCTTTGTTTGCTCATATTTAACAAATAGTACTTAATAGCGTTGTTGAACTCGGTGGTGTTGTGGCAGGGCTCGGATTCGATCCCGGCCGGGTCATACCAAATACTTTCAAATTGCAGTAACTGTAGCCCTTAATTGCGCTCAGAGTTGTGGTGTTAGCATTATGACTGACTGGTGTCAGGATAAATGAATGAACCTGCTAACAAAAAGAGAATAGACATACACGTATGTGACAACCTTAAGATGATATTACACTGTTTCCCTGCTGCGATGCTCAGTGGCTTTAGGCCTTCTAAAAACTGTAGCAACATCACATTGCACCAGCCGTTTTGCCAACATTTGTGTCTTCACTCAGCCGATCCCTATGCTGATAGATTTTAGATTAACGTCGTTTTTCAGCTGTGTTTTAGTTAAAACACTGCTGTCAGTTTACCGAAGAATGTGTTTCCCAGATCTCGCACCGGTGTTCCACACAACAGTATTACCTCGCAACTGTTTCCTTTTGTTTACTCACATTGCTGCAAACGAATGACGCCAAGCACAATCACTTGTCCATCGTCGCGAAGAATGAATGTTTGAGTCGCTATTCGAACCCATGCCTCATTGGAGTAATATTTCTCGTTTCTTACGGCAGTTTTCGCAGCTCGATCTGATCCATACAGCATAGGATGACATTGAGGGAGACCGATTTCAGATTTCAGTTCAATTTATCATATTTGAAATTCTTTTATTGGTATTATAAGTTTGCTACATGGGTTTATAACAACTTGGAGAACAGATTACCTTTAAAGGAGCAGTAAGATAACTACTATACGCTGTAAGTTGATAAATAACATTTTCCTGAAATATTTTTATAAAACTGAAATGTTAAACATACTTATGTATTACGCTAAGTCAAATCAAAACATAACAAGAAGAATTTTGATGCAAAGCATCAAAGACGCCGCGCATGATTTTGAAGCATGACTTAAAGGAAGCAGATGCAGTTCAGTACATTTAAATAACCTGTGCAAACAGACAGGATGAACATATTTCGAACATGAAGGGCAATTGTCCCTTTATTTTAAACAAGAAGGCCAATATGTGCTTATATTGCTCACCTGGCTACCATAGCCTATATAAAAAGGTTACCAACAGCAGAAAGGGTAAATATTGAGGTAGGGATTAAACGTTTTATATGCTACGATATATGTGATATTCAGCATGTGAAGTTTAGTTGTGAAATGCTAAGTTAAGTCCTGAAACCATTTGGTTTACTGTTTGATTAACATTCACTGCAACTATAATATGTAATACAAGCTGAAGATTCTCAAGTTTGTTTTACCAATAAACTGTTTTAAATCCTCTAACTAGATCAATTAAAAAAACAAAACAAAACATAGGTGCTTAAATATTAACACATATTAAGGTTTATTGCCTCTAGTTGTAAGTTAAGTGTGACACAAGCTTTGGAAGGAGATGGGGAAGTCTATTCTTCTTACAGTTTAGCAGAAGTCAACATATAGCAATAATTAATAAGTCTGTTTTGTTTGTTTGTAATGTCAGTTTAATCGTTTTGAACATGCCAGAAGAAAACTGAAAAATAAACAAAAGAAAATGGTCAAATCAGTTCTCCAATATCAAGAGCGAAACCAGATGGCACGAATCGAACATGAAAACCCGAGTACGAATCCAATGAATTTTGGAAATCGGATGAAATCGTGAAAAAAAAGCAAAATGTTCATAACGGAAGGAAGCAGAGACAACTTAATTACTCTATGGGAACCGATGGCACCTTGTGGTCTATTAAATAAGAATAACCAAAATTGCCAAGCGATGACATGCTGCATTTACAAATAATAGAATGGGTCACGTTACGGCCCTGCCTATTGCATAGTTGGGTTAACGTTGTTTTTACAGTTTCTAGAATTATACTGTAATATGTAGTAATTAAAATGAATCATCATTGAATTTTTAAAGATTACCCATTTATTTAAAAATTTCAATATTGTAAATAGGCAAAAACATCGCCAGAAACTTTTTCTGGGCTTTGCTGAATTGGTAGAAGACATACGTATTTTGTGTCTTGCTGTTTCTTAAATCATTTTATACAATTTGTTTATTCACAAAGGTTGCTTTTTTCAAACATATAACAGTTTTTCTTAACAATAATAATGTTGGTTGCTCCCTTTTCGATTACGTCACCCCATGGTACGAAATTAAAACCTATCCCATACTGACGCGGCGTCAATAAAGGTTAGATCGTCGTAATCTGAATTATGTTATGCAAAATGTGCACGGGATAAAGTGAACATACATGCTATGGCTGGTCTAAGGGAGACAATCTATGATCGCTTAATTACTTTGCATGAATTATATGGTATATATGTATAGCCTCTCTGGCTCCCTAGTGACACGACGCATGTAAAATGGCTAATAAACCTATTCCCATAACTTCACACATACGACATTTGACACCTGCCATTGAACATTACTTTTGAAAACATTGCAACAAAAGGTGAAATTGCTCAAAACGAGCAATTTAACCTTTAATCGCAATCTTTTCAACTCTTGAACAATATAAATCTTTCGGTTTTCTAGATTGTTAAAATTGTTCGTTTGGTTATTGTAAAGCAGACGGCATTTGCAAAGTCATGTGAAGTAATGGGTAGAAATGGCACGGTGACCACGCAAACGGAGCACGTACATGTCAACATTTTACAAGCTTCGCTCATCGAACGGTAAACTAATCAAATCAATGACCAGTTTATGGTCGTCCAGGTTAGACGGAATCGGTTTTTAGAACGCTACCAATTTACGAAACGACTCCAAGATCGGACATCGCTCCTCTTCTTGGACGAGACGATATTCTGTGTTGATTTCACAGATAGGCGAGCGATAGTGTAGAGAAGAGAGCGGCAATGTTTGCTTTGTCTGTATAGCTGAACATGATCGTTACGGCTCGGCTAAGACTTAAAGTAATGGTGTGGGAGGGGATCAGCGTCCATGGAAAGATGGAACTGCATATATCATGATGTTAAAGTTCGTCCATACGCCCATACGCACTTGCTTCTGGCCCTAGTTTCATTTGCATGAACACCTATGTCCGTGTGTACAATTATAAGCAACGGGTAAACAGAGCACGTGAGGGGTAGACATATCAGCCAGACCAGATCGGTCAACAACGACCAGGCAACTCACACAAGCACTATAGGAGTTATTGACTTGCGTTTCATAACAGAGTATCGAAGGGCTTATTTGCAGCAAGAAGACAGAATGACAAAGTGGTCATCAATGCACGTGGTCATTATACACGTTATTAAACCTTACCGTAGTTTACATTCTGCACTTGTGCACTGTTTAATTTTGAACCTAGTGCCATTCGTGCACTCGATACGCTTATATCAGTATGGTTCGTTTTCGACCATCTTTTTTTGCTGGTCATAAGAAAACATTGACATTTAATAATAATTAATTAATTGCAATTTCCGACAAGTAGCGAGTACAGAATACATATTGATCTTTATAAAATGTTGATGATTAATTATAGTAGTTTCCAGAGTAGCATTCTTATAATATGATAAAGATGCCTTTTCACTCTCGCATGGTACTCCAACGATGTTTGCTGGTGAGATATTAAATGAGAAATATCCGCCGAAGAGAAACTGCTAAATTGTGTTATGACATATATATCGTTTTCAATCCCTCAAGCGAAAGGATTCTCTTGTTGCATCTGCGAATCATTCGAGCCATTCAAACATATTATCAATCAAAGTCCTCACAGTCTACCCACGGCGGGGAGCCGTAAATAACATTGGATCTATAAATGATTGTTATCCCAGTTGTTTCACCTTCATATCCGTTTAATACTGCCGCGCGGGCTTACCCGGATAGACACTTTTCGCCTCCTGTGGATTTTCTGTTTCAGGAATCGTTAGTCTATACCTCTTTTCCCCCTGAGACGGAATGTGTCGGCCCGGATCAGTCTGCGCGGACTGCGCATTCTGATCTGGATCGATACATTACGCAGAGGCCATAATGTTGGTTTTCTCGCGGGACGCCTCATATCACTCCGATCATTCCACCTAACCATGAGTTAACTAGATTTCCCGGACAAATACTCCACACAGCTTCCCCAATGGTGTAAGTGTAGCCCCCATCTGCACCATCTCTATGTATCATTAAGAGACAAGGTATTAGCATGGATAATTACATGCTGAAGGTGCTGAACTCAAGATTATAAATAGTTGACTGTTTTTCAAACAATTTGCCGAAATGGTTTTGAACTATCTATTTCTTACTTTGTTGTCTTTATTAGCAATATTTGCAGAAGATGCAACATTTCAAAATTATGTTTAAGTAAAGTATTTAGCTAATACAAATTGCAAGCAATATGATAATTGAGAAAACCAACATTACTACCTCTGCGTAATATATCGATCCAGATCAGTCTGCGCAGTCCGCGCAGACTGATCCGGGCCGACACATTCCCTCTCAGGAGTATAGAGGTATAGACTTATGATTCCTGAAACAGAAAATCCACAAGAGGCGAAAAGTGTCTGTCCGGGTAAGCCTGTGCGGCATGGCATGCCTAGGATGATCCGGGTCCATACTTTACGCAGAGTCCAAAATGTTGGTTTTCTCGAGGGACGGCTCAATTGTGTATATACGTCGAGTCAAAATTGGCGCACAAAACCGTCACACGACTTATCGCTAAAATACGTACACGCAATTTATTAACGTCGTTTACTAGTTCCGGTGCATTTCCCTCTCATGGAGAGAAGCTATCGGTTTGTTAGATCGTATGAAAGGAGTAAATTTGTCGAACTAATAATTAATTGTTACGAATCTATATTACTCCGCTATTATAGCAGTCTTCAAGACTGTCTTGTCACATCCAAAGTTCTACACATGGGGCGTATTTAACTTCTCTAACGTCCGTCCGTCCGTCCGTCTATCCGTCTATCCGTCATCCTTTCACTAACTGACATATTGGTAAGCAACCTATGTTTTCGTTCGATGATTTGTTATTATTCCATAACTGCGTAAAACATTAAAATATTTCCTCAACTGAAATAAAGAAAATATTGAAGCCTTGACAGAGACAGCACATTAAGCGCAACAGTACTGAGTAATTTACAAGATAACCCGCGTGCATTAATCACGTGATATGTAAACACTCGTATTTCCCCTATCTGCATTCTCATAGTGGTGGTATTTTCCTCCTCTCTATCAGCAGTTCGCAGATATTTCTTAACTGATAAGCCATCGGCTTGTTAGTGTATTTTTTTCGGATACTTGGAAGGATAAGATAAATACATGAACGGTGGTTGTTTCTAGTGGTGAGTGTCATTTTATTTAATTCGTTTATACCAGCCATTATCCTGTTGAATTACTGTAACCGGTATCATCATACTTTATTCAATTCATTTAGTTGCAATGTCTGGACTCCGGCCCATTCTATACAAACGTATAATGATTTGCAAAGAGCCGGACAGAATATTTACATAATCGATATTTTGTCAGTTCTTCATTTTTACACTGTAATCTTATTCCATCGTAATTCAAGTTAAATCTTAACTTGCTATCGACAGCCAGCATATGACTATGAATCATATACAATTTAACATATAAAGAACTTGAATACTAACTTTCACAAGTTTTAAAAATTGTTTTAAAGGTGCAGAACTCCAGATCATAGGAAAGTCAAAGTTTTAAAACTATTCAAAGGTTGTCTTGAAATATTAGAATCATAATTCTGGGATCAAGTAAGAGCAATAATTTCACTTTCAAGTACAATACACATCTAAATATTGATCGTTTATACTTTATTTTTACTAGGAAGACATACGCAGTAAGCCACATTTTTGTACATTTTCATGACTTTTCAACATTTACTGCCAAAATAGTTCTGAACTATATGTTACTTAGTTTGTTGCACTACGAAAACTTGTATTAGCAATGATTTGCTGAAGTTTCAACATTTCAAAAGTTTGATCTCCATCTGGATGTCAGCTCCGTATGATGATATTTGACGGAGTACTAGATTTGTTAATAACTTACACACGCGTATCTATCGATGTAGATCAACATTTGCCTGCTTGAATGTAGAGACTGATCTTGGTCTATCTTGTCTTCACCTGTTATATGCAGTAGCATAAATAAATATGTTGCTTAAAGTCGCAAATAGCAAGGTTAAAACGGACAATGTAGATCAAATGACTAGGCTGCAAAACTATAACAGTTTAATCCGTGCCTTATTTAGGAGCATGGAGTTCATATCTGAGCACTGAGAACGTGTTCAGGATGGTATTGTTTCGGACCCAGGTTTCAATCCCCGGACTTTAAAAATGGTGGATATGGCATGAAGATAACGGCATGAGTTAAACAGGATATACGTTGTATGTTTTTTTCTCTCTATGCTTCTCTATGCAAACAACAGGAACAGACAGGCAAGACAGGTATTGTTCGAGGTCACCAGAGATAGATTATTCTTTATTTGAGCCGTCCCGCGAGAAAACCAACATTATAGCATCTGCGTAATGTATCGACCAGATCAGCCTGCGCTGTCCGCGCAGACTGATCCGGACCGACACATTCCGTCTCCGAGGGATAGAGATGTAGAGAAATTATTCCTGAAACAGAAAATCCACAAGAGGCGAAAAGTGTCTGTCCGGGTTAGCCTGCACGGCATGTTTAGACTGATCCGGGTCGATACTTTACGCAGAGACCACATTGTTGGTTGGTTTTCTCGCAAGACGGCTCAATTTTTAAAGTTTGAACCGCGACAAGCGAAATGGCGCTATCTTGTATCCCTCTGTTGACAGCATATTAATCCTTTTTCACATACACTACAAGAGCCGAATTACAAGAAAACAAACATTGTTGACTCTGCGTAAAGTATCTACCCGGATCAGCTTAAGCATGCCGGACAGGCTTATCCGGACAGACACTTTTCGCCTCTTGTGGATTTTCTGTTTCAGGAATCATTACTCTATACCTTTATCCCCCTGAGACGGGAAGTGTCGGCCCATACTAGCCTGCGCGGACTGCATAGGCTGACCCGGGTCGATACATTACGCAGAGTCCATACTGTTGGGTTTCTCGTGGAACAGCTCAAATATGATATGCACAAGACGACTTTGAAGACATCTTGGCAAAACTATCGAAAACATCTTTAAATAAAAAATTATAATTGGAGAGATTTGAAAACATCAAAGTGTAGCAAAAGGAGAAATTGCTCATTGTGAGTAATTTCTTCTTTTGCCACTATGTTTTCAAAAGTCGTCTACTATATTTTATTTTACTTGCAACATATGCCATGATAAATCCCTTTTCCCCTCAACGCGTGTCTTACATAAATCCTGCTTAGGTATATACACATTAACCCTTTCCCTCATACGACAAGTCTGCAGCAGACGACTTTGAACATACTTTGTCAAAAAATAGAAAATCTCTATAATTGAATGGATATCCTATGACATAAAATGGAAAACATTGTGGCAAAAGGAGAAATTGCTCGTTTTGAGCAATTTCTTCTTTTGTCACTATGTTTTCAAAAAACCGTCTGCTGCAGAGGCGTCAGAAAGCGTCTATATGAGGGAAAGGGTTAACATGTTTTGGCTTTTGAATTAGGTGGATAAATAAGAATGCATGGCACAGACAGATTGTTTACACATTTATTGTTTCCATTATCTCAAGTATGTTTTGCTGATAACTGCTGGTAATGGTTTAGAGAAAATCCCGCCCAGCTTGTTAAAGCAAGTCATATGAATTGATTTCCCGCCAAGCTTTCAAATTCCCGAACATTACAACTTAGTGACTGAAATGATCATAAACTATTTACCTAAAAACGAAGTTCATTTTGTAAACAAGTAGTTAATCATCTTTTTATTATAATGTATGAACGATATGTTATTGAAAACAAATGTTTTATATCTCCTTAGTCAATCCAATCGGTTACTTTCATTACTTATGTTTTGATTTAGATCAATTTACCTACTACACTATCTATGGTAAATAAAAAGAATGTTTTTCACCAGGACAAGATGCAATTTGTCTCCAAAATCTATCGGGAAAAAATCAGTCAAATCCTTTGAATGAATGAATGCTGTGTTTAGTCGGGCAAGTGTCGTGAACTGTGCAACCGCGCTCTCTGGTCCGTATGCAATTTGTTTGTCAGGCTTATCTTGAAACATTTTATGACTAATCAATAAACAGGGCAACCAGTGTGGATGTACATGTTAATCTGAATCTATATTGATCACAATTATCTACGTTTGCTAGACATCGTACCATTCTTTGAGATAACATTCCTTCTAGTATTGTATAAAACCTGTTCGCAACCATTAGTACAAAAACCTCTCTGCGAATTACAGAGTTCCGTCCCTTTGGTCTGGCAGAGTTAAGTCGTTAGGTGATTCAAAACTGACGTACCTTTGTGTTATGCCAAATTGTGATTAAACCTGTTTCAAATTAAACTATTTGAAATCGATCTCTTATAACTTACACCTCTCGCAGTCAAATATAGACACGACTCAGTCCCTAGCGTTACACTATTTTATCCTACACTCTCTCTAGAGCCCATCCATTGACTTTCCATCTGGCTGTTTCTAACTGTCAGTATCCATTTCTTGTTGATCTAATTTTAACCAAGAATACACATCAAGAAAAACAATCATTGACTTTGTATACCCGGCGTAAACGGAACATGTCAGTGTCAAATATGATGAACTTTCTTACTGATATTGGTTGATTTTACTTAAAAGTTGTTTACTAAAATTGGATCACTTAACCTGCCATTTATACAGCTTATGAAATATGGACGCTGGACGACGCCCATACTCTTTAACATTAGTTTGAACTTATGTATTTCACATTGTGCCTCAAAGTCTTACCACTTATTATAACCACTTTCGAGTTTTGAATACTGGATATCGGTATTCGCGTATGTATGGTGGTCACAAGGGAATCGAACCCGAGACCTCTGTATCACTCGGCCGACGCTCATCCTTTGTGGCATTGTTTCCAATAAGACCCTATAATTATTATGTGTAGCGTCTTGCGGTCTGCGTCTGTATCTGTGTCCAGTGACCCACACAGTCACTCCAGCGCATCCACTGTCCGTATACATATAATTTTGTCCAATATGAGCAGTCCCGCGAGAAAACCAACATTGTGGACTCTGCGTAAAGTATCGTCCCGGATCAGCTTAAGCATGCGGCGGAGGAAAATCCGGATAGACACTTTTCGCCTTCAGGGGATTTTCTGTTTCAGGCATCATTACTCTATACCTATATCCCGCTGAAACGGAATGTGTCGGCCCGGATGAATCTGCGCGGACTGCGCAGGCTGATCTGGGTAGATACATTACGCAGAGGCCATAATGTTGGTTTTCTCGCGGGACTGCTCAATTTTGAAATGAAAAAGAATATAAAATAAAAGAAAACAACTAGAAGTGTAGCTCCATTAGATTTACGCCTACGATCTATTTACGAAGAGTCAACAAGACCTCAGATCGCCAGACGCGGCTCGTATTGTATAGAATGTTTCCAGTCTAAATCAAAGCGCCAATGGCACTGTAGTGGCGATCGTATGGAAAATCCTGCAAAGTAACAAGCAGTATATCGGTGTAGGGCTTGCGATGACTCTGGTGCGGGTATATTTGAGAATGTATCAACCCTGCATCTTTTGACAGTAGAATAATGTTAGTTTGCCAGAATGTTGTCTTGGTGATTATTTAGTTACGTTCTGAAATTGGTCATGATGTGTTCAAAATTAGGCCATTCCAAAGTTATGAAAAATCTAGTTGGTATTCGATAGACTACCGTTTTAGCTCATTAGAATGACTATTTGTAATCTAAATTGTTTGGGTAATCACATGTTTATCACCAGGTCGTTAGGCCATATTAAGATAAAATATATTTTACACTTTAGAAATGACTAAAGAAAGGAGAGAAAACAGTATCCATTAGTTTGGTGTTTGTTTCAATTATGTCCGATATTAAACAGGTCTGTTCAATTTAGTCCCTTCACATTGCATGATTGAGGGTTGTCACAGTGTATTTATATGTCTCTGAGGTTGTTAAACTGCTTCGAATAATGTGAGTGCAAAAACAAACACAAAACATGCTCCAAAAGCACAATTTCACTGTTTGCCAAACTGTTTAATTTATGAAAATATAGGCATATATTATAATGCTAGATCTTCAAACTCAATTAGGCTACACTGTCAGCATTGATTGCTAATTGACTCTAGAACGTGCAGACGTGTATACATAACGTGTGTACACACTGCCATCGTGTGTCCTTTAAACCTTTGTAAACCAGTCTTATTATCTAGACGCTTTCATATATTTAAACAAGTACAAAATAAAGCGTTTATAATATTGAGATTTACAAGCTTTTCTGGTTTTTGGTCTCGCGAGCTATTTATAGAACCTTTTGGAATTTCCAGATTTGAGTATCACCAGAGTTGTCGTTATTTGCAAGGCAGAACGCGCAATGATATTTATTATCTGCCAAATCATGACGAAGATAATCAGAGTACAACCAACTCCTGCCGAATCAGGTTAAAGGTCAAAAGGTTACGGTTGACTACAGTAAAAATAAAACGAGGCACAGGAGTATCATGATACTCTGCATAGCGTACCCAAGACGCCCGATGATATTTATTATCTGCCCAAACATGAAGAAAGATAATATGTAAATAGTTTAACTCTATTTAGATATTTTCTCGATAAATCTCAAATATTAGTACCAATCCGGTATCAAAGTAGCACTAACATTATCATTATTAATCGTGTGCCTGCATCACTGATGGAACTATATATATATATGGGGTTTAACGGAAGTGAGTAAATTGCCTTTGCAGAAATATCCAACCGATTGTTCAAATACGACTATATAATTTTTTTTTCGTTGTTGTTGTTTTGGTAGCACTGTGGCGATTGTCAACCAATCGCCACAAAAACGAAGTCGGTATAAAATACCTTGTGAGATAAACCTTATCAATCAGCGCTATAAACCTTTTTTCCCCTGTGATAAGGAGGGTGTTTATGATAATCTCGGTTGGTAGTAAACACTAATTGTCAATCCAGCGGTTTGAAGTATGAATTCTTACATTAGCACACATTCCTGTCGGAGTATGTTGTTGTCTATATTCCTTCCAGATGAGCAAAGTCACCCGAAAACTGGCTTTCATAATTTATGAAATATAACAATAAACTAAAACGATACACAGTTTTAATTCATTTGGTGAGTGGGCTAAAGCGCCGCTTTCACTATTTGTTTAGTCATGTCACGGCGGCCAGTTATCTACCTCTATGTTTCACGTCTTTCTCACTTCAGTATTCAACACAACATTTTTGTCTTAGCAACTGGCTGCTTTGCTATATAGCTTGTCATCCCATTTATGGGCAGTTGCCGCTTGTCGACAATGTAAAACGTCGGAAAAAAGTGTTGGCCGAGCTGGGGTTTGAACCCACAACCCATGGATTGGTAGCCGTCGTCGCTTCCGACTGAGCTACCAGAGCTCGGCTTGGTGAAAATACATGCACGTGAAATTGGTATATCTACTATGGTACAAAGGTTGATTTGGATAATTTCTATTGAGAATAGTTGAAAACAAAGTTTTAGATTTTGTATCTGTTTTATGTTCGCTAAGTCTGAGTTCTGAGTAATTTCAATAAGTGAACATTTGAGCAGTCTGTGATCCATTACCAATAAGCCATATGCCCGGAATAAAACTCATTTCTAAGACGGACCCGCGTCAGACAAAATATGGGTACTCTGACGTCTCCGTCTCGATATAGCTCTGCCCTTTTGCATATATAATACATTTGCAGTAGATGGCACTGAAAACAGCTAAGTAAATTTATTAAATATAGTTGTAATTATTGTGACAAAAGGAGAAATCGGAGGATCTGGTGTATGCTCACCCGATTATTCACCCGATTATTCACTGAACGTAAATATAATATGAGCCCTAATAACGTGACATGGTTCATTTTAGAGTTTGTTTATGAATGTTATTCTCAGGAATAACCATCTGACTCCTGACACAAACACTTCATTATTTTACTTAGAAATTGGGTTTTGTAAATCCACAGAATGTAGAGAATTTAAGAGTCTAATAAATGAACTATCGAAAAGCACTCTCCCACAAATCAAACTTCCTTTGATAATTACGTCAACAGGACTGAGGACAACGCTTTCTGATATACAGGGCACGTCAACGTTACATAGCAAGGACACTATAGTTGTGTTCTCTTTCCTTTTTGCGAAGCTTGTTCGAGGGATTGATTTCTATGGCTGAGACGCATGTTTGTCCCAAATTTTAAAAATGCTAGTTACCCTTGATGCGGAGTTTTGAAGAGGGGTAAGGGAAAGGTGGGAATACAGTCCGGTTATTTTGTCTATTTCAAGTTAACATTATTTACCTATTCCGCTCTCCACTCCTTGTTCAATTACATTGCTCATGGATTTCTTACTGTTTGCACAAACATTCAATTTAATTATTTCTCCATTCATTTACTTTCCTAAACATACTAGACATACAAATATATTTGTTCTATGATTTTCCGACAAAAAATAAATGTTTTTATTTTACAAAAAGAAATGACTTAACTGTTAGCGCATTAATTCAATTGAAACGTTTAGGAACAGTTATCATGTATTGTTTATATATATTTAGAAATCCGCTGTGATCGAGTGGTTAGCGTCGGGGATTTCGATCCCTAGTCGCGGCACTACGGTTATGGTGGAGTGCCCTTGGGCAAGGCACATTTTCTAGCCTAGTACTGGTTTGTTTACCCAGGGATCATGAATAAGTGAACAGTCGCCGTGATATAGCTGAAATATTGTTGAAAGCGGCGGAAAACCCCAATAAATAAATAAATAAGTTTATATATATCATACTGGGAACATGGACAATGCTCAAGGATCTAGATTGTGTGAACAACAAGCGCGGCGGAATGATTTGTGTATGCCTTTCCGACAAAATAAACCTCTAATGAATAAATGCTTTTAAGTCTAAACATTAAAGGAACAGACTGTTAGCGCATTTATTGAATTGAAACATTAAGGAAAATGTATCATGTATAGATTATGTTTCATACTGGAAACATGGCTGTTCCTCTAGTATATCTCGATTTTGTGAAGAACAAGCGGCGTAATGAGTCTGCTTCTTGATGACTTCACACTTGTAGCAATACATCATGGATCTGGAGGAAGGCAGGGGCGTAGCTCCCTTTAGGCACTGTAGGCACGTACCTACACATTTTTTCTAAAAATGCCCCAAAATGCAGCTGCGGCGATCCACATCTGCGTAATGTATCGACCAGATCCGCGCAGACTGATCCGGCCGACACATAAGGGGGGATAGATAGAGTAGTGATTCCTGAAACAGAAAATCCACCGAAGGCGAAAAGTGTATATCCGGGTACGCCTGTGTGGCATGCTTAAGCTGATCCGGTCGATACTTTACGCAGAGTCCACAATGTTGATGTTCTCACGAGACGGCCTACACATTGATTATTGCCAAGCTACGCCCCTGGAAGGTACACTGGACTGGTTTGACACACGCTTACATAAATAACGACGACATTCACCGCCTAGTCAGAGAAGCAGCAATTTTACTACTTGTCCCAATCAACACAGTTGAAGATGTGTGGCTCGCAGCTCTCAACGACATTGCTACCCTAGTCCTTACAGCAGCCACTGAAACTTTCACAGACTATGTAACCGAGTACTGGTTTGAAGGTGACACACATATATGGAACCACTTCAACACTAAAGGTTCAAGGACGACGAACAATCTAGAAGGCTGCCATTGTATT
Source organism: Serripes groenlandicus (assembly GCA_031761405.1). NCBI lineage: Eukaryota > Metazoa > Mollusca > Bivalvia > Cardiida > Cardiidae > Serripes > Serripes groenlandicus. The sequence goes on along the minus strand of JASEVX010000003.1, from coordinate 128,684,847 downwards.
TTAAAAAAAGCTTTTCAGCATTCTCATTCGAACATCATTTCCATCCAAAGAACCATCTTGGAAGTTGAAGCCCTCTCATGCATCAATGTAGTTCAGTATGCCACCGGGTGAACAAGACGGACGAAGGGAAGAAATACAGGAACATCGACTAGCATCCCTGGCGGAACGCCTGTATGAAGGGTCCATAAGTGTAGTTGAGTATGTGGTTGATTGATTGATTGATTGGGGTTTAACGCCGTTTTTAACAATTTCTCAGTCATACCACGGCGGCCAGTTCATCTACTCATATGTTTCCTGGTTTTCGCACACCAGTACTCCACACAACAATCTTCCCAAGCAATTGAGTATGTGGAGAGAGTTTCATATGTTCTCCAAAGTGTTATAAACGGAGTCGCAAACAATGTAAACCATGTTAATTATGTGAGACTCCTAACCATGTGCTTAATCTTACTGTGCATTCTATATTTATAGACGACTTTTAATTACACCTTATACTTCTGTGCATAATATTAAATAACTTAGAAAACAGTGTAAACCAAGATCAGCTTGCCATCGCATCTTGGTCTTCATCGTGTGTTCAATTATCTTACGTACGCACCGAAAATAGTATAAAAATGGTTAATTCAAAAATGTATTTACATGTCCGAAAAACGTTCAACTGAATAGTTTTTTTCTTTGAATATAAACCATGTTTCATAAAGAAAACAAAATATACCTTGATAGTGGACTTTTAAATTAACTGAACTGTAGTGATATCTTCGCCCCGGGCTGGGATTAGCCTTACCTTACCTTATCTGTATTTTTTCCCGATTGTCCTACATCGATTTTTATCCCAAATTGAACATATCATTAGAACCGGTAACCTGTACTATATCGACATGATATACTAGACAGCTTCTTTTAAATTGTAATACAAACCGCAGAAACAAGCAAAGAATCGTTCATGCTTGCCGCGGCGGACATTTACAGAATTGTACAAACACCTGCATTCGTTAGATCATATTCTCCCATGTAAACCCCTTTTGTTATTCTGCCAACAAAGCAATTGATTAATTCTTTTCCTGTCATATGTGAAATTAAACAACGTTTGATAATCATGCTAAACCATCGTCTTTAGTTAAAACTGATTTAACCCTTTCCCTCATATAGACACTTTCTGACGCCTCTGTAGCAGATGGCATTTTGAAAACATAGTGACAAAAGAAGAAATTGCTCAAAACGAGCAATTTCTTCTTTTACCACAATGTTTTCCACTTGCCCGTATACATGTACTATAGTCCTATATGAGCCGTCCCGCGAGAAAACCAACATTGTAGACTCTGCGTAAAGTATCGACTTGGATCAGCCTTAGCATGTCGCACAGGCTAATCCGGACAGATACTTTTCACCTCCTGTGGATTAACTGTTTCAGGAATCACTACTCTATCTATCCCCCCTTAGACGGAATGTGTCGGCCGGATCAGTCTGCGCGGACAGTGCAGGCTGATCTGGTCGATACATTACGCAGATATATTGATATGAGCCGTCCCGCGAGAAAACCAACATTGTAGACTCTGCGTAAAGTATCGTCCCGGATCAGCTTAAGCATGCCGCGGAGGAAAATCCGGATAGACACTTTTCGCCTTCACTGGATTTTCTGTTTCAGGCATCATTACTCTATACCTCTATCCCCCTGAAACGGAATGTGTCGGCCAAACGCGGCTCGTATATTATAGAATGTTTCCAGTCTAAATAAACGAAAACGAAGTCGATATCAAATACCTTGTGAGATAACCTTATCAATCTGCACGTATTCGTGTAAACGCTATAAACCTATTTCCCCCTGTGATAAGGAGAGTGATAATCTCAGTTGGTAGTACACACTAATTGTCAATCCAGCGGTTTGAAGTATGAATTCTTACATTAGCACACATTCCTGTCGGAGTATATTCCTTCCAGATGAACAAAGTCACCCAAAAACTGGATTATATGAAATATAACAATAAACTAAAACGATATTTGTGCCGTCCCGCGAGAAAACCAACATTGTCGACTCTGCGTAAAGTATCGACCCGGATCAGCCTAAGCATGCCGTGCAGGCTTACCCGGATGGAAAATGTTCGCCTCCTGTGGATTTTCTGTTTCAGGAATCATTACTCTATACATCTATCCCCCTGAGACGGAATGTTTCGGTCCGGATCAGTCTGCGTGGGCTGCGCTGACTTATCTTGATCAATACATTACGCAGAGGCCATAATCTTGGTTTTCTCACGGGACGGTTCATTTAAAGTTGAACTTTACTGATTGATTAATTTGGGTTTAACACTTTTAGAGCATTTGTTCTGTCATATCATGGCGGCCAGTTACCTACCACTATGTTTCATGTCTTTCTCACTTTAGTACTCAAGACAACAGTATTTTCTAAGCAACTGGCTGCTTTTCCATAGAGATTGTCATCCCATTGGTGGGCAAATGCCGCTTGTAAAACGTCGGACAAAGTGTTGGCCGAGCTCTGGTTTAAACTCACAACCCTTTGATTGGCAGTCCTCGTCGCTAACGACTGACCTAACGGAGCTCGGCTTGGCCCGGTGAAAATACATGCACGTGAATTTGATATATCTATAACAAAGGTTAATTCGATTAATTGATAAATCATGATCATCTTATATCTATATGTTTTAATAATAAAAACGTTTTAATCCACACTATCAGCATACAGCAGATCGTGGCAACTTTAAAAACTTCTACAAAAACATACAAGACGAATTTTGATGCAGAGCATCAAAGGACGCCGCGCATGATTTTGAAGCATGACTTAAAGGAAGCAGATGTAGTTCAGTACATTTAAATAACGTGTGAAAACAGACAGGATGTAAATATTTCGAACAAGAAGGCCAAATGTCCCTTTATCATAACCAAAAAGGCCAAGATGTGCCTATATTGCTCACCTGGCTACCATAGCCTATAATAAAAGGTTACCATACAACATGAAGTTTCTTAATTTTTTACCAATACACGGTTTCAAATCTGCTCTAACTAGATCAATTAGATAAAAAAAAACATCACATAGGTGCTTAAATATTAACATGTAATGTCTCTAGTTATAAATTAAGTGTGACACAAGCTTTGGAAGGAGAGGGTGAAGTATATTCTCCTTCGTGTTTATCAGAAGTATGATAACAACAAGAGGCCCAAGAGGGCCAGTATCGCTCCACTGCCAATTAAATCTTCAAACAGCCCCGCGCCCTGGTTGCCATGTTTTTTACCAATCAACATGGCTTGAAGGAATCTGATAGAGGGTCATATATATATATATAAAAGATTTTTTAAGTTTTCACTATAACCATATTATAAGGCAAAAATAGCTCTGCCCTCTGGCGGCCATAGTTTTCGACCAATCAACTTGGCTCGAAAAAATCTGAAAGAAGGTCACCCAAGCAACATTTCTACACAATTATTTGAAAATCGGCCTGATACCTACGGAGGAGAAGAAGATTTTTTAAGTCTTCACTACTACACAATTATTTGAAAATCGGCCTGATACCTACGGAGGAGAAGAAGATTGTTTAAGTCTTCATTGTTTTTTCTTTCGGAAACCAGAATTTTGCATGGATCCCAAACAGTTTGAGGAACTAAGGAGAGATCATTGAGAGGATACTTCCTATGAAGTTTCATCCTAATTGGTCCAGTGGTTAGGTAGGAGAAACAGTTTGAAGCAAAACGTTTACGGACGGACGGACGCACGCATGCACGCACGTACGTCCAAAAGGCGTTTGTTGGGTGTTTTCCTTTGATGTTCTCTTGTTGGGTATACCCAACAAGCACATGGTTTATTCCGTAATTATCCCCCCTTTACGGAATAAATAGCAATAATATGTTAATTAGATACCCATAACACAATTGTATAAAAAAAAACACTTATCAAAGTGTCTTATAAGGGTGGTGGCTGGGGTTTACGAAAAAACACTATCCAACAAGATTACTCTCGTAAGTACGCACTCACGCACGGACGCACTCACGCACGCACGAACGCAGGACGGACGATTCCCCATGACATAAGCTCGACTGGCTTTCAGCCAGTGGAGTTAAAAACGGAAGTATATAAACAAAAAATACGATATCGCAAATTTCTGAGATAACGAGAAAAAAAAAAATATATTTTTCGATATCTCGAACTTTCCGATATCTCGAACTTTCCGATATATCTCGAACTTTCCGATATCTCGAACTTTTCGAAAAAGAAAATTATATTTTTTTTCGATATCTCGAACTTTCCGATATCTCGAACTTACCAAAAAAAAAAAAAAAAAAAAAAAAAAAAAAAAAAAAAATCATATTTTTTTCGATATCTCGAACTTTCCGATATCTCGAAATTTTCGGTATCTCGAACTTGTCGATATCTCGTACTTGTCGATATCTCGAACTTTCCGATAAAGTTCGAGATATCGAGATTTTTTTTTTTAAAGATATCGAAAAGTTATTGGAAAGTTCGAGATATCGAGAAGAAAAAAAAAAAAAAAAAAAAAAAACATATTTTTTCGAGATATCGGAAAGTTCGAGATATCGAAAGTTCGAGATATCGAAAGTTCGAGATATTGGAAAGTTCGAGATATCGAAAGTTTCGAGATATCGATATGTTCGATTTGTCAATAAATGTTCAAGTTAAAAACATTCGTTTTATCAATGTATTCGAGATATCGATGTGTTCGAGTCATCGGTATGTTCGATATATCGATATGTTCGAGTTATCAATATGTTCAAGTTATTTGACCAATAAGACATTCGTTTTTTGCGTGTACAATGACCTCAGACAAATTTCGTACCTAAACCTCTTAATTTGCGAATGTCTAATCGAATGTCTAATGTCTAACTGATCAATTAGACATTCGTTTTTTTAATGTACATTGATCTCTGATGAATTTGGTACATACATCTCTTAATTTGCGAATGTCTAATCGAATGTCTAATGTCTAATTGACAAATTAGACATTCGTTTTTTTAATGTACATTGATCTCTGATTAATTTGGTACCTAAATCTCTTAATTTGCGAATGTCTAATCGAATGTCTAATGTCTAACTGATCAATTAGACATTCGTTTTTTGCATGTATAATGACCTCCGACGAATTTGGTACCTAAATCCCTTAATTTGCGAATGTCTAATCGAATGTCTAATGTCTAACTGACCAATTAGCCATTCGTTTTTTTAATGTGCAATGACCTCCGACGAATTTGGGTTATAGATCTTGTAATTTGCGAATGTCTAATCGAATGTCTAATGTCTAACTGACCAATTAGACATTCGTTTTTTTAATGTACATTGATCTCTGACGAATTTGGTAACTAAATCTCTTAATTTGCGAATGTCTAATCGAATGTCTAATGTCTAACTGACCAATTAGACATTCGTTTTTTGCATGTATAATGACCTCCGACGAATTTGGTACCTAAATCCCTTACTTTGCGAATGTCTAATCGAATGTCTAATGTCTAACTGACCAATTAGACATTCGTTTTTTTAATGTGCAATGACCTCCGACGAATTTGGGTTATATATCTTGTAATTTGCGAATGTATAATCGAATGTCTAATGTCTAACTGACCAATTAGACATTCGTTTTTTTAATGTACATTGATCTCTGACGAATTTGGTACCTAAAACTCTTAATTTGCGAATGTCTAATCGAATGTCTAATGTCTAACTGACCAATTAGACATTCGTTTTTTGCATGTATAATGACCTCCGACGAATTTGGTACCTAAATCCCTTACTTTGCGAATGTCTAATCGAATGTCTTATGTCTAACTGACCAATTAGACATTCGTTTTTTTAATGTGCAATGACCTCCGACGAATTTGGGTTATATATCTTGTAATTTGCGAATGTCTAATCGAATGTCTAATGTCTAATTCACCAATTAGACATTCGTTTTTTTAATGTACATTGATCTCTGACGAATTTGGTACCTAAATCTCTTAATTTGCGAATGTCTAATCGAATGTCTAATGTCTAACTGACCAATTAGACATTCGTTTTTTGGATGTACAATGACCTCCGACGAATTTCGTACTTAAATCTCGTAATTTGCGAATGTCTAATGTCTAACTGACCAATTAGACATTCGTTTTTTTTAATGTACAATGACCTCCGACGAATTTGGGTTATAGATCTTGTAATTTGCGAATGTCTAATCGAATGTCTTATGTCTAACTGACCAATTAGACATTCGTTTTTTGAATGTACAATGATCTCTGACGAATTTGGAACCTAAGTATAGTAATTTGCGAATGTCTAATCGAATGTCTAATGTCTAACTGACCAATTAGATATTCGTTTTTTTAATGTGCAATGACCTCCGACGAATTTGGGTTATAGATCTTGTAATTTGCGAATGTCTAATCGAATGTCTAATGTCTAACTGACCAATTAGACATTCGTTTTTTGAATGTACAATGATCTCTGACGAATTTCGAACCTAAGTATAGTAATTTGCGAATGTCTAATCGAATGTCTAATGTCTAACTGACCAATTAGACATTCGTTTTTTGCACGTACAATGACCTCCGACAAATTTGGTACCTAAATCTCTTAATTTGCGAATGTCTAATCGAATGTCTAATGTCTAACTGACCAATTAGACATTCGTTTTTTGAATGTAGAATGACCTCCGAGGAATTTGGTACCTAAATCTCTTAATTTGCGAATGTCTAATCGAATGTCTAATGTCTAACTGACCAATTAGACATTCGTTTTTTGAATGTAGAATGACCTTCGAGGAATTTGGGTTATAGATCTTGTAATTTGCGAATGTCTTATCGAAGGTCTAATGTCTAACTGACCAATTAGACATTCGTTTTTTGAATGTACAATGATCTCTGACGAATTTGGAACCTAAGTATAGTAATTTGCGAATGTCTAATCGAATGTCTAATGTCTAACTGACCAATTAGACATTCGTTTGTTGCACGTACAATGACCTCTGACGAATTTGGTACCTAAATCTCTTAATTTGCGAATGTCTAAGCGAATGTCTAATGTCTAACTGACCAATTAGACATTCGTTTTTTGATTGTACGTTGACCTACGACGAATTTGGAACCTAAATATCGTAATTCGCGAATGTCTAATCGAATGTCTAATGTCTAACTGACCAATTAGACATTCGTTTTTTGCATGTACAATGACCTCCGACGAATTTGGTACCTAAATCCCTTAATTTGCGAATGTCTAATCGAATGTCTAATGTCTAACTGACCAATTAGACATTCGTTTTTTGAATGTACAATGACCTCCGACGAATTTGGGTTATAGATCTTGTAATTTGCGAATGTCTAATTGAATGTCTAATGTCGAATTAGACATTCGATATTTAACATTTGCGATTTTTCTGAATGTCTAATTGAATGTCTAATGTCTAATTAGACATTCGATAATCAAAATTAGCGAATGTCTAATCGAATGTCTAACGTCTAATTAGACATTCGAATATTTTTTTTGAATGTCTAATGTCTAACGTCTAATGCTCTGCCAACTTCACACACTTTTATAAATAGGCAAAAACATCCGGCGAATTTTGGGCCCGTAAACTAAACAATTAAAAACGCGTAGCCTAGAAAGTTTGGGAAAAGTGAACTTTTTCTCTGAGCTTTGATGAATTGGGTCAGGGCCGTAAACCAAACAATCAAAAACAGCGTAGCCTAGACAGTTGGGGAAAAGTTATTAAATACAAATTAAATGTGTATAAAGTTTTGTAATAACGGTAGAAGACAAACGTATTTTGTATCTTGTTGTTTCTTAAATCAGTTAATACAATTTATTGATTCATAAAGGTTGTTTTTTTCAATCAAACAACAGAGTTTTTTTTAACAATAATAACATTGGTTTCTCCCTTTTCGATTACGTCACCCCATGGTACAAAATTAAAACCTATCCCATACTGACGCCGCGCTCCCACGCGGCGTCAATGAAATAATTTCTATTGAGAAAAGTTGAAAACCAGGTTTTAGATGCGCAGATTCTGTATCCGTTTTACGTTCGTTAATGCTGCGTTCTGAGTTATTCCAATAAGTGAACATTTGAGCAGTCTAACCAATTAGTCTGTGATCCATTACCAATAAGCCATATGCCTCGAATAAAACATTTCTAAGATTGATCCGCGTCAGACAAACTAGGGGTACTCTGACGTCTCCGTCTGGATATAGCTCTGCCCTTTTGCATATATAACACAGTTGCAGTAGATGGCACTGAAAACATCTAAGTAAATATATTAAATAGAGTTGTAATTAGTGTGACAAAAGGAGAAATCGGAGGCTCTGCTCTATGCTCATCCGAGTAGTCACTGAACGTAAATCTAATATGAACCCTAATCACGTGACATTGTTCATTTCAGAGTTTGTTTATGAATGTTATTCTTAGGAATAACCGTCTGACTTCTGACACAAACAAATCATTATTTTATTTAGAAATTGGAGTTTTGTAAATCCACTGATTGTAGGGTATTTAAGAGTCTTATAAATGTATTAGAGAAAATAGCACACGCTCATAAATCGAGCGTCCTTTGGGTAATTACGTCAACAGGATTGCGGACAACGCTTTCTGATATACAGCGCACATCAACGTTACATAGCAAGGACACTATAGTTTGTTGCGAAGCTTGTTCGAGGGATTGATTTCTATGGTTGAGACGCATGTTTTTTGGGATAAACATATCGTTAGTACTGGTAACCTTTACGTATCAATATGATATACTAGACAGTTTCTTTTAAATTGGAATACAAACCACAGAAACAAGCAAAGAATTGTTCATGCTTGCCGCGGCGGACATTTACAGAAGTGTACAAACACCTGCATTCGTTAGATTCATTTCTTTTACATATTCTCCCATGTGAAAAACCCTTTTGTTATTCTGCCAAAAAAGCAGTTGATTAATTATTTTCATGTCATATGTGAAATTAAACAACGTTTGATAATCATGCTAAACACTCGTCTTTAGTTAAAACTGATTTAACCCTTTCCCTCATATAGACGCTTTCTGACGCCTCTACAGCAGACGGCTTTTTGAAAGTATAGTGACAAAAGAAGAAATTGCTCAAAACGAGCAATTTCTCCTTTTGCCACAATGTTTTCTCTTTTAGTCACAGGTTATCCGTTCAATTATAGAGATTTTCTATTTTTGACAAAATATGTTCAAAGTCGTCTGCTGCAGAATTGTTGTATGAGGGAAAGGGTTAAGACTATAGTGTAAGGTCAATCTGCTAACCCGTGCAGCCTAATCTTGGTTTACTATATGTGTTCGTCATTCATCAATACATTTTAACGAAAGAGCATTTAATTTTGATGCTTTACACGTGAATTTAAACACAATTGGTGAACAATGCTGACAGTATCAGCCTTCGCGTTCGTGAAGTTTAATCTTGGTCAAGTGTGTTCACTATTCAACTATAAAGTCCTATGAAAGAATATGCCTTCTATATGCACGAACTTAGCAAAAAAACAAGATAATACAAGCTGCCAAAACTGTTGATGTCACTAGAAAATCTGCATTGTGATTGTGAAAAGTTCTTATAAGCCTTCACATATATGATCTATAGTTTCGCGAAAGGAATGGAAACATTTACATATTAGAGTTCTTGATGTGGGGCAGGCGAGAATAAGTATTGTTACCTAACCGGACAGTGACATTTCAGATTAGCCTGCGAATACGCACTGTCTCGCTAAAGCATTCACTGCACACCTACGTTTAACCCTTTTCAATATACAACAACTCTGCATCAGACGACTTTGAAAACCTATTGGCAAAAATATAAAACATCTCTGTAAATAAAAGTAAGGGATCGGAACTATCACACATGACCCCTTTGTGTCGGCCAGGTCACATGAACATCGACTTTAACGTATATACACGATTTAGATCAAACTATATTCTTGCAGGGTCTTCTTGAAAGTACAAACTTTCTTGAAAATTACTATAAACTGTTTAACCTTTTCCCACATATAAACGCTTTTTGACAACTCTGAGGCAGACAGCTTTTGAAAACACTCGGGAAATCGGGCAATTCCTCCTTTTACCAGAGTGTTTTCAACTCTATTTATTAATTCAACTCTAATTTATTGGAATTGTTCACACTTTTCCCATGACGTTTTCAGTGTCGACTGTTGCATATTTGTTGTGTGTGTGAAAGGGTATGAGCGACACAATTGATTTAGGTACCTCAGTGACTGGTTCAGCTTTATAACCCTTTCCCATTCGATACATTACGCAAACTCTTGGTTTTCTTGTGGAACGGCTCATATCTGAATGAATCACCAACAAATACAGAATATTCTATGGAAAGCTAGATTTCGCGTTTGCTAATCAAACATTTTATTGTGAATTTTAATGTTAAAGCAGTACACCACAAGTGTTGTTAAATGGGATGCCAGGATGTTAACTGGGATGTGTGGATAGCTGATAAAAAAGTGATAGATCATGAACTGTTTCACTCAAATACTGTTGCATCTTGTGGTGTGCTGCTTTAAGCCTTTAACATTATAATTCCCAATAAAATGTTTTCGAAATAAACTGTGGAATGTTGTCCTCTTTTCATATTGTGGCATTTTGTCCGTGGACATTATGTCCGGATACCACTTAAAGGTTATCAAAGTACAGCGAAAACCATCCTCGGTACCCAGGCTATTCATAACATATATGATAATCATGTATTTTATGAAAAGCCTGGGTACCGAGGATGAGCGAAAACTGGCAGCTGTTGGACCGACTTTTTACTAAGAAGAGTATGATCGAAGTGCAGCGAATTGTTTCTAAATGTACGAAGTCGGAGCAGTTTCGGATGGTTGACAATTAGACTGCCCGCGATATGCGAGCTTGTAATATTTAAGAGTGAAGAGGAGGAAGTAATGTAGTTAATCAATGTGAGTTGGTCGGTATATAACGGTGTGTTACGGTAAATGGTAGGTTTTGATAATCCCATAAAACCTTTCGTGTCAAACAATAAAGGATTCCTTAATTATACGAAAGTCTAGCGTGCTTAAAATTATGGACAGAACCGAATCTCTGCAAACTACATGTAGCGTCTTTTGACCCAAATATTTACCGAACAACAACCACAGGAAATGTTCTACCATAGTTCATTACACATGGAAATTAAAGATAACAGATGTCTTGTCTCATCGTTTTAACATTTCCCCTTTACATACGTATTTTGAAGCACCCGAAGCAATCTCATTAAAATCATCTCCTATTAACGCTACGTATAGGTACATTTCGAGGGCTTAGCGTGAAACGGTTGTAACTCAAAACCTATTTGGAAAACCCTGAATTAGGGGCAATTTTTACCCTTTTGTAAACAATGCAAATTTAGGTGCCATTGCTCAAAACGAGCAATGGCACCTAAATTTCCATTGTTTACCAAGAAAAATGATTTAACGCTTATAAAGACTTTATGGCGAAGTGATTAACCTTGGTAAAAAAATACCAACTTTAGTTACAACTGTTTCACGCCAAGCCCTCGATTTGGTAAGATCGTGTACTTGAGTCAGATTGCACCCGAAGCAGACGACTTTTAAAAACATCGTGACACAATTGGAAATGCTCTCAGTGAGCAATGTCTCCCTTCGCCCGTCACAATGTCTCCCTTCGCCCGTCACAATGTCTCCCTTCGCCCGTCACAATGTCTCCCTTCGCCCGTCACAATGTCTCCCTTCGCCCGTCACAATGTCTCCCTTCGCCCGTCACAATGTCTCCCTTCGCCCGTCACAATGTCTCCCTTCGCCCGTCACAATGTCTCCCTTCGCCCGTCACGATGTCTTCAACTCTATTCAATCATTAATTTTTACTTACATTTATAGACATTTTTCAAAGTATTGTTTTCGATGTCTTCTGACAGATTATGTTGATTGTCAGAAATGGTCAAACTAGATTTGTAATGTGTAACTTTTATACTAATTTTCTAATTTGGAGTAGGGACTCGTCAAGGTAGCCAACCGTCACATTACAAGTTATGGAAATAGATTAGAAAATATGACCGTTCTTGACTTGAGGGCGATACAAGTTACCATTTCCCTCATACGACAATTCTGCAGCAGACGACTTTGAACGTATTTTGTCAAAACATAGAAAATCTCCATAATTGAATGGATAACCTATGACAAGAAGTGGAAAACATTGTGGCAAAAGGAGAAATTGCACGTTTTGTGCAATTTCTCCTTTTGTCACTATGTTTTCAAAAAGCCATCTGCTGCAGAGGCGTCAGAAAGCGTCTATATGAGGGAAAGGGTTAAGATTCACGCTTTGATGTTCGCTCTACAAATGAGCCGTCACGCGAGAAAACCAACATTATGGACTCTGCCTAATGTATCGATCCAGATCAGCCTGCGCAGTATACGCAAGTTAATCCGGGCCGACCCATGTGGATAGAGGAATAGAGTAATGAGTTCTGAAACAGAAAATCCACATGAGGCGAAAAGTGTCTGTCCGGGGCATGCTTAGATTGATCCGGGTCGATATTTTACGCAGAGTCCAAAATGTTGATTTTCTCGTGGCACGGCACCTTTGATGTTCTCTCTACATATGTTTATGGTTATTGACTTATCTGATTGAAATAAACAGATGAACTGATTATTAGATTAAGCGATAACCTGTAATGATAACTTAAGAGACGACTGTTTTGAAAGCATCCCAGTAAAGTGGCAACTTCTCAAAAAGTGGATGTTTTTAGAAATGAAATTTGGAGGGAAAGAGATACCAATTTCTTATTTCCCATTATGTTATTTATATGTTTGTTGTTGTTTGATTGATTCAACCCTTTCCCGTATACAACAAATCTGCAGCAGACGACTTTGAAAACAATCATGCAAAAACATAGAAAATCTCTATGAACGAAAGTGTAATTACTGACAAAAATTGAAAACCTTGTGGCAAAAGGTAAAATTGCGCGTTTTGAGCAATTTCTCCTTTTGTCAAAATGTTTTCAAAGTTCGTCTGCTGCAGATGCGTCAAAATGCGTCTGCAGGTGGGAAAGGGTTACCAGAAATCGTCCACATGTCTATCAGGTGATGGGTAACATGATCAGATTTAACAAACAATAACATTCTTCACCGTTAGGATTAGACCGATAACAGCAACAGATAATACGAAATTTATCTTTTTGACAATTTTAAGTCGTTTCGGTATACATGTTTTGACTGTTTACCTGTTGCGATGTAAGGAATGTCGTCTGTTAAAATCATTTGCCGAATAAACATTTTAAGTTTATTTTGTTATACATACTTGAAATCAAAGTGAGTTAAGAACCTATTTCTTAGTTTCGCACATTTTCCTCATTTTCTACACAGTTTTCAAACGCCGTTTAAACCTTATATGTATTTGCGTGTTTTTAAAACATTTGAAGAAAAACTATTAAAACATGTGCAGATGAGATTTGCATGTGTCAGTGGTAAAATGCCTCATTTTGACGCCTCTAAAGTAGACTGTCAATTGAAAGTCATGAAAATGTTCAAAATTTGGCTTGCTAGGTATGTCTACCCAGTAAAAATGAAGATATTTATTAAATTATTATACTGGAAAGTGAAATTATTACTCTAATTTAATCACAGTATTATGCCTCTAATATTTCAAGACAACCTTTGAACAGTTTTACAACTTTGACTATACTATCCATTTTCTGGAGTTCAGCACCAAGTTTGCAATAAAATCATATTTACGGTATCTCTATCTGCAAGCAATACGTAAGGATACAACTTAAGCTAAACCCTTTCCCTCATATAGACGCTTTCTGACGCATCTGCAGCAGACGGCTTTTTGAAAACATAGTGACAAAAGAAGAAATTGCACAAAACGTGCAATTTCTCCTTTTGACACAATGTTTTCCACGTTTAGTCATAGGTTATCTATTCAATTATGGAAATTTTCTATGATTTGACAAAATACGTTCAAAGTCGTCTGCTGCAGAATTTTTGTATTAGGGAAAGGGTTAAGAGACGACTGTTTTGAAAGCATCCCAGTAAAGTGGCAACTTCTCAAAAAGTGGATGTTTTTAGAGATGGAACTTGGAGGGAAAGAGAGACCAATTTCTTATTTCCCATTATGTTATTTATATGTTTGTTGTTGTTTGATTCCCGCATACAACAAATCTGCAGGCAATACGTAAGAATACAACTCAAGCTAAACCCTTTACAACATATAGACGTATTCTGACGCATCTGCAGCAGACGACATTTGAAAACACCTGTTATAATGAGCAATTTCTACTTTTGCCACAACGCTTTCAAATCTATTCAATAGTTCAGTATCCATCTATGGATTTTTTTTTATGTTTTTGTCTTGATGTTTTCAAAGTCGTCTGCTGCAAAGTTACTGTATGTGGAAAAGGGTTAAATAAGCATGTTACAAGTAATAGCAGGCCCGAATAGTGCAGAGAAGTAGTAGTAGTATTTTGATACCAAGCTAAAAACATTATGACCAAAGGACAGACTGCTCGTGTTGAACACGGGTTCATGTTAAGTTGTTGTTTCCATAAGTCGTCTGCTGTAAAGGTGTCTACTGTCGTCTGTAATTTGTAGTGATTTAAGGACCCATTTTAGTTGACGTGACTAAGGAGAAGGAAAGCATGTGTTTGCATCATAAACATTCCCTGTCCTGTTTTTATCCTTCATTTAGCGTACTACATAAGCCTAGTCTTATAAACCAAAATTATGCAACGTCACACACATCTTAACCATCAAAATATAAACATCGTTTGAAAAGGAGTAAAGTATCGACCCGGATCAGCCTAAGCATGTCGAGCAGGCTTACTAGGATTAGACACTTTTCGCCTCCTGTGGATTTTCTGTTTCAGGAATCATTACTCTATACCTATATCCCCCTGAGGCGGAATGTGTTGGTCCGGATCAGTCTGCGCGGACTGCACAGGCTGATCTGGATCGATACATTACGCAGAGGCCATACTGTTGGTTTTCTCCCGGGATCTTCTGTATTCACAATCTAGTCGTACACGTATCCTGCAATCCTCTGAAGAATGATAGATGGATAGATGGATTGATTGATTGATTGATCGATTTTATTTGACTTATACAAATACGTGTGTCTGATCAT
This sequence comes from Serripes groenlandicus, assembly GCA_031761405.1. NCBI lineage: Eukaryota > Metazoa > Mollusca > Bivalvia > Cardiida > Cardiidae > Serripes > Serripes groenlandicus. Next base: position 128,669,776 of record JASEVX010000003.1, on the reverse strand, counting down.
TTACATACATTTACATAAACATTAAATAGTAATCCGGAATAACTTTAAGTTCCCTCATGTTAGTGTTACTCCAAAATAGCTTTTACTAAATGAAGTAATTGTATTTAACTATAAATGCTATTCTTATAGCAGTTCAGGATTGTGTGAATACAACAAGTGTTGAAAGTTGTATATACTATACTATATTCATACTGTCAATTATGGAGGGGAATATCCGCCAAAACACTATGGGTCTAGAAGACATTCTTATTCATAACATATTGTATGCACATGTCACTATGATGCAATATTTACTTACTTATATATGAACGTTACATGTTCATTTGTCATCTTTCTTACATCTTAAATGCATGTACCATTTGATTTGTCATTCTTACGAGTGCATGTTGAATGAGGCTAAGTTAATGTTTCCTACTTCCCCTTGCATGCGTCTTTATTGCACATGCCTGTTACATACTTGATATTTAATATTGTGCATGAGCTGATTACTAAGTTATGATGCATTTGTACTTCTTATTTCTCCGTTATGTGTCATCGCATAGTGCTTGCTGTACACTCACTTACATATATTACTTCAAATGTCATCTTATTCAGATGATTTGAAGCTTATAGTATGTGACTAATGGGTAGTTAGAAATAAATAAAACTGTTACGCACTTATCAAAACTAAATATATTGCAGCAATATACAACCTGTATTAGAAAGAAAGAAATATTTTTGTTTATATGTATTTTTCGAAACATGTTGTCACAAACTTAACATATCATAACATATTTAATAAACATGTACATTGTATACTCATTTCGTAATTTTAAGACTTTTGTAATATTATTGGATACCTTTACAATAGTTGATATAATTGTTGCAATTTAATATTTCAAAACAACTGATAGACAATTGGTCTTTTATAATAATTAGGCTTTAAGTATACGTGTTTTTTATTACTCTTTTAGTTTCACATTGTATAACAAAATGAAATTCATCTTCGATATCATTTGAGCTGCAACGCGGACATTTTGTTCTGGTCTAGGTACTCTATTACTTCCATGTATTCCAGCTTCTATTTAAAAGATATGTAAGGAAAGGCGAAGTCTAGTTAAGTTTACTCTTATATTTCTTGATATTACTGTTTCTTCAAGACAAATTAGACAAATTAGACAACAACTATACATGCATGTGAGTTGATCGTTATTTCAATTTATTTCACAACTTCCGAACCTCGGTCTGTACGAAGAGAATTTCTCAAAACCAGCAAAATGTCTCATTTTCCTTTATTTTCAACAATGTATTAAAATCAGGGGCGTAGTTTGGCAATATTCAATGTGTAGGCCGTCTCGTGAGAAAATCAACATTGTGGACTCTGCGTAAAGTATCGACCCGGATCAGCTTAAGCATGCCACACAGGCCTACCCGGATAGACACTTTTCGCCTCCTGTGGATTTTCTGTTTCAGGAATCACTACTCTATCTAATACATAACCTGATCCCCAAGGTTAACACTACACATCACCTGATCCCCAAGGTTAACAATAATACATAACCTGATCCCCAAGGTTAACACTACACATCACCTGATCCCCAAGGTTAACACTACACATCACCTGATCCCCAAGATTAACACTGCACATCACCTGATACACAAGGTTAACACTCTAATCACTTCTTGAATCATTCAGGGAGTCCTCTGTAGCTGAGTGGTTAGCGTAGGGGATAAGGAACCAGGCGTACTGGGTTCAATCTCATATTTGCATATGCCTGGTTTAACCATTTCCCACAAACAATAAACGGTGCAGCAGACGACTTTGGCCAATGTAGTAGTAAATCTACATAAATGAACGTACACTCATTGAATATAGATGAGAACATTGTGGCAAAATGAGAAATTGGAAAGGGTTACACGACCTTCAATTATTTTGAGGCTCATCTAATACCAGGAGGGAAGCCTCTTGAAATGGTCTGGAGTTAATTATACACTTGTTATAATGTCCTGTTTTTACTAAAGTGTTTAACCCTTTCCCTCACATAGACGCTTTCTGACGCATCTGCAGCACACGAATTTTGAAAACATTGTGGCAAAAGAAGAAATTGCTCAAAATGAGCAATTTCTCCATTTGACAAAATGTTTCTAACTTTTTCATCAATTATACCATCAGTTATAGAACTTTTCCACATTTTCGCCTAGAAGTATTCAAAGTCTTCTGCTGCATATTTGTTGTATCTGGGAAAATGTTTACCAGAAAATCGTAAGCGAGTTCATCAATTACCCTACATTTTGGATATAATTAAAGTTAAAATCATCTGCTGAAAGGTAATTCACATTCTTGATAATTCAAACTATAATTCTCACAGTGTGAAGTAAACAATTGTGAGAGAAAAAAGGAAATTACGCAATTTGAACAATTTCTCCTCTTGAATAACATGTCCATTGTACAGTTGTGGAAAGTATCAGGAAATAGGACAGGCGATCTTCGATTTACAACTACCGGTACGTCATGTTTAGATACAAAATAACCCGCATACGTTTCACAATTAATAAATAGACCAATGTGCAGATTCCCTACAATAGTATCTCCCCCGCAAAATAACAAAACAATACAAAAACAAACCCAGCCCACAACAAAAACAAAACTATAAACAAAACACTGACATTTAAACACTATATTTTAACATATTGTTATTACGTGTACGACCAAACAGTCGGTGTTCGACATGGTCGTCCCTCCCCCGGGGCTTCAAGGATGCTTGTTCGAATGGATGGCGAACATAGCAGACCTGATCAGAAGGCGCGGTTGTCTTGTGCATGCCACAGTCCATATCATGAGAAATATCAAACAGGATGGTGACATGGTCGTGTGAAACATGCTGCATTTTACATCATCGGAAATTGATGTTTATTCAGCTATATACGTAACGACAACAGGAGTTGCGCCGCGAGGAATGGGACCTTATTGATTGTGCGATCAGTGAAGTCTCAAGTGAGCGCATGCGTATCCATAGTCTCATCAAATCATCCACTATACTTCAATATTTAAGAGACCAATATATGTAGGTTCTGGTTTAAGACAAGAAGTTTATCCCAATTTGGTTTCACTTAAACCCCTCTTTTATCTGACACTGAAAGGAAAATTCAACTAAACCCCGCCCCCTTTCACATGACGAGGATCAAACGAAGTTATGTATTGTATTCATCCTTTCCCACATACAGGCGCTTTTTGACACATCTGCTGCAGATGACTTTTGAAAACACTATGGCAAACGGAGAAATTACCCATAATGATTATTTTCTCCGTTTGCCGAAATGTTTTCAACTTCATTCAATAATCATATTGTAATTAATGTTTTTAAAGTCGTTTTCAGCATATTAATTGTATGTGGGAAAGGGTTAAATAGATGGTTTATCATTGTATGTGGGAAAAGGTTAAGGAGATGGTTCATCATTGTATGTGGGAAAGGGTTAAGGAGATGGTTTATCATTGTATGTGGGAAAGGGTTAAGGAGATGGTTTATCATTGTATGTGGGAAAAGGTTAAGGAGATGGTTTATCATTGTATGTGGGAAAGGGTTAAGGAGATGGTTTATCATTGTATGTGGGAAAGGGTTAAGGAGATGGTTTATCATTGTATATGGGAAAGGGTTAAGGAGATGGTTTATCATTGTATGTGGGAAAGGGTTAAGGAGATGGTTCATCATTGTATGTGGGAAAGGGTTAAGGAGATGGTTTATCATTGTATATGGGAAAGGGTTAAGGAGATGGTTTATCATTGTATGTGGGAAAGGGTTAAGGAGATGGTTTATCATTGTATATGGGAAAGGGTTAAGGAGATGGTTTATCATTGTATGTGGGAAAGGGTTAAGGAGATGGTTTATCATTGTATGTGGGAAAGGGTTAAGGAGATGGTTTATCATTGTATGTGGGAAAGGGTTAAGGAGATGGTTTATCATTGTATGTGGGAAAGGGTTAAGGAGATGGTTTATTCATTGTCACATGCTGTCGCTCATCAACGTTAAGTGGACAGGTGGACAATTGAACTTTATATTGGGACTCTGAATGTGCTTACTTAAATATATAGTAAAATCACTAGGGTAGTATTAGCCAATAACTGAAAAAACGTTTTTTCATCTTTATACGAAAAAAAAACATAAATGGGTTTTTTCGCTTATGGTTAACGGGCGTGAGATTTTTTTTTTTTTTTTTTTTTTTTTTTCAAATAACCCATGAAGCTTTCTGAAATGAAACTGAAAAAAAAAAATCCATGGGGGCCGGCCATTTTGGATATGGATAAAAGCAGACGTAAAACAATTGAAAATTATTGTCGGCTTTTTAATCATTTTTTTTAAAATCGGTATTTTGGGTATGTATAAAATGAGCAGAAAAAACACGGATTGAAAAATTATTGTCGTCTTTTTAATCATTTTTTTTTAAAATCGAATATTTAAGATCATTAAAGTGCTGGAATTAACATTTGTACGAAAAGTTAAAAATAAATGGAAATCTATAAGAAATTTGTTTTCCCGTTCGTCAAAAAAACGACAGCATTAGCCTTCTACGCTCGAAAACTAAATGTTGACTGTATCGTAGCCAAAGAAGGACGTGACGTCATTTCCGTTACACTTCATCTTGGCGTAACGTCAATGGAGCGACGTCGTTTCCCGCAAAAAAGTGGTATCAACACGAAAGACCCCAAATGCCTATACATGAGCTATTGACTCAATCATTCAAAGTATAATTATTTATCAAACATTGTGGCAAAAGGATAACTTTCTCATCAGAGCAATTGTTCTTGTTGGCGACAATCTCTTTCCTAAATTATAAGCCTCAGAAACCGTCTCTAATAGGGAAAGGGGTTTAGCAGAAATGTGACCCCATTACATAATTTGTTCAAGTCATATGGACTGCGTGAAAAAGGCAGTCGCCAGGTGGCATCAGAAAAGGGCTGATCTATTTGCTTCTTTACCATAATGCAGGTGATCGATTAAGGATCATCTTGGCCCTCATGTTTTAACCCGCGTTCATTTATAAATGTATTCCTTGATTTTCTGAAAGTCTTTACTTTATTATTTTCTGTTCGTAATGATAGACGACAGCAAATAAGAATTGAAAATATGTTTGATAATTAAATCTTTGTTTATAATTATCTTGCGTTTTTTTCGTAAATAGGTAGCACCTATAGATATATTATTATTGATGTTTCGCAATTTAAAAAAATGCCTCATTTCGATCTCAAAGAAGTCTGATAATAGATGTTAAGTTATACATAATTGCTGCACTAAAGTAAACTTGTATTTTAAATCACTGTAAATGGCGTCGCCGCACCCCTGTCTGTCTGTCTGTCTGTCTGTATGTATGTCTGTCTCTCTCTCCCCCTCTCTCTCTCTATCTCTATCTCTATATGTGTCTCTCTGTGTCTCTCTGTGTCT